>ML675626.1:13704249-14003631 GCA_007922155.1 Mesoclemmys tuberculata
CATTAGTCAATGGGACTACTTAAGTGCCTTGCTTGACAGGGGCCACAGGATGCTTATCCAAAGTCTTCTGAGGTCAATGGATGCTTTCTATTATCTGCAGTCAAAGTTGGATCAGGCTCATAATCCCAGCCATGCTATCCACAAGTGTAAGCATTTTCAAGATTGGGCCCTTTATACTTCACATGGGTTGAAATATGCAGTGCAATATCCAACGTTTGGAGACTTTGGAAAATTTTCACAAGACACCAATTATCATAATATACTATCTATTCTACTTTAAATCAGTGTTCTACCCAGACTCAGAAAAATTCAATTAAGGCAATACTTGAACCAATATCAACACCTAATTAGTGCTATACCAGTGCAAAGCCACAAGTAACAGTACATGTTATTAATCTCCAGTGATTTTCATGCTCTCTTGTTGTTCCCAAATAGCATAAAGAGAGGTGTGATAAAACTTCTAAAGTGTCTGCAGTTATAGTATATTAGCAGTTAGATGAGAACCATACAACCACGCACTTCTAAACTTGTATCTATGTAATATAAAAGTAAACCCACAACTATATTTTGTTTTAAGTGTTGAAATGTCACTAATAACTATGTATGTGCTTGTTTCTTCAGCTCACAAAATCTATATTTCAGATATAACAGATTTTTATATTACAACAGTTGGAAGTATAGAGGACAAGGCCAGAGCCCTGAGTTTGTTTCTTGATTTTGCCACTGAGTCACTGTGAATATGTCTACATGGCAAAAAAATCCCAAACCAAGGAGCCTGGGTCTACAGACTCATGCTCATGCTATAGTGCTAAAAATAGCAGAGAGAGTTCCTGCTCAGATTGGTGCTTGGTCTTCAAGACCCATCCACATCCCTGGATTTCAGAGCCTGAGCACCTAAGAGGTTTCAGAGCCCACTGCTATTTTTAGTACAGTAGGCACAAGCCCTATGAGCTCAAATATGTAGACTCGAGCTCTGAAACTTGCTGCTGCGGGGCTTGTGGGTGGGTGGTTTGTTTGCAGTGTAGATTTACCCTGTGCTATCCTGAACATGTACTGTTTCAGCTCTGTGTTGTTATCCTCAATTGTAAAATGAGGAAAATGATACTTTGTAATGTGCTTGGTAAGCAATGGATGGACTATGGACTGTTATTTTAGGAACAAAGCCTATTTTGATAACTTAAGGAAAAGTCCATGGGAAGCTTGTCTGAGTAAGAAAAGCAGGCTTTGACTCATAGTAAGGTGTAAAGTATATATAACCAAAGCTAGTATTTTATCTAGTATTCCACAATGTTACCCTGCTGGGGTCAGGTATGGGAACATCCTTAAGGTTCGCATTTTGGTTGAAAGAAATATAAATACCATACAACTTTCTTGTTGCAGTAACTATTCTAGGAAGAAGATACAGAGATTTAATTTTTTTATTAAAGATAATGTTTCAAAAAGAGCAGGTACAGAGTCTAAACGGAAGAGCATTGAACATCCAGGCAGAAGGGACAGGTTATTAGTGGGTACAGAGTTGGAAGGGGATTGAGGAGTACAACAAAAGCATAACCTGTGGTATCCTGGAGGGGGTGTAGTAGTAGGTTTTACGGTAAACAGAGCATAACAGTAGTTAGGGAACATCACATATTACAAGGGTTACATGGGGTGTGGCGAAGGGGAAGCAGATAGGACCGTAATAGTGTATTACTGTAGAATTATAACCTGGAAAGATTCACTGCCCAGCTAAGGATTGCTTGGCAGGCTAAGCACCCTGCCAAGATGGTCCAACTGAATCATGATTTGAGGGACAGATTTTGAATAAGCTTCATTGGCAAATGCCACAAAGACTAAGATGAATGGGAAAGAGGGTAATCAAAGCTAATAATATCTAATATACTATAATAAGGAGAGATAACAGAGGAATATATTTTAAGACTAGCTAAATCCTGAACATATTTTTGTCCTTCGGAACAACATGAGCAATGTGCTAAATCTGATGAAGAAAACATTAAGCCTGTCTTTGATTGATTTCAAGTGAAATAGCCTGATTTCAAAACAAAGTATAATTAAAATATCCTATTGAATATCAACTAAACATGAACCTTGTATTTCCATACTTTTTAAAATATTGAGTCTAAATTTCATCCCATTTTAAGTTATTTCAGCTTCAGCCTAATTCTCATTTTCTTATATAACAATAACAAAATCTGTAGGGGAAAAATTCTGTGCACAATTCCCTTCATTGCTATTGTCACTGGTGACATCTATGAGGCAACCTACTATTCATGGGGTCATTTATATCTTAAATGCCATAATTTATTAGGGCTTTTTTTTCTTTTCAATCTCTGAAAAGGAAAAAATGAGAAATAAATATATCCAAATTAATTTGTATGTATAGTCTCACTGGTTGTCCTGGGCCATTGAAAGTAGAATATTTGATAGGAATCACAAAGGTTACATTTGTTTTTCATTTGGCACTTCTAACTATTAAAACTATTGGGATCCCATCTTGCTCCTACTGAAGTCAATGGCAACAGAATTGGGCCTAACAATGTAATAATCATTTAAGGATTAGATTTCCAAAGAAGTGTAAAGGAGTTAGGCATCCAGCTCTCATTGAATTACCATGGGATCTGGGCACCTAACTAGAGTTGGTCAGAAATTCTGGGATGGAAGACTTCTTAGTTTGAGATGCCAATTCATCAAAATTGAATATACTGCAGGGATTGTTGATTTCAATACATGTCCGATGAAAAGCAGGCAGGTTTCTGTTGGGGACCTGTCTTTTTTTTTTTTTTTTTGGTCAGCTCTCTCACCCAGCTCATGGCAGCCCATCGGTGGGCTGGTGGGGAGCTGAGAGTCTTAGAAGCCCTGCTCCTGACCCCAAGCAGCGCCCCCGATGGTGGCCACTCCCCTCTCCTGGCCCCACCCCTCTTACAAATGATGTGGGCCCAGTGCTCCAGCCTACCATAAGAGTAAGAGGGAGAGATGTGGCCCTGGCAGCTGAAAGTTTGGGGACCCCTGCTCAATACAGACTGCTTTGAAGTTATGGACCCCTGTGCTTTCCCTTTCATATAGAATTTTAAAATCAGAACAAAATCAAATTTCAAAATATCAAAGTCCTCCATGAAATGGAATTGCCTTTCTCTGTACAACTCTACCTCAGTTCTTTTAGGCCAAAAAACCCTGGCATAATTGCTAAAGAAAGTGTAGTGCAGCATGCAGCCACTGTGCACAGAGATACATAGCCAAATTGTGCAGGTATCTCTGCCTCTGAAATGACTCAGGAATGAGGAAAGAAGGGGAAATTTTCTAAGAAATAAGTAGGCTGTACAAATTCATATAAGCAGAATTTCAAAGCCTTCTGCAGGAGTTAACTGCACTGGCAAAGCTTCCTTGGGCAGCCAGAGCTTAAATGGTAAATAATTCAACATACCACTGACCTTTACAAGTTTAGCCTTTATGTAAGAATGAAAAGTTCTTGAAAAAATGTCTCTAATTTATTAATCACAAGCAGACAGATTGGATCAGTATGCTGTTCTGTTTCGATGCCCAAGAGTGGGGGAGGGTCCTTTTTTCATATGGTGTTTGTTTTACAAACATAGGGTTTGATCCTACACCCATAGAAGTCAATGAGATTGTTGCTATTGGTGTCAGTGGGTTTAGGATCAATACCATATTTCAGGCCAAATTCTCAACTTGTACAAAGCCAAGTGACCAGGCAAAGTCACAAAGGGCTAAACACCCTGAGCTCCCCATTACAACTTCCTAACATCTATCTGCCACTAATGCCTCCTTTTCTGCTATTACTTCAGCCACACCTTGCATCCTTCCGTTAGCTGGGATTTTAGCCATAGATATAAAAGCTATGGACCCATTGGTCACATCCTCTATCCTGTCCTGCTCTTGCCTCAGCCTGACCTCCTCCTATATTCTTGCTTCTGCAGAGCAATTCTCCATAGTACACAGAAGTATCAAACTCTTTCTGTATTTCCTCTCAAACTGTTTGTGATGATTCTGTTGTGTTTAGCATTCCAGTTAATTGCCAGCCCCAAACATTCAAAAAGTATGAGGTTTACTTAAAGATCATTAAATGGTTTTCTTTTTAAGTGCATCCAAGTAACTGTGCACACTTGATCAGTGCATCTAGGACATTCACCATACCATTTTCAAATGCATTCCCACAGCCTCAAAGGTGAGGAGTTTTTGTCTGGATCACCAGGGAGAAAAGGCTGAGGGCACTTTAAAGGGTTCCTCGCTTCATCTTTATCTTGCTCATGAGTTTGGATGAGGGAGACATTGGCCAAGCTGATAGGCTGGCCAGAGGGGCTCAGAAGCCCATTGGTTCCCACACACCCAAGAACGGGACATACAAGTCCTTCCCCTACAAGAGGATGCCATTACGTGCCCAGATCAACTTTGTTAAATCAAAATATTTTTTTTCAAACCAAGCAAAGCTACAAGTCTTCAATGACGATTACTGTGTCCGTGTCTAGTTTCAAAGTTCAAACACGTTTGCTGTAACAGTTTCCAAAAAAAGTATCTGTATTGGTTGGTTGGTTGTTTTTAAATAGGAAAATAGTTTTTTAAAATATTCCTCCAGTTAAAAAAAAGTCTGAAGACATTTTTCTTCAACTTCCCAAACTGTTCACTGTTAGGGAAAACTGGATATGGGGGGCACAATGATAGCTGTTTCCCAGCAGTAGATATAGCAGATGTCTTCTATCCATTTAAAGTATTACACAGTTCCATAGTATATCAGATATAAAGCAATATCATATGCATTTGTGTCAAAAATCACTTAAACAAATTTTATAAAAACTACACAGCAATAACTGGAACCAGTGTTCAAAACTTAAGGCACCTCCAAATATCCTTCAAAATTAAAACTCTTCTTCCACCCCATCAGCTCATAGAATTTCCCTCCTTTCCCTCAATCCCGTGCCCACTCCCCCAAAAAAACTTAGGTGAACAACTATCTGAAAAAACAAAAAAAGGTCTTGACCTTTTAGAGAAGTGAGGATGATAAAAGAGAAATCTTGGCCATTTCTGCTACATGAGCATTCAGAAGGGGATGAGGTTTCAACAAGACAACATAAGAACTGATACAAATCCTGATTATCAGAGAGGCAGAAAGGTAAACTCCTTCAGTTGTGCATACATGCATATATATATACAGTGAGAATGCATGCATATATATATATATATACAGTGAGAATAATACCTTTGACCTATATGCCTATAGGTAACAAGAGGCATAAATCGCTCCACCCTCATTTTCATTAAAGCTAATTCCGGCTTCCGGCTTTAAGGACTAGGGTTCTTTCTAAAGGAAGATCACTAGATAGCTATAAAGTCCATCTCTGCACAGTAACTAGCACAGCCTCATCTATGGGAATTCTTTTTGCAGTATGTGGACAGTTCCATTCTGAAGTTCTTTTTCAGCCAAACTCAGCTCCTGATGCATAGTCAGTCAGAAGCACAGACCACTTAAATAATAGTGAGAGAAAGAGAAGATGTGGTGGAGAACAGAGAGGGAATGAAAGATAGCAAATGCCAGACTCCCTAATCTGAACTTCTATTGAGCCTGACCTCTGCCAAGCTAAGAACAGAAATAAAAGGGTGGTAGGAAAAAAGGCAAATGGCACAAATAAACCCTTATTGCATAGCAGCTCTGGGACACCCAGGGCATTTCAGGTCCACACTGGAAAAACAAATAATGAACATAATCAATAGGGAAAAAAAGAAAATACTGAAGACTGGAAATTATCATTGTTTTAATCTATTTTTCTATTTTGACTATTGTTCCTTTTTAAATAATGAGAACAGAGTGAAGAAAATGTACTGTCCACACAGTATGAAAACCATTTTATATCTCATTAAAATAAAAGACATTATTGCATCTTTAAACTTCATTACCTCTTTAGGGGCTAATACAGCACTCTTTATTTGAGAACAAACAATAATGGAAACAGAGGATGTTTACCATTAGACTAACGAATCATGCAATAAATTCTTATGAAATGTGTTATTAAGCTGGACATAATTATATGACAAAGAAAAAGCATTACTGAGCAGTTCAAAATATTTCCACTTCATATCTAGCTCATTAAAAGGTCAGTCTTTCCCTTCTCCTTCTGTTACGTGGTATAAAATAGTATACCAAAGATTTTGGACACCAGGCAAGATTCACTCTTGTGGAAGAAGAAACACAAGACCTGTGTGGCAGTTAAAGCCTATTAAGCTCTACCTTGAAATCTTCAGAAGGTCGTAAATTATATATAGGCCTTATATTGACCCTCTGAACACTCGTGACTTTCACTGTACAAGATTATTAACCCTAATCTCAGTTACTTTAAGGCCCCATTATGCCACTGTGCCAGCAAGGGACCTCTCCAGATGGAGAACTGGTGTAAGGGCTTGATGTTGAACCTGATGTCAGGACTGGGCCAGAGGGGTGGGCTGGAGCCAGGCCCATTGACAGAAATTCCGGGCCCCAGGGCAGAATAAATCAATGGCCCCCTAGAACGGATGGCTGAGGTCCGAGTGGGCTTCTGCTTATTTATTATATGCCATTCAGGTTCCTGGGTGGCTGAGGAGGTAGTATCTGCTACTCAGTTTCCTGGGTTCCTTGGACTCCCCGGGGAGATTACTGATGAACCTGGGAAGCTGAGTATCTTCCAGCAGATACCATCTCATCAGCCACTCGGGAACCTGCATGGCACATAATAAATAAGCCTGGTTCAGGGGAGGGGTGGAGAGCACAAGCAGCGAGAGCCTCAGGGGAAGGGGTGCATGTGGAGTAGAGGAGGATATGTATCTATCCTCCCATCTGCTTGGGCCATTTTAAATTGCCAGGCCCTTGGGCAATTGCCCCATCGGCGGGTCTGGCTAGGGCAGGGAGGGATGCTGCTGGGAGTGTATTGCACTACAGCTACACTCTACTTCCCAGGTCCAGAGGATACACTGTGGGCCTGGCAGGCCCATGGTTGCCCCAGGGTACGGGGGGGTACAAAGGAAGCTTAAAGCCACTTCTTGCTTCCTGCCTCAAGCACAGGAATGGAGGAAATACGAATGAGGGCTTATATTCTTTTAGGGTTTTCTGAATGAAGCTGCTGCAGAGCTTTCAGCAGAACCAATGCACCATAATGGTGACTTCAGTGTGCTGAAGTAAATCCTCTGTGTGATACAATGAATATCTGAGTGCGGATTGATCTGCTACCTTTCATTCCCTCTCTTCTCCTCTGCCTCTTCTCTTTCTCTGGCCTGGTCTACACTGCCATGCTGGATCGACATGAGATACGCTAGTTACATGTAAATAGAGTATCTCACATCAAAATATTTATGTCTCCACAGCAAAGCATCTTCACAAAGCTACATCAATGGGAAAGTGTCTCCTATTGACACTGCCTTCCGCTGTTCAGGGAGGTGGACTAATTGAGTCAATGGGAGAGTGCTCTCCCAGCGAGTGAGTGAGTCTACATAGACCCATTAAGTCGATGCCGCTGCATCAATGCTTGCCAGTGCAGCAGTGTAGACATGCCCTTTTGCTATTAAACTGGATGATTACTCTATTTCTTTCATTAGTAGTGTGTGCAAGAACATGAGTGTAAGAGTTATTTTTAGTGGGGTCGGATAATAGCAACATACTAAGGAAGCCTGTTGTTTTGATGTGATTCTATATTTTTCTGATTTCTGCCCCACTCCTCCTTTATAACAACTAACCAAAAAACCAGGAGTGAGTCGAAGGAAAGAAGAAAAGGCTCTGCATTGAGGGGCTGTGTGGTGGAAAGCACAGGAGCTCCCTAATGAGGAGGGGGAACATAGATGCTGCTAAACCCTTGGCATACTATATTTTTTCCTCTAATACCTCCTCACCCACCCACCTCACGCAGCTGGCCTAGTCTAGTGTGTGAAGAATGAAAGAAATCATGTTTCCTTCTCTCTAACCAGTTTGGGGAGTATGGGGAGTAGTGAGGGAGCATCTCCTGTGCTTCCCTGAATATATTTACTACCTTCACAAGGCTGTTTTGGGTGGGAGAGGAGCAAAAACAGGGAGAAGACTCTGTTTCTCCACACATACTGTGCACTTGCATAAGGAAAAAACAGGATCTGGCCCTAAATATTGTTTTATTCTATTGTCATACTCAGTAAATTCTTTAGCTGCAGTTCCTTGCAATCAGAATTGCAAACATTTAGAGTTACTTATGAAAACGACCTCCTTATGCAGGAGAAGGCAAAGGGTTTTTGAGCATAAGCCAAAGTTTCCCTAATTAATGCCCCTGAGAAATATTTCTTTATTTAATGTTTTTTTAATGCTAAAGTGTCTTAATGTTATGGTAAAATATGTTAACTTCCTTGCTACTCTGACTTGACTGATGAAAAGAATGGAAAAGTAATCTGTTACCTACAGTACTCATGCCACCTTGGATGGTGGTGTTTTCTATATTTACATAATGTGCTGATCCTCTGCTTATTCACTAATTGCATCTACATTTAAAGTGTATTAATCCTCAACTAGTTTATCATCATTGGCCTTTTATCTAATGGATCCACCTTCAAATCCAGAACTCCCCAAGCTTTCAAATGATTGTAAATGTAGGTAATGTTATGCTGGAAGAAAGGTGGTTCCTAGCAAGTGTGTCTTTGATCTATGGTCTCTCAGAAACATCACTGAAATTGATGGGCGTGCTAACTATCTTCCATTCAGGCTATATAAGGGAACAATTAAATGCCCCTTTGTTTAGTGATAGCTGAAACAATGGAAGTCACTACCAAAAGATTAGATTGAATGCATATGCTGGAGCTGGATTTCATTTGGTTGCAGCTGTGTGTGTATCTGTATGTCAGAAACCATGAAGAGCAGGCAGAAAGCAACAGAAAGCCCAGGAGACAGCCAGAGAAACACTTTTAGGGTGACTCTAGGTGGAAGCCAAGAGAAAGAGCTTCTTTTGGGCACAGTGCTGGCTGAAAAAAGGCTTGGTAATTGTGAGCAAGAAAATGACTGCCTGTTGTTTGTTCCTACTGTTTTCAGGGAAACAAGATTTTGTGTATAACAGGACTGCACCAAGAAGTATCTGACCTCTATCAATGATTTCTCCTCCTAAAGGAAACAACTCACAAGGCCCTAAATATTGGCTAACTGCTTGGTCCAAAAAGAATGACGGTAATAAAAACAAGCTGTTCCAAAATTTCAAAATCATCATGCTGTTGATATTCCCAAATCCTCAGAGCATTTGTGTCTTAGACCGTGTAAATTGTCATGTAAATTATTTACCAAAGAGAGAAATTTTGGACAAGGAGAAGCTGGATTTGATTCCCAAAAATCCCAGTTAAAATTCTGCCATTCAACTGAATAGAAAATTAGAATGATTTCCTTGCCCAAACTTTTCTGGGTACTTTTCTCTCTGCCGGAGAGGAGTTATCACTAAGGCTTATGAAAATACTTGTGAAACCACATTTTTCACCTTTGGAGTGGGCTAGATAGCTAAATGATAGGTGTTTTCAAAATAGTTCCTTTGGAAGGATGCATTTACAACTTCCTCATCCATACTAAGCAGAACCATATGCTATACTCAGAAAAAAAATTGAGAACCAGGTATATATACGGCAGCTAAATACGTGAGTTTGTGAACCGAACGGTGCCATCTCCTTCCTTGGTTATGGTCATGAGAAGGTGTTTCAGATTGCATAAGTAAACAAATGCATCAGCTGCCTAGTCCCTCTCCCTCTCTACTCTGCCACGGTCCATGTACTTGCTACATTACATTTTTCAGTCTAAGCATGGAAATTTTGTGTTAGTCCCCTGTTAAAATCTTGGCAGTGCATCAATGTATTGTCATGTATATGCATGAAATACAATTCCCTCAACTATCTTTAACGGTCCCTTAAAAATGCAGTAGGGTTACTGAGGTTTTTACTCAGTTTGCCATAAAAAGAAAAGGACATAAACTTATTTAGAAGTTACACCATAAGCACAGTCCTGCGTGCCTTATGCATCCAGGCCAATGGTTTATTCAGTGTGAGATATGGGTGCCCAAAGAATGCAGGAACAGGCCCCATCTAATAAATCATATCAGCAGTTCCCAAAATGTTGTCCAGGAATCATTAGCGTTTTACAGAGACCTGAGTGCTCTCATGATGCTCACCCTTCCTTGTTTGGAACAAAGATTCTGGAAGCCTGTGAAAGCAGCTGGAAATGAGGAGTCAGAACTACATAAGAGGTGGAAATGGGTGGAAACAAGAGTTGGCCTAGTGGAACAACTGGAGCTGCCAGATACCAGCAATGCAGAAGTATCCAGGGCAGAAGAAAATAGGCAGTCAAGCATAATATCCAAGGGATTAGGGGAAAAAGATGAGCAGCTGACTGCCAAGTGGTCAGCATTTCCAGGGGGCCAGGGCAGTAGTGAACCATGTAGTAGGGAAACATGTCCTTGAGAAAATGGGCCCAGGCCATAGGAAGGAACTTGCACGGGGGAGGAGGAGAAGAGGATGAGGCAATAGAGAAGTATTTGCAGAGGAGTGGGAAAAAGAAAGGAACAGAACAGGTGTGGAGGGAAAAGTCACCAAGAACAAAACTAGAGTCAATGTGATTCTTTTTTTAAATGGCAAAATATTTATAACATTTGAGGATGCAACAACTAAAAATATCCAGTTTTCTTATATCTAGTTTTCTCATATTGCCTAGATAAGCAATCACTGTAGGCATCAGGAGGTGTTATTCAGTTGCAAATGGAAACGGGAGGTTGTCTCCATAACAATGAAAAAGACGAAGGGTAGCCATGTTAGTCTGTATACAGTAAAAACAACAAGAGTTTGTAGCACTTTAAAGACTAACAAACTTTATTTCTGCAGGCACAAGCTTTCATAGGCTGTAACCCACTTCGTCAGAAGCAATGAATAGAAATCAAATAGGGCGTATATACAGTGGTAAGGATGTATATATATACATATGTACCCTCCCCATTGTTGTTCCTTACCCCTGGATGTATATATATACCCCCTATCTGATTTCTATTCCTTGCATCTGACGAAGTGGGCTACAGCCCACGAAAGCTCATGCCTGCAGAAATTAAATTTGTTAGTCTTTAACATGCTACAGGGCTCTCATTGTTTTTAATGAAAAAGAGGACGGTTTGGTCAATCAGTGTCAAGACTTTACATTGTCCACAGTATGAATAAAATCTGAGAATCTGCTTTTTGGTTTACTGGTGATAACTATATGACAAACTAACTAAACTCCCAGCCAAAGTGGCTATTTATTATTAATTGTGTTCTGTTATGCTGAAATATCTAAATACTTTTGAGAAATACTTGGGTTAAGGGTGTTATTTTCTTAACTTTGAAAGACAGATAAAAGTCTGGAACAGCAGAAGGTGGCAGCTGGAGGAAATGAGAAGTTGAGGGAAGCGGCAGGGCAGGAAGAGAAGGTTTAGCTGACTCTGTTTTGAATCATATCCGTTGCGATCTTAGCTTGCTGCTGCAAACTGACTTTGAGTGGCACATTTACATGTCAATTCTGCCAACTCGCTTTCAGAGGTCATCGGCTCTTGGTGGCTGTCCCCATTTGTTACAAGGATGTAAATGGTGAGTTCTGAAGGCAACAGGAAGTCAAAGATTAGGGAATTGATGGTAGCTAGTCAGGATGGAGGGACAGTGGTATGGCATGGACACTGGAAACTACCACAGTGGCACCATACAGCATTAGTGCACTCAGACTGGCTGAGTTATTAGTGTAATAGCTGAAAAATGCTAACAGTGTGCCTAACAGAACATTCATAGCTTCATTTTAAACATTTAATGAGCTTCAGAATGGTCTTATGAAAGCGCATGAAGATTTTTTTGTTGTCAGAATGATTTATTCGTAACTGTGTCCATTAACATTTTAAAAATCTCAATAGCTCCTTCAATACACTTTGTAAATTAATCTTAATAAATATGCAGTAGGAAGCAGCTTACCCCAGTAATTGACATTTAATACTATACAATAGCTACAATTTCTCAAATAATTCCTACAAGAAGTTTAACTCTTAAATAGTACAGTGTTGAGGAGGGAATAAAACCACTCGATGTCTTTGAAAAATGCTAACTGAGGCAAATTTCATGTTGCATTATAATTAATGAATGATTAATGCAAACTATTGAAAAATATGGACAACAGGAAAGGACAAATACTTTTAAAATCTAATATAGGCATTTATACTGCACTTATCACCTAAGAATTCAAACACAATAAAATTTTTTTTGCCTACTTAGTGCATTTTTAAAATTTATTTTGATTTGTTTTTCTTCTGTGGAAAGACTAGGTCAAAGAAATACATTGCAAAGGTAATGAGATTTTTGGTTGTTCTCATATCTTCTTGGAGTGAGTTCCACTATTATGGGCCAGTTGTCTAGAATGCTTTGTCTCTTTCACACTCAACGTACCAGTGGAACACAGCTGTCATGGGAAGCCATGATCAAAGCATCAACACTGAGACAGTCCTTCAGGTGGCGTGGGTTAATCCATGGGAGAGCTTTAAAGTTAAAGACCAAAACGCTGAATTTGACTCTGTATTCATGGGGAGATATTGCAAGCAGTGAAGCATTGGGTGATGTGTTCTTGGCAGCTTGTGTTACAGAATAAACTACCAAATGTGAACAAATTTAAGCTTTTTTAAGTCAGTGGTTTGATTCCTAGGTGTGCATTGCAAATGAAGCTGAAGGTCACAAATGCTTGGATAACTGTGCCAAGTCTGAGTCCAATAGGAATAGGTGCAATCTCGTAGCCAAGAGATGTGGAAGAGTATGTTTTTTCCATACCTATGGGTATTTCAGTGAATCACAGATATTGTAGTAATACAGGGTGCAGAGGGCTAACTTTCTTGAGGGCTAAATTAATGACCCTGTATTGGGTTTAGCTTTGTCTGAGCACTGAGAGACTTGAGAGATGGTGCTGTTTGTTTGAGATGTAAAAGAAGCATAGAACTGAATCTTATCTGCATGCTCCTGGCACTTGAATCTATGTGGTCTCATAAGGTGGTTCCCAGGCAGGGAATGTTAGAGCCAGATAGCAGATGATTAAGAAAAGAAAAATGTCCTTACCTCCTCAAAAATGTCCACCTCTGAAAAAAAACAAAGCACGATCCTGCAAACCTTATTCACGCTAACCTCACCCTGGCCTCAGTATGAACTTAATCTAAGGACTGCGGGGTGGACTCCTTATTCAAAAATATTTCAGTCATTTTGCATAACACTGAATAAAGAACATGAAGAATTTGTTGTAGCCATATGTAATATAATAACCCAATAATACTTAACAGCACAATTCCTAATGACAAAGCACTGTTTTATTTAAGTTTTGTTTTATAGCATCTATTTGTCGCAAAGATAGTCTATTTCCAAACTTTTGCTCTTAGTTACATCACTGATATTAACTATTATGACTATCACTTTGCCTTTAGTAACTACCTTTTATGGACAAATTCTTTTAAAGACAATAACACGTCAAGAGAGGCACCAGTTTCAGCTGAAATGCACAGCAGCCAGATTCAGCATTCAGATGTTATTACAGTCATCTAATGATGCTATCAAGCCAAAGTGTTTCAATTTATTGTATTTATAAAACTACATATACTATGTAAGTGTATTTAACCAATAAGCAAAGTAATTATTACTGTAAGATTGCTTAACAATATGATTTTATTTTTGTTTGATTCTCTTTCTGGTTCCCTTTTGTTATCTTTTCTGAGATCTCATTTAACTATTTCCCAGACTGAAACTCCTATAAGTTTAGTGTGCATTTCAGTGCAACGATTTTACTTCTCATGAGTCAGTGAATTCTTTGTCACTAAATTTTTCACATCTCATTTCTCCTTGTTTCTTTTGTTTTCTTACCCTGACCTTGTCTTCCTTATTGTATTTCTGATCATTGCTGAACCAATGATTCAACTGCTGAATTGCCTATTCTATTTTGAAAACACAACAAAAAAGTGATAGCACATCTGCATTTGCCACTTTTCAGCCCCCATAGTTTTTTCTTGTGATGCTTACATAAGAGTTTGTAAAAGTTTTCAGCTCATACCATTATAATAATATCATGCCCTAAATCCTTTGTTATAGTTCTATGTGACTTAGACTTTCTTTCAGGATGCATGAAAACACTGATTCTTTCCAGCAACCTATTTCAAGATTCAGGGAGATTATCTCATCCTTAGAGACAGGATAATACATTTTAGATATCGTGAGGTACATTTTCAAAGCGGTGCTCAGGAATGACTCAGCTGATTAGCAAATATTTGGGATTTGTGAGCACAACTCTCTCATGACAGTTTGAAAATTGACCCCCATAGAACATCTAATTTGCAGAAGTTAAAAGGAGAACTCAGGCCAACCTTGTTAGAGTCCATCTTGGTTTTTAATTAAAGAAGGCACATGGAATTGAAAGTTCTTAACTAACTTTAATCCGGAGTAAATATTGTTTGATTCCTTTATAACTTGCAGTAGCTCCAAGAGGCTGGCTCTGCAGGTAGCACTGTTCCCTTCGATGTACAGTAAAGTTCCTGTCTTCAGGAAAAGAAATGTATAATTTTGGCCTTCATGTCATTTCACTTGCAGCAGGAAGTGGCATGGAAGGGATTCTTTCCATTTTTATATCTTTTGCATCTGGTTCCTCTTGCTGAAACCTTAGAAAAAGAAGCTAATAAGTTTTCTTTGCCTGCACCTGAGAAAATCCGGTGAGCATGGCTGAGAGGTGATAGAAGGAAAGAAGAATTCTGATAAAGTATGAAAGGCTGAGAGAGGACTGATTCATCCCCATCTGTGGATCCTGTACTGTTGTCCTTTTCTTCATAAATCAATTCCTCTTCTCTTCACTTTCCCTTGTCAGTAGGCAAGTAGGAACCCATGATGAGGTAGATTACAGCAGCTGCCACTATTGTTATTGATTATAAATATAATGGGCGAAATTCCTCTTAGTTACACCTGCATAAATCCACTGGTAACCTCACTGACTTCCATAGAGTTACTCCACATTTACAGCAGAGTGAGAGAGCAAAACTAGGCAAAATATAGTTTAAAAATCATCAGATTCTGTTCTGTTTACATGTGCAGTTTGAAAGCCTTAAGCATTGATACATGGACTCTTCATGCCCAAATCTGTCAAGGGTAAATGCTGATAGGTTTGTCATCACATTAGGGCAGTGGCCTAATGCATTTGGGAGGCATATGGAAAGGTACCTTGATCTTACACTCACATCTTCACTCTGGACCATGTTGCTCTCCTCTACATATAATTCCATACCCACTCCCACAGTTCGTCATTTACCCTATATTTATTGGGGCTCCAATTCAGAAAAGCACTTAAGCATTTGCTCAGAGTGTTTCCTGAATAGAGATGCCTTCCTGAACTGGAGCACTTGTGGGGAAGAGGTGGTATATCTGTCTGTAACTGATGCTACAGAGCCAGTGCAAAGTGGCCAGAAAGACATGCCAAATAGAGATGTGTTTCTGGCCAGATGAGCATATGAAGAAAGAGTCTAATAATTCTTTGCATTGGGAAGGCTCCCGTGCTTATATTATGCTACTAGCTGAGACACTAATTTTGTTGATAAATCTAATTTATTTGCAGCTAAACTATAGTACATTTCTAGCATTACTCAGATTAAGATCAGAGATTGTCATGATGTGAATCCCAGTGTAGGAGTCTGTGACCAGGTGGCACTCCCACCCTGCTCCCAAAAACTATATATACGTACTGTATAAGGTAATACTTACCCTTTCCCGAGATTTGACTTTATTAGTAACGGATGTAATAACAACAGAACATAAGCGTCAGGCTAAATTTTCTCCCTACCCATGGCTATTCTTAAGGTCTTCTTCAGGATCTCCCTGTCTGCATCTCTAGTTCCCTCTGATCAGAGGGTCCCATCTGATCAGAGGGTCAGAACTAACTCAGTAGCTTTATGCAGGGCTGTAAATCATCCTCATATGGCAGCTCAACAGACGAGCCCTGCATTCCTGTGGAAGGTCACAGATCCTGCAATCCTGTTACAGAGTACACTTTTTGTTAGGAAAAGATGTTAATTTTCTGCTGTTGCCTGGAGCAGCTTAGCTGATGCTGCTCCAAACAGAATAACAAAGTGAAGGCATTTTATATTTAGATACATATTTTTAAATGGCTAATCCATATTCCATAGCGGGGGAGAGAAATTCTTTTAGCATAACCTAGTGCTGCATTTGACTAGAAATGTATCATATTGTGTTATACCTTTCCTCTAGTGCACACAAAAACCCCACACAATCTGGAAGCTGCAACATCATAAATAAAGTTGGATGGAGCTGCAAGCCGAGAAAAGTATCATAAAAATGAAGTTTTTCCTCCCGTGAAGGGAAATGCTGAACTACAATTGACTTCACATCAGCATATAAATTGACACAATTCAGAGATGCATTCCATGGAAGCTTGCATGTATCAAAGTAGCTAGGACCGCTATCTCAGAGTACAGATTAAGACGATTGTTGTGGGGAATGATACATTTAAAAACATTGATACTTTACCCTATAACTGCTCATTTTAAGGCAATGTTTGATGTTGTTCAGCAAAGTGAAGTCTTAAGATTCCTTAGAACTTCCAGCACAGACTATCTTAGTAGAGGCAGGCAATAGACCTATCATATCTGGCCAATAACAAACCTGTCCTTGTCTTCTTTATCCCCTTGCCCTATAATTTATACTTCAGAGATAAGATGAAGCATATGAGGGGAGATTATTTAAATAGCATTGTCTAGCTATACTGAAAGAAGGACAGGAGACATATGATATGGTTTTAATCAGGCCACAACTTTATTATTAGATGTCTGGGACTACCCGGCAGATAAAAGTGTATAGTGCAGATAATTCCATGTTCATTTAGTAATTACCTGGGGGCTTCCACCAACTCCCACTCTTTTTCCATTCAGGTCCTTCAGCCAATCCATTGCTGGGACCTTACCATCCACCTTCCTGCTGTACCATTCATAGAAGCCCCAAGACTCCCCACTCCGTTCCATTCCTTTATCAAACACCTCCTCTTTAAGTCCTTTTCCAAGCCGTTTATCTGGTCATTGTATACCTTTCCTATGGAGTACCTGCACTAGACATCCACCCCACACTTATGTAATGAGTTGTGACATATAGCTTACTTCCCTTCACACCACACATGAACAAAGCCCTTCCTGAACCAACTGTGGGGAAAACAAAAACCCCACCCCCATCTAGGCCAAACTCTACCTAGATCAACCTGGTGGTAAGGGAAAAATTCCTTCCCAGGCCCCCTAAAAACAGGTGGCTAGTGCAATACACACAGCAGGTCTTGGCCAACCTGATATTTCACCACCTAAAGGGGAGGGAGGGTGGGTGCTGCCTCAGCCTGCTTCATGTAAATGGGGGGCTTCACACACAGGTGGCCCTTTTTAAACCCTTCCAACCATCCAGTTCCCAGGGGATGAGTCAGTGTCACCACGCTGGCTCCTTGTCCCCATTAGCAGTTTGACCTCTCTTCTCCCTACCTTCCCCCCAGCAATAAAGCATTTGGCCAGCCAGACAAATCCCCCTTACTCCCCACTTAAAGATGCAGTGTGGTCATTCCATACAAGAAAAGAGCCTCCAGCTTCAAACTTGGTTCAACTTTTCTAACAAATTACTAAGCTTCAAATGCAAACTTTTTTTTAAACCTCTGCTCTTGCAGTGAAATGGTAGATATGAAATGGAGGAATGTATTATTTTCACACTGATTAAAATATAGAAGGAAAATAGGTTTCTAAGGAAATGTCTTTAAGCCACATCAAACATTAATATGAATCAACAGTGTTTTCTTGATGCTGGCACAATTTTGAAAGAGAAAGAGTATAAAGTTCTACAGAGATCCTTTCTTTTCTTTCTTCCCTGAGTTCCAGTTTGTGGGGTTTCCTTTATAACTGAAAACAAGCTGCTTTCGTTCATCTGGTTTGCTCACAATAGCATCCTGAAATGGAGGAATACAGATTTCAGAGGTTTTCCTCTGCATTTACTTTTGCTAGTACTTTTTCAACCCTTTTGCTAGTGTCTAGTGATGAAAAGTAATATATTTACAATAACATGCTCTTTGTGGCAGGGACTCTCATCTTTTTTTTTTTTTTTTTTTTTTGTCTTCTAGAAAGTCTAACGCAATGTCTGATCTTAAATAATAATTTGTTTGATGGCTGTAAGCCTACATAGTTTTTAGTTTCTCTTGCTTTAATGATAATGTATCCATCAAAAACATCTTTAGGGAAAAGTCAATCTCTTAGATCCACACAGTGGATTTCATCTCCAATATTCTCTTCACTCTGCATATTCAGTTCTTTCAGATGAAGTCGCTATTCAATGCATACAGAGTTAGCAGTTGTTGGGAGATGAGCATCCTTTGTGCAGACCTGAGAAGGAAGAGGGTGGATGGGCTTGTGGCTAAAACACAAAACTAGGAGTCAGGTGATTTGAAATTTCTTCCTTGTTCTGCTACAGACTCTCTGAAAAACTGTCTTCACCTCTCAGCACATAAATTTCCTTATCTATAAAATAGGGAAGATACTAGTTATGTACACAGATGTTCTGAGGGTAAATTCAGTTATATTTTTCAACTGCTTTATGAACCTTGAAGGGAGGGTGCTATAGATGTGAAAATATTTATCTTATTATTACGGTTTAAACATGGAGGGTCCCCACCAGGCAGACTGAAGCCAATGGTGAATGTATTCTGCACTTCCAAAAAGAAGAGATAAGCACACCCCATAACTTTGTGCATTTGTTCCACATATAGAATGGGCCTGAGCTGGCAGTGAGCTCCATGCAGGCAAAATCCTGTACTTCCTCAAAGATCATTGCAGGATCAGAGCTGTAGCCTCCTCCAGAGGTGTGAACCCCCACCATATCTGTCACTCATAGAGTTGCCATAGGGCCCAGACAGCTGGTTAATCTAAAACAGTGAAGTGATTCCAATTCTTAAAGCAATGTGTAGCTTCTGAATAAAGGAGCATTTGACCAGTCCTGGCTCACTATTAATGGAACTACAAGCTACTTCTTACCTACTTTGCCACCTATAAAAAGTTGCTGTGGTAGTCCAGGCAAAAAGAAGATAAACTGTGGTGGTGTTGGGGATGCATTACTGGTAAATATGATACTTAATTAATAGATGTGCATTACTAACACAGTATCTAGTACCGTCCTTGGGGGATATTTAATCCTCCCAAGCAGAAGGAGTAGGGTCAGCAATGAGGTTTATGGGATTTCACTTCATTTTAAAGAAAAGCTGTCATTGTCTTACAGGTTGTAAGAAATATTATGAACATCACAAAGATGAATACAAAGAAAACCAAAGGCACAGAACTGTGCCATATCTCTGGGTTTTAAAAAATGTAGGCAACTGAGCAGTGCCAACAGTCAGAAACTGGTTCATATTTAAGGAGATGGAAATAAATAGTGAGTTTTGTGGTAGAAAGGTTTGCCCAAAGCACACTTACATATATGAGTTCCACTTCTAACTCAGCACCAAACATAGAGGCTTCTTTTCAGGGGCCATGAGGCCTGTCCTGGGAATATCTCCTTTGTATGCTCTTTGGAGTAAAATGCCCACTTTTTATATGATTAGTTGCATTTGTTATTTAAACTGATTCTTGAATTATTATTTCTTTCACTTCTAGTATTCTTAGCTTCTTGAATTGTCTTGAGTTAGATCAGTTGTCTTACGATATGTGACTTTAATTTTACACATACCATTATGTGGCATGACACTGCTGAAGAAAGAACACCTGACTTAAAAGTGTGTCTTAGCTACTATAGCATATTTCCAGTTATAAAATAGGTTTCCCCACCCCTTCTTTACTGGGCAAATGGAGCAGGCAGAGCCAGCTATGGGATGTTAAACTGAGGGCTATTGGTGGTTGTTTGTTTTTGCTGAATGTTTATTATAGTCACCTTTGAATTATCAGCTGCAATTTGTAAGATCACTTCTCACGTGGTTAGAGAAGAGTGTAAAGGCAGAATATTACACCTATTATTTAAAAGAGTTTCTTAGCAGCCTGTTCTGTTATCAGCCCCCCCAAACTGTCCCCTCCCCATGCACCAAGCCAGCTGCACAACCTGCAGCCTGTCCTCTTTTGAACCGCGCCAAGGGCCCACCTTTACATGCTTGTGCTGCACACCCTTCCCTTCTTCGCCCTCGTGTCCCACCCTGACACCAAGTGGCGGGACCTGTTGCCACCTGAGGAGGGCGAGAACCTTCGGTGGGCAAGTCTTTACTCCACCCTGACCCCACAGCCCACCAGGGACATCAGTTGGCGGCTCCTCCATGGAACTGTGAGCACAGGCATGTACCTGGCGTGGTTCACCCTTCGCCACGACACCTGTCTCTTTTGCGGCATGAGGGAGACCCTTATCTGGAGTGTGCCAGGCTGCAGCCCCTCTTCCAGCTCCTTCAAAACCTCCTGCTGAGGTTCTGGCTGCACTTTTTCCCACACTTGTTTTTATATGTGCACCCCGCCCGTGGCCCCACAAAGTCGTGGGACCTCCTTGTCAGCCTCCTCCTGGCGCTGGCGAAAGTGGCCATCGATAACACCAGGAAGAGGAGGTTGGCTGGGCGGGTGCCCTGGGACTGTGGGGCCTATCTCCGTTCCTCCGTCTGTTCATGCATCTGGGCGGAGTTCCTCTGGGCAGCGTCCGCGGGCTTCCTTGACACCTTCTGGGAGCACTGGGCGCTGTTCAGGGTTCTTTGCTCAGTGTCCCCTTCCAGTTCCCTCCATTTGACCCTCACACCCCTCCCTGTTTTCTCATTTGTTGCCCCACACAATCAGTTAAGTCCAGTGGCTCCTCCCCTTAAATTGGGGTGGGGGCCTTTAGCTTGTTCCCACCCCTCCACCCTTGGCTCAAATAGTCTCTCTTAAACCAAATCCTCAGTGACTGAAGTCCAAGGCTTATCTCAAAGCAAATGATCACATCATCTGTTGCTCAGTAGTGGGGCAACTAGCAGATTTTTTTTCAGAGTAGGTACATAATATAATTGCAGTGAGATATCATGATAATATGCAATTACATGAAAGGTACAATGTATTTTAAAAATGAAAAACGCTTTGTATATTATAAATTTATACGCTTTGTATAAAACTTTCCTTTTCGAACCACTTCCATCCAAGATTATCACAAATCAGACCAAACCTGGGACTGAAAACAGTATTAAATGTTAGGTCCAGTAGAATTTACAGTGGGTAATGTGGATCCTTGTGCTTGACAACCTGCTGTACCCTCCCACTGTACAGAGGATAGATAGCAGTATCACACTGTTTGTCTATGACATGTATAGTCTGCTAATCACTGTTGTATCCCAGATAATCACTTCACAGTGTTCTGCTTCTAGGCAAATCCAGAAGCTAGCTGCACAACTTTTTCTAAACACACATATAACTGGCGGAAATGTCTTCCCTCTCTCCCCCAAACTTTTTGTCTTTCTCCATCATCAAATCCTTGCTTCTGAGATCACTTGCATGTGTGAGTCACCTCTAGTTATGTTATTGTCCCAAAGGGTAGTCAAGAAGACTCCCTCAGTGACTAAGATTCCTCACATATGTAAGTGCTTGTTTGCACTTAAAGATCAGTCTTTAATTAAGAGTCAAAACAGCCTTTCTGACATTTATAGATTTCTTTTAAAATCCTGAAAAGAAGCTGAAAGAATGGGACCAGAGAGATTCCACAAGAAAACTTTAAAGTATGTTTTAAAGATACTGAACTACTGTTTTTTATCTTGAAGTTTTTGTTTGGTTTGATGCAACCAGTCAGGAAGTGCAAAAAACTTCAATAAATCTTTTTTTCCTCAGAGTTGTGTTTTGTTTTGTGATGCCTGAGACTTGGCAGAGAAAGAGGGAAGAAGGGGCAAAACTGGGACAAATCTCAAATGTCTCAAAGATGACAATTTTTCTTTTTTAAAAAAAGATATATTTCTGAGGGTAATTCTCATCTTAACGCTCATAGTCACATGAGAGCAGAGTGGTTCATAGACTGTGTGGGTTCTGTGACATTAAACAGGCTGGTGTGAAAAGGTTTGATACAAAGTGTATGTGGGCACTAGACTGAAAAATGTTGCATCCATATAGTAGTCCACTGGGTCTTTCTCCATCAAAACAGCAAGTGTCTAATCCTTCAGAATCTTTCTTATTCATCAAAGTAGTTCCATTGAATGGGTGTTGGTTGCAAGATCAAGCCCTAGGAGTGATGATTGTTTATAACTAAAATGCACTGAATGACTTACAATAATAGCACTGCATGTGCCTGTGCAGTTCCAATCCAACCAAGTGAAAGGGCCAAATTTAGTCCCCTGGTGCAAAGAGGAGCAAATAGTACCTCCCTGCACCAGTCTACCCTGCTGTACACCAGAGGGGACTCACTGAAGGCAAAACCACTTTTGGTACTGCTGCCTGTCCTCCCTGTCTTGGTTTTTCCTTAAAGAAAGGCAACTACAATTTCCACCAGCAGCTCTACAGCAGCTGCACAATTGGAGCCTGTCAAGAGAGGCACTGACTCCCCCAGCCATGCTAACCACTCTTTCCATGAGGATCATTGCCCATTTCTCTGGCTTCAGCTATGGTTGCTGACTCTCTGGAGAAGAAAGGAGGTTGTGGATGCTTTGCATCACCACAGTCCCCCTGCTGCATGGGCAGACTTTCGGCTACCAGCAACCCTGTGCCAGAAGCTGGCACAAACCCTGAGTTAATCTGGTCCAGAGTCAGCAATGGAGAGAAAAAAAGTAATTAAAAACCCAGAAGCAAGCCAATGTTTAGGGACAAGAATAGCAGCTCAAGCTTGGTCCAAGTTATTGCTTGTGGAAGGAGATGGTTAGTTAGTGCTGCTGAGATGTTCTTTCTTATTTCCTGCTATAATTGTGGGTAATCAACCATAAATCTTGCTAGGCAACATGGCCAGAGTCAAATGTTGACGGTATGTGCCAATTATGCACCACTGGAGATATGCCTACTATGACCATCTGCAGAGCATTCCACCTGCCAGTTGGTTTCCTTAAAGTCTGGCAGAGCAAACTCTGCTGAAGAGAACACGTCTCCCTACTGCCTTAATCTTTTTCCTCCACTAACTTTAATTAGCCTCAGCTAAGGCTTGCATAGCATTGGAACATTGGCATTTTTAAGTCAGTTTGGTCATATGATGCGTTTTCCTAGGAACAACAAGCTCTAAAGGAAAGGGAAAAAAATAGCTAACATAGTAAGCCTATAGTTACTCCATTGAGAAATAATAACCAACATTTTTTAACAAAACTCCTCTGGCACAACTCTAGTGGCTAATTATACAATTAGAAAACTTAGTTACCAAAATTAGATTAGTAAAATTTCACTTAATAGACTAACAGTCTCCCTGGTGACAGAGGCTGTGCTAGTTACGCCTGTAGTGAAGTGCTCTGTTCTTGGCTCTTCGTTTCTTGACAGATTGCTGATTGTCAGGAAAGAACCCCGAGGTCAATTCTAAGGGTGCATCAACAGACACATCACAGTGCAGTAATTCTAGAGCATAAATTGAATTCACTAGCCTGGGTATCTTGTGAGGAATAGCGCACAGGCACTCCAGAAATCTATACAATCAATTATTTTCTATATTTAGTTGGTTAATTATAGGAGTAAAGTCGAGCAGAGGAGCATAAGCACCATTTTCTAGAACTGAGCCACTTAACAGTTTAAGACATACATTTGTGACATTTAAAATGACATACACTTGTTCAACAGATCTTGTCCTTTGCTGATGTAAACTGGCATAGAACTATTGACTTCAGTGACACTACCCTATTTTCCACCAATTATGGATCTGGTCCACTTTGGGTTTCTTTTACTGATTTTATTATTTAAAAGGTGCCTGATTGCCCGACTGAGAGGCCAACAATCTCTATGCATAGTACAAGTACAGCATGATCAGTGACTATGCAATCTTTCCAGTCTCTCTACCCATGTGCCTCAAATGTATCTGGGAGATATTACCCATTGTATGGGAATGAGAAGGAGTTTCAGTGTCCAGAGCTCCATGCTATCTTTAATTTCTCTGAGGCCGCCAACAGGGGTGTTTATGTGATGACGATATTTGTCCAATAAAATCTGCAGGGAGGTTAAGATATCAGAATCCATCTGCCTTACAAATATCATAACGTTGATACAGAATATGCATAGACTGCTAGCCAAAGATTATTCATGCCCAAACATTGCCTCCTGATCATAAACCCTGGTAAAAGACATGTATCAAGATGAAATCTAACATCTCATATTTAGTTGGATAATCCAGAAAAGATTGGCAAATGGTTTAGAATTTAGTCTTGGTTCCACACCGAAGATAAAGTTTTCTGGTGATCTGCATCAGTTAAACCCATGATCTAGTCTTGTGCTGAAAGGAAAGGCTCTACTAATTTCTAATTTCTACATGGTTGTGGTTTTACTTTATGCCATTAGCAAAGTTACATTCTGTAATCTATTCACCCCATCAAAGTGGCCAATGTTGCTTTACAACCCAGAAGCTATAAAGCATGTGGTATCTCTGTTAGTCTTCAGCCTTATTCAGAAAAGTTTGTTCAGCTTACCTTCACAGAAACTTTGAAAGAAAATAATTCAGCTCTACATTAGCTACAGAAAAACAAGTCCCTTCTTCTTGACCAAGTTATACCAGTCCTAAATGGGAGAGGTTTGATACTGAATGTGTTTTGGTTTGGAGGGAAATAAACGTGTCCTAAATGAATAAATAGCTCAGTTGGATTAACTCATGTAAAAGGAATGATAGTCTTGTTATCCATTTCTTGATCTATTTTCACATCTAGGTTCTTAGCACTAGTTCTTCCTGTTTATTTATCCTGAACAGCAAAAGTTGTGAGATAAGATTACCAGCACAGCAGCAGCTACTGCAAATTACTGTTTTTCCTCTGGTTGGTTTTTAAGATATTTTGATTGGTGCATGGCTGCAGGTTCACACCTCTTTTTCTCCCCATCTTTATGATCTATTACCTTAGTAAAATATGTAGGGCCAAATTCTGCCATCAGAGCATAATAATAAATTTATAAATATATGTTCTTGCAACTCACATTGCCATCAATGAGATTTGCATACGAGTATTAGTGGGCAGAGTTTGGCCCATCATGTGCTTTTAGTTCATACAGAACTGTAGAATTTAGTACGGTACAGTACAACAGTCACACAGGACTAAAATATTTGTATGTCATATTGAAGCTAAAGAGACATTCTCTTTTTAATGTTTCCAGTGTAATCACTCGGAACTTAAATGCATGTTCACAGCCTAAGTATTCAGAGTCTAGATGCCTGATGAACTTCTTCACTTTCTTTCCACTCCAGCGTGTGTTGGGTGGGGTACCTAATTACACTTCAGATTAAAGCAAATCTCGGCCATAAACACACCCCAATTTATTGTGAGCAGAGCAGAGTAAATATATCTCCACCTAACAGTTACTCTGATTTACAGGACAAATATGGTGGCTTTTTAAAAATGTTTAACAGTCTGTGTCTGGCTGCAACACAGGTAATTAAAGACATATTGGAACATGTTTTTGTTTTCCAAAGTGTCCAAAACACCGCTCCTAGATACCGCTTGATTTTTTTTTAGCCTGGAGGGAATAATGGATATGTTATAATAATCCCAGGAGAAATTGAGCTCATAGTAGAAACTGTATCTCTACCCTGACTGGAGTGACACCACTGTGCACAGAATATAAAGGAAAAATAAGATTACAGATGACATGTTGACAATGGGGTCTTCCTTAGGTGCTTGGGGAAACAGAACATGGTATTCCTGCAGTCAGAGGAAGTCCACAAGGACATAATAATCAGCTCTAGTCTTGCCTTCTGCCTTTTGCTTCTGTCATCTTGCTATTCGCTTTATCATTTTCCAGCACAGATACTGGGCTTGATCTTGCAGAGGCTCTCTGCATTGAAATCAATGGGTGGTCTATATGCAGAGTTTGCAGGATTGGGCCTATTATGCTGTCACATTTTTATTTTGCTGTGTTGATTTTCTATTCTTTCTTTCTATATTTGCCCAAAAATAAAATTTTCGTTCCCTTTCCAGATTTAATTTTTTTTCCTTTCAAAGGGATCTAACTGTTGTTTCTCTCACAATGGAAATCATGGTATGATGAATAAGATAACAGGAAAACAAAGTCTGAACACAGTGAACCCTGTTTATCCTTGTGTGATTGTGACTAATATCTAATTTCACTTAACCTCCTTGGTTCACCGAGCTCTCTCTAGAAATCCTGTTAAGCCTCGATTCACAAGTACATGGGTTTTGATTGTTTCTTGAGGGTTTGGAGGCTAACAGACTGGTAATTTTTTTGCATAGTTCAAGAAACACTGAAATTGGCCTTGAGTGATTATAATTTTGTCCTCTACTTGTTGAATCACATTTTTCAGAGCAAGTTACACTGTTACACTCAAGGAACAGAATGCTTTCGCAGGTGTTTATGGGCCTGCAATTAAATTCAACAAGTGCCCCGAATGGCAATGACAAAAATGTGGCAAATGTCTGGGTAAATGAGACAATTGTAATTCAAGGAAATCTGCTGAAAAATAATTTTCTAAGCTCACAGGGACTCGTTAATACCACCCATTACCTCTCTGGTTCTAACATAAAGTGCCAAATTTACTGCTGCTGAACAATCCGGAGTGATTTACAGCCCCTGTTCTTCATCAGCTACAAAGGTAGAATCAGTCCGTCCTATTAGGCAGGCAAACTGCATGGAATAGATATTTATATTTTCCTGTTTTTCATGCAACTAGGCTGCATTGTGTAAAGGTGAACAAGGAGTGTAGATAAAATGGCATTATGGCAATAATGAAGAGGCTCTCTAAGTTGGATGGTCAATAAGTGCATTGGAATCATGATACTAAATGAGAAAGATGCTTCCATCTATGCCAACGTCTTTTTTTCTCTTTAGAGCAATAAACTGACTCTAGTTTTGTTTTTGTTTTGGACTGTGCAACTTTGCCTTGAGGGCTGTGGTCTCCTCTGTTGTGTATAATGTGCAAAATGACTGAGCATCTTCATTTCAATATTGGAAAATTATCACCTTCATTGAAAACAAATTAATTCACAGGAGATACTTGGCCCCAGTAATTTGGCTGAATGCAGGGGAACTATATGGGCAAAAAGCAGGGAGGAATACAGCAAAAGTGGAGCTGCTCTTGGCTTCCACTCCAGCCTACTGGGAGAGGTGATCCAGGCACTGTCCCCATGTACATAGAGATGAAGAAATTGAGAATCTTTATAACAGATTCTCTAGCCTTCTTTAGCCTTGATTCTCTCCAGGCTAGTCCCTTTTCCTGCCCCCAAATCATCCATGTGTAACGATGCTCACAGATCTTCTGCAAAGCTACACTTCCTGCTGCACGTTGGTGCATAGCCCCTCAGATCATGCCCCATGCCTGTTGTACCCTGATTCCACTGCAAGAGGGCCCTTTATGTCCACAGACGAGAGATCAGGATTTTGTAGTGATGATGGTATTGATGTTATGGTTCACTTCATATAAAATATGTAACCAAGATTTAAGGACATGTGAGTGCACGCACACACACAAAAGAAAATAACATTAAAACTGAGCAATAATTATGTGTGTAATTACCTTAAACCTTAAAACAATTATTCAGCTATGGCACTAATTGAAATACCAGTTATAAGATCCTGTGACTAGGACAATAATCCTTCTTTCTAGCCTCACTGGATAGTGTACCTGTTTTTCTAAGTTCACCATTAGATGAAAAGATAGATTGAAAGTATTCTACAAATGAGTTGCAGTTGGAAAGGTGACTGTAAAAGTAACTCTGTAGGGGGGTTCTATATTCATTGCCTTTCGGTAACTTCTACATCAAATTTATGATACTTAGATTACAGGCCTGATTCTCCATTCCCATGCACCTTGTGGAGTATTTACATGAGAGAATTGCTCACTTTTTATCTTCTATAGGCTTAATTTATTAGACATACCAGGGCTCTTTGCATTTCTGTATTCTACCCCATGAGCTCCGTGTGTGTCACCCTCCTATGTCCGTCTATTTCAGGAACTCTCTGTGACGCCCCCCAGTCTTTCCCTATGGCAACAGCTCTCATTCCCTCTTTTGTCCCCATACTCTTCATTCCCCACTTCTGCACTGTGGGAGGGATTTTGTGTCCTTCTGTAGCAGCTCTCTTCTTCATGGCAGGAGCTGTGTGTGTGTGCCCTTTTCTTCCAGTCTGCCCTCAACATCGGGTTCTGTGTGTTCTTCATTTTTCCCTCCCCCTTATACCAGGGTCCCTCAGTCTCTCCCCTTCATGCCAGGAGCTCTGTATGCAACCCTTTCCCCCCATTCCTTCTTTCCTAGGGTGCTGTCTGCTTCACATTTCTCCCTTCCCCATAGCTTTGTCAACTCTGACCTTTTACCTCCTGAGATTCAAAAATAAGCCTGGCTTGTGTTTCTCACAATACACATTGAATCACTTCCATTAATTTTATGAGCATCTTTAAAGCCACCTCAAATTGTTTTATTAATACTCTCTAGATTATTTGCTGCTTTAAAATGTAAAGTATGAGCAGTTACACTGCACTCCTATCGCACTTGGCAATCTGCAGGAATGGAGCATGTATGCACAGTATCAAGCTCCTGTGAGTAAGTATGCGGCTGTCTGTCCATGTATGCTAAGAGCTTTACTTATGTAGGACCTGATTATGCAACTCTTACTCCTTAAGTGTAGTCCTATTGTGCGACTACACTCACGCTGAATAAGTACTATGCCTCAGTAAGGCTGCAAAGCTGGAGACTCTTCCCATTCAACATGTTAGTTGAAATCAATGGGACTATTTGTGTTCTTAAAGTTAAGCATGTGCTTAAGTATGTCGCTAAACTGAAGCTATAGCATGGAGACAGCCCTCCTGGTGCTTAAAGATGATCTCCTCATGGCAATGGATAGAGTCCATATATCAATGCATTCTACTCAGCCCCTCTACATTTTTTTTATATAGGAGCTACAGTAAGGAGCTGCAAATCGACTTGCTTGAGATAACTGAAGTAGATGATGCAGCATTACAATGGCTCAAATTATTCCTTCTAAATAAATCCCATCGAATAGTGCTGGGCATCTGCTCCTCTTCCCCAAAAGCACTTTCCTGCAAAGTCCCACAGAAATCTATCCTATCCCCTATCAATAGGACACTACATGGACAGTGGAAGAGGATCTCTGCTGCCAGCAACATGCCAATGACACTCAGGAGTGTTTCCCATTTTCCATAGATGCAATTTATGCCATTACAAGGATGCCACAAAGTTTTCAAGAGATCAGCTCCTGGATTAAGAGCATCTGGGATGGAAATGCTGGTCAGAAAGGGAAAAAGGCTACTGAGAATTAGCAAAACTGCTGCCTCATATTCATCAAGGAAGTGTTAATTGTTTGGGTCCTGCCAATCATCAGGACAGCCAGACAATCAGGTAAAATCAGTGGTGAAAGATGTCACTTTCTACCTCCATTAGGAAGGTTTCCTGCTAGGAAACTTCCACTTCCTCCCAGAAGAGGATTTGACCACTGTTCCCTACATTCAAGACCTTCTTACTGGATTACTGCAATTTTCACTCTAGTTGGTGCTGAAGGTGTCAGCAATGCAGAAGATCCAGCTCATGCAGAATATGGAAACCTGACTTCAATGAGATGGATTGCCATGATCATACTACCTGTGCTCTCAGTCTGCTTTCTTTGCTAGTTCGAGGCCTTGATCTTCAAAGCCATCAGCATCTCAGGACCCAGCTAAATCAGCAGTCACATCTCTATGCATGTCCTTGCCAACATAGCAGTGCTCCTGTGGGGCAATGTAGTTGACACAACACAAGGAGAAATGCATTAGATCCAGAGATGAGGTTTAGCTACAGAATGAGCTTCCAGAGTCTATCCACCTTTAAAGCACACTGGATGACCTTTCTCATCAATAAAGCTTTCCCAACATAATAGGAATTATATAATACCCGAGGCAAAGTTCACTATAACTAGGGAGAGGAGACAACACTCAGTAACTGTGGTGATGGGTGCCATTTCAAAACTCTCAGATAGATGGATAGAAGAACAAAAGACTACAGGAAGCCAAGGTCACTATGTAGATGTTATTTAACTGTGCAATGCTGAAACATTACAATGATGGGTTCTGTAAGAAAAAGTAAAATACAGATCTATATAATTAGCAAAGTACCAGACCCAGTGCTGGCATGCCTGGGTGTTAAAGTGTCCTTCTCTGTACTAATCAATCTCTGTAATGTTAGAAATGGCTGCATAGGTGCCATGAAGCATCAGAGAAGGTCCAAGAGAACTGGACAGTCATTGAAGAAGGGTCACAAAGGTCAGGGGTTCATTGTTAAAGGCTAGAGGAAAATTTAATACTGACAAAAATGTATGCAGGAGCACTGGAGATGCTCATAAAGGACAAGATGGCATCAGAAAGGGCAGGGGGAGCAGCATCAAAGCAAGTCAGCGACTGTAAAAGGGAGCAGTGAAGAGAGCCATTAGGGAGGACATGCCATAGAAATAACAGAGAGGAGCAGATGTCCAAAAAACCACCAGTTGGTGGTGACTGAATATTGGTGAGGGCTACAAAAGTGGGAAAAACGTAATGATGGGGCTGGGAGAACAATGAGGACTCTGTATTTGCTAAAAAGATTACACTAAAGATTTTGTGAATTGCTAAAAAGGGGCTAATTCTAACCATCAGGGTCTACACCTCATATCCTATAGTTGTGATTTAATGCATAAGTTATCCTCCATGTAGTGATTAAATTATCCTCCACTGTCAGCTACATTTCTAACACACTGTTGTTTCATACAATGTTTCAAGCTACTTATTTGTTTCACTTCCCCTGGCTCAAATAGCCTTGTATTTCCTGTAGCACAACTGCTGTGACAGTGACCACATACTCTGGGCATCATTATATGCTTGACTAGCTCCTACCATTCAAGTCCCACAAAATGTATTTTCTTCAGACTACACACAGAAAGATTCATAGCTGCTGTAACAAAGCAAGGGGAGGATGGGCTCAAGCTCACTGAACACAGTGATACAGCTTGACATTCTGCTATAGTTACTGGCAAACCTCCATGAGGAAAATTGTAGCTTTATTGTGCCCACAAGCACAAGGAACATGTTAAATGCTAGTCCAAAGAAAACCATTCTTCTACCAAGGGGATAGTGAGTGTGTCAGAGAGCTGCCTCTGATTATACTGTATAGGCCACATTTATCCCTGATGTAACTCACTTGTCAGTGGAGTTAGTTACACCTGGGATTTGGCCCTCTGTGTTATGCGAAAGGTGGAGAAGAGAGGGTTTACTTTTAGAATAATGCACCGGATTGGGAGGCTGAAATTCTGTGTCCTATTTCTAGTTTTGCTGTTCGTCTCCTACATAACATGGATTTGCAAAGTTGATTAGAAAGATTTTGATTGCCTGGCCCTCTTTCCCACATGCTCTGGCGAGTCGAGCATGGGGACTAATTGTATTTAACCCTTGCATTCAGGAGAAGACCAGGACCATATGATAGCTGGCCCTGAACTGGGGAAAGTGGGGCAGGGAGGAGGACAGAGAAAAGATCACCACCATCACCAGTGCAACAGGGAAGTGCAATATGTAAGGGTTAATTGAATTTAGTGCTGGTACTAGCCTCTCCATTGAGGGTAGGAGGGGCTGCTGCTATTGCTTTGCCCCTTCTGCTCTCTTCAGTGACTGTGTTCCACCTATGCTATTCAGAGCTCCTGCAAGCATTGTATTTGCTACAGAAGCAGACAGTGCAGGCCGGAGAGACAGCACAGCCAGGTGAATCCTCTTGAGCTTGGTGACAACTGAGGGTCTGGCCCCTGGACTGAGTTTTTTTCTCCTTTCCATTTTCATGCCTGTCAGATAGCAGCACCATCCATTTATTGGGACAAATTTAATTAAAGATTAAAATTACATGTAACACCCCAAACTGCTGGCTTTTTTATTTGTTTCATCATGCTACAAAATATGTAGAACAGCAGAAGTAAGAAGTACCTTATTTCCTGACCTACCCCCAGTCCGGAAGTTCAACTATTCCCTTAATGGACTATCAGCAGCCCCTTATCACTTCTGCACTATGCCAAGGTTAGGACCAAGAGAATAATGAAGATTTAAAAACCTCTTCCTAAGCAGCTTGTAATCTCTAATATAATGGAGCTCAGTAATTACTGGAAACCTCAGAGAGGTGACTCTTCACATGGACGAGTTTTTAATAAAGCCAGTAACTTTTCAAGTGAAGTGAGGGCCCCTCATGGGTGTCCTTACCCCCCCAATTTACTTTTTTTGAACAGTATCAAAGGTGGGTCCTCAAGGATATTTTTAAAAATATGCTGAATCTAGATGTGAAACTGACAAGGAGAGCAAGGCATAGAAATGTTTTGAAATGAACGTCCACTTGTATTTGGAAAGGGTTTTAACCTTGCTCTGAATTTACACTTTATAAATTAATCCATTCCTGATGGAGACAGCAACATGTAATAGGCAGCTACCATGGCAATTCCTGCAGCACTATGAAATAAGCACAGAAATTGATCAAATTTCTATAATTCATTTATTATCTTCCAGTTCTTTCTAGAGAGTATGATATACAGTAGTTGCATAATATCCATTAAATGCTGTGTTGCTAATAGTAGAAAGTTGTGGCTCAGAAGCATACATTTACTATCCTCGCTTTCCAATGTGCTGCATCTAACGTAATAAGAACTTAAGAATAGGCATGCTGGGTCAGACCAATGCTCCATCTAACACAGTGGTATCCTGTCTTCTGACAGCAGCCAGCACCAGATGCTTCAGAGGGAATGAATAGAATAGGGCAATTTATCGAGTGATCCATCCCTATCTTCCAGTTCCAGCTTCTGGCAGCCAGAGGTTCTGGTAGTTTTTAACTTCTCTAAGCTATATTCAGCAAATATCTTCTCTTGAGCTGAAATCTTTTTTCAAGCTGATTGAAAATGAAATTCAGAGGGATCACTTATTTTTCATGTAAAAGTGAACTTCAGTTTAGGAATTGTACAGAAGAGACTGAATACACCTAAAACAAATTGTAAGCACCTTACTTTGGATTTGTTCATGAAAATTTTATGCACGTAATACCAAAAATGCACTTAATATGATTTTCACTCATCTATATTACAGGGACAATGTTCTCAGTTTCATGTTCTATACTAGTTCTATGCCTGTTATTGTTTCATTCTTGGGTAATTGACTACCTCCCTGTTAGGATTTGGCCATTTAAAAAAAAAATCTTTTGTGGAGGAGAATCTGTTCAGGAGAGTGTATTTTTTTCAGGGTTTTTTTAAGTTTTGGGTTTTTATTCAGGACTCTGAACTTAGAGCCATAATAATGTCAGAGAGAAAAGAGTATTTTAAAAACTTACAAAGATGGCTTTAAAACTGAGCATAGCATAAATAACAATTAACTTGACAGCAAATTGTGCTGAGTGAAGAAAGCTATTGATTTTATTGAATCATTTGCATTTTCTTTGGCAAAAAGGGGGGAAATCACTTTCCTGCTTCTGTATCTATGCCATGAAAGTAGATTGTCAAGCTGCTTTGTGTAGTGACATGTACAGATTCTGATCCAAAGTAATCCAGAAAGTTTCCAAACATTCTTGGGTGTCTGCTAGTCTTTATAAAAAGAACATCTGAAATACAGGAAAGTCTGATGGCTAAGTAGTTAGAGTGGAGGAATGGGAGTTGGACTTTTAAGTTCTTGTTCTACTTCTGATACTCACCAACTTGGGTATATCATTTAGGCTAGAATCTTGACTCCATTGAAGTCAATGGGAATTTTGCCATTATTTCACCCAAAATCTCTGCCTTATTAGGTGTGTTGGGATGAGTAGTATGTTAATATTTGTACAGTGCTTTGAAGATGCTTATTAGCTGATATACATTGTGGAGTAATAAAGGAAGGGAAAAGGTTAAACTGTAGGTCTTCGTATGCAAAAGATCTAAGGGTCTGAAAAATTCGAACTACTGGTCAGAAATTGTCTCACCTGTACTCTGAGTTATGCTACGGTGAAGCCTTTCAAAGAAGTGATACAAAAAAGACATAGAATATAATCCTGTGCTCCTTCGCTGACCTAGCACATGAATAATTATTTGGATCTGCTTGTGTTACCAACAATTCATTATTTGTAAAGGGAAAAAGAAAGAGCTGGCTAAAGTTGTAGGCTAGATTTAGCTCTCCTAAGAGTTTATAAATTATAACACAATTATTTTCTAGCTTTATTAAGTGGGTGCCAGCAATTTGGTTGTGGTGCAGTAACTTTTTTTATAAATTGGTACTTTCTGGGGCCCACTTTCTGATACTCCCCTCATTTACACCAGTGTAAATCATGAGCAGCTCCACTGAGGTAAACTGAGTTACACTGGTGTGAAACCAGTATAAGTGAAAGGAGATTTGGGGCCAACATTTTTGTAATGTTTTTCTTGAGCAATGGAGTAACTTCTGCTTGTACTTACGCCAAAGACAATGGACCAGGTTCTCAGATGTGTGAAGTGTAGTGGAATCAATGGAGCTACACTGATTTATACCATCCAAAGATTTGACCTGCGGTCTCCAGTGAAATGCTAATCATTTTAGTGTAATTTGAAAGAAACCCACAATTGAAATGGGGCTGAGGCTCCTTCCCTGTCTTTTCTAAAAGCAGAACTGATAAGTTATTATATTTATTGTAGCCAAGAAGTTGGGAGGTTTATTTGTTTCATGATATTCATACAGCTGACAACTTGCTTCACATGTCTTCACTTTGAATTAGCTTAACATGTCCACATGCCACATCAAATTCATATAGTGTGAATATACAGAAGTCAAACATCCTCCTAGAACAACTACTCCAGTTGTTGAATGATATACATATAAGGCCAGATCCTCATCTGACATGAATCTGCATAGCTGTGTTACTATGTTAATTCACAACAGCTGAGTGTCACAGTTTAGGGCTAACTGCACATCTGACCTCTTCAGTGTGCTCTCCCTGAGTGCACCTCACCCAGGTCTCAGGCCTTTACTTCCTTGGGGTGATTTAGCAGTTCTTCTACTCTCAGACTCAATTCCCAGGATACAGCATCCTGTTTACCAATTGGGATTTCTCATCAGTCCTGACTGGATCCAGCTGCCTGCAAGTCTTCCCTTCATGAGCTGTGAGCAATGTGAACATAGCAACTCAAAACATGTATTGAAACAGTTGGAATAAAGCATAACAAGAAAAAAGTGTTTTAACATAACAAACTATCTATACACATAACTGCTTTACTTAAAGTTTAGGAACCTCTGGGAACTTGGTTCAGACTGCTCCCAGCAATTCCTCTCTCTGTCTTTTATCCACTCTAAACTTCTTTGTTTCAGTTTTCCTCCTCATAACCCTCCCTCCTGGAGTTGCCAGCCAGATAGCTAATCTTGGTTTGGTGGAGGTAAAACTTTAAAGAATTAACACCTGCCTTATCCCTTTAAATACTGTAAATGAAGGGCTATCAGAAATGTTTGTCCACTTTCCTGCCTATGTACAAACCATCTCATGTCTGAATTAACCCCTAATTATCATATAACAACAAGACACCAACAATCAACAAACAGATGGACCTTTCTCTCCCAACGTATTGTCACTTTTTGAAACTGGAAGCATCTCCCTGTGATGATACTACTGTCAATTACAGCCACAGTGTGTCAGGTGTATTTCTGTAGACACTGCAAAATAATTTCAGATTACATAATATTTCATCACCACATTAACTGAAATGGCATTTAATGGATGTAAGAGAGCAGAATGAAACCAGCAGTTTTCTAATAAAATTCAGGTGCATTGAATAAGAAAAGTCACTGGAATTTCCATTTAACATTTAGGATAATAATAGAACTTTGTCTTGGACTGACAGTGATTAAAAAGAAAAAATGAAACAAGATAATATGTATGGGAAGCCTCTGTGAAAATTTTTCAAGAACAGTTGATCCTTACCCAAAGATAATGCTAGAAAGGTCAGTGTTTGAATGGATTACACAAGGTAAATGTTGGCCATGACTTTTCCCCAATACGACTGAAGTGGTGCAGTTATCAGACCTTGGGATTTGGTGTTTTGTTTTTCTTCTGACTTTGATACTTCTTTATTTCCCTTCTTCTGAGCCCATTTAATGTTGCCCTGCATCCAACTCTCTCTCTCTCTCTCTCATACACACACACACCCCCATGTGGATTCTGTGTCTGTGCCAGTAATCCATGTGTATGAGGTTGCTTTTGTGTAAATTACATAGAAAGGTCATGCTGTCTGAGTTTCTTGTGAAAACTCAAAGGAGCAAACTATTTGAAAAGAGGGTCCTTGCTATTAGACATGAGGCTGAGTCAAAACATCTGAATTTGGCTAGCTCTGAACTGTATGTGAAGCAAAAAAAATGTACTACAACTTTATAAAAACACTGCAAAAGTAAACAAGGAAGGCTTGGGTATCAATTATGAAAGCTATGTAAACAGGCAGCCAGCCAAAAAGATGAAGTGGAAAACTGTTAGGCTTTTCTCTGCCCATAAGCACCATATATGGCTAGATGATTGACTGATTGATTGAGATTTGTCCCTACTTTCTCCAGCTCACAGAGAAAAGATGGACCTTGCAGCATGCCCTGAAGTTTTACAAACTTGGCCTGTCATAGACCAAGGCCCTGCTTCAAAAAAGCATCCCTGTTTAGGACAGCACTTAAGCATTTGGCTTAAACTGGTCTTAAATACATGCTTAAATACTGTCCTGGATAGGGGTGGGTGCAAGCATATGATTTAGGTACGTCAAGCAGCTACAGCAGCACAACTACAAAGCCGCAGCAGCTGTGGTATATTTCCTGCATTAATAAAAGAGGTTTTTCCCTTTTTTTAGTTAATCCACCTCTCTGAAAGGTGGTAGCTAGCTTGACAGAAAAATTCTTCCATAAAACTAACAGCATCTCCAGGGAGGGCTAGATCGACCTAACTACATTGCACAGAATGCAATATTTTTCACAGCTGTGGGCTAGTTTGATCTAATTTTTAGGTGCAGACAAGGCCTAAATTCTTTGCTGAATCTGGACCTAACACGATGCACAATATAATCTCATTTGAATAGCACTGAGTACTCTATCAAAGCAAGTTAATGTTTGTAATATTCCTTTGGCCATACACTCCAACCTGCCTCTTCTTAGGATCCTATTTTAGCTAGCCAGAGAGCTGCAGGAGCACTAAGCCTTTAACAACACAAAACTGTCACACTGTTATTCAAATAAGAATGCTTTGCTAGAACCCACTTTAGAAATTAAGTAAGTGTAGCTGACGTGTGTGCTGGTACGGTAAAGCTGGTGTAATATAACCCAGAGGGCCATTAGCAATTAGCAACATGAAGTATATATTGCTTCTGTGCTTCACTTTTCTGTGTGAATCAGTAATGGAATATTAAGGATTTTGCATCTGGTGGACAGTTTTACTGGGACTATTACAACAACTCCATATCTATTTGCAATGTCTTTATGAAGTGTTTTTGTTTCAAGTGCAATGTTGCCCCGTTTGTGATTAAACTCAACAAAGAAATGTCTTTTTAATACAAACAAATCTTAAAGAACTAAAAAATATTTTGTAATTGGTGAACTGTCCATGATTTGATGGAGCCCTCGTTATATCCCCCATGCCTCTCCCTAGTATAATACCATAGGATAAAATCTAATAATTATTTCATGAACTGGTAGTTAGCTTTCAATTTCCTAACTGACTGCCATAAAGGAAGATTTTTCGTCTTGCCACCTCACACTGTTCCTTGCCTGTGACCCCACTTCAGCAGTCCATCCCTATTCTGCAAAGCACTTAAGCACATGCTTAAGTTTAGACATATGCTTAAGTCCTTTTGACTTCAATCGGACTTAAACACATGCTTAAGTGATTGCTGGATTGGAGCCTGTAACAATGCTGTTAGCCCTGTGCTGCTCCCCCCCTTCCATCCTAGGTACAGTTGATGAAGAATGGTGTGAAACTGGCAGGTGGTATGAAAACCACATTTTTAAGAGCAATTTAAAAAACAAGTGTATCATTACTTTTATTGGTAATGTTAATTGAAACGGAAACCTGGAATTTTTATTAACATATAGGGATGAATTTTGAAGTCATTCTTGATTTGTATTCTACAATACAGAGTCATTGGCTCACGGTGTGACATTGGCCATGTCACTTCACCCCAACTGATCTCAAGTCAGGACATCACTTAAACACATGCTAAACTTTGAAATCAATGGGATGTAAGCACATGCAATTCTTTCCTGAACTGGAGCTTGTATTTCTATGTCTTCATTTGTAAAATGAGGATAATAATGCTTGTCTTTGTAAAACAATTTCAGACCTTCACATGTAAGTAATTTTTATATTTTTATATCAATATTTTATATCCTTTTTATGAAATGCTCATTGTAAAGTTAGCAACTGATCGGAAACATTTTGATTGTGGTTTTTACTAGTGTTTTGCTTTTAGAGACACCCAACACAGACTCCCACTAATCCTGCCTCCTAAAACTATTTTGTTATATTTTAGCCCAGAACTCTGAAAACAATTCTGACTGCATTAGTCATAATATTGCAGTGCATGGGATGCGTTGGCCACATTAGTCATATCATGTTTTATTGTATCAGATAATGTTCTATAATGTGGTTTCCTGTGTGCCTCATTCAATGTGTCATCCAGGGAATCTGAACATAAAAAATGTTTTCCTACAAATAAGGGATAAAAAAATCTTATTTTGAAAAATACAAAAGAAGCTTAATATTTTTTTCATAGGTCTTCAATTAATATTTGAGTGTACTGTTATTTTTTTTCTTCTTCCAGGGAAAAGGGCTGTAGGTAGCTAATTCTTTTCTAATTCTCTAATTCTGTAGCCAGCAAATTCTTTTTCATCTTTCATTAAGTTCATTGCTTCCACATCATTAAGTATTTAAGTGCTGTCATTCATTCAGATTTTGACAAATACAGTTTTGAGACATCACCTGATTTGGCTTCTTATTTTAAAATGTATTCACTTACTAGGAACAGCCAGGACTGAGATTTCTGATCTGCTGTGGTTCTTCAGAGATATTTTGCCAATAACTAATTTGCCCTTGGATTGACCAAACACTAGAATTCCACTTCTTGAGGGGAAAAAGCCATCAGTTTAGCTCTTCATCACTGTGTGGTAACATTCTTATCTTTCCAGAGAACACTTCCCTTTTGGGTAGGACCTATCATTCATAATGGCAACAAGCACTAGTTTGGAAGTTCCATGGATATATATGACTTGTCAGTTGGCCAGCTGCATTCAGAAGTACCCAGCCTGTTTCTGCCAAAATCTAGGTGTTACTATCTCAATGTATAACAAAGAACAATTATTGTTTTCACCTGTGATTCTTCAGTGAATTCAACAGCATAGATAAATTATGTAAATTGTAAGATGCTGGACATCATTAAAATTCACAAAACTCAGCAATACTTTAAAATAGAACTAGTATTGGCAGCGGGCTTATTTATAAGTGGTAAAATATTAAAATCTATATAAATCCTATGGATTGAATATGGTAGTGATTTATGTACACTGTTGTTATGGTAAGGGGCTAGTAACAATCAATCCTTTATGTCAGTGATTGATCATGTACCAGTATTGGTACTTCAAGTGTTTACCATTAGTCCCTTTTGGTCTAGGGTAACCAGGTAGCAAGCCTGAAAAATCGGGACAGGGGTAGGGGTAATAGGCATCCATATAAGACAAAGCCTTGAATATCGGGACTGTTCCTATAAAATTGGGACATCTGGTCACCCTATAATGGCCATTCCCACTGTAAACCTTATCTGTACCTTAGTTGTGAATGGGCAGCCTGCTCCCTTTCTCCCATTCATATGTGTACATGATCGCTAGAATGGAGTTTTGGCTGATCCAGAGCTCAGTCTCATACAACCTGGCAATTTTAGGATTAGCAGCTCCCCAAATTCCTGTGTGGGTCAGAGCCTGCTTAATTGAATGGAAGGTAGGCAACAATGAAGATCTGACCACTGAGCTAAGGGATGGGTCAAAAAGCTTCTACATTCTAGTGATTTGTTAGTTGCTTGAAAAGATTGAGAAGTGCTATATACTATGTGAACAGTTTTCACATGAGGAGGAGTGCTTGTTATTCCCATTTAGAGGAGCAGCAGGACTATTATCTCTGTTTTAACATTTGTTTCTCTTTGCCCTACCCACTTTCCTTGTCTCCTAGGCTAGGGCTGACTAGAAAACAAGAATTCCTGTTTGGGAAAAAATTGTGAGGGGTCAGCAATTGTTTTGTTCCTCCCTGGATCAAAACTGAGATTTTTCAAATTCTTCACCAAAAACAAACCAATAACAACAAAATATTAGAGAAGACCTCTCCCTCCAGAACAGCCAATAAATGGACATTCACCTGGCATGTGGGAGGCCCAGGTTCAAGTCCCAATAAATATTTAAGAAGCTCTAACTCAGGCAGAACAGGGATTGAACTGGGGTCTTTCACATTCTAGCTGAGTGTTCTAACCACTACCATTGGGCTATACTGGGATGGAATGCTCTTGTTATTTCCTCTCTCTCTCATTTTTTTAAACAATTTTTACTTTACTGTTACTTCTTCCATCACCACCTGAAATGCCACCTGGAACCCAAGAAACCTTCTTGATAAAAATTTTGTTGAAACTGATACATTTCCATGAAAAGTTTGTTTCATCAAAAAAAAAATCACTACCAGCTCTATTCTTAGCCTTATTATCTGTCTTTGTCTGATGAAGACTTTGTGGGGCAGGGACAATATCTTTTTACTTTTTATCTATGTTAAAGCATCATGCAGAGATACAGTACTATATATTCATGAATATTACAGCAGACCCAGAAAAAGAATAAATTGTGCTTGCATAGTAACAAAGGACACAACTAGTGTGTCCCCCTATAGTTATGGCCAGATTTTCCAAAGAGTTCAACTGCCAATACTCTGTTTAGACACCTAAATAAACTGGTGAGATTGTCAAAAGTATTATGACGCCCTGCAGCTTTCATTTGTCCTCAATGACATCTGAAAATCTGGCCACTTTATTTAAGTGCCTACATGGGAGCTGAGCTGCTTGGAATATCTGGATCTTTACTTAGCAGAGATGCATCTCAAGTAATTTTTTTAGCCAAAATAGAAGTTAAAGTTGAGTCTTATTCAGGTAAATGAGCTCCTGAAGTTAATACTTCACTGCTTGAAATTGCTGCAACCAGCTGCAAGACGTGTAAATGGTTCTCTTCAATCATCACGTCTGTCAGTTTGAAAATGCCATGGTATAAAGTTTACAAGCCCTTTCTGTTAGAAAGTCAAGCACTACAGCTATTCTACTTAAGGGACAGTCAGCACTGTATTCTATACTGACTTTTCCTGTAGCATTAGAAGGATATTAATATCCTATCTGTTTTGAATCATATTGCATTGAAATTGTTACACAGATTGTCTGCAGAGATGGAGTTTACATTTATCTTTTAGAAAATAAAGTCCCACCACTTTTGAGCCTGTGCTTGATTTTAAAATATAAAATTCTCAGTGATAGGTGCTTTCCTGCCTCCTAGATTAAAAACAGTTACAATGTCAGATGACATGTTGCAATCAGCTGAATTAGGAAATGTAGTCATAGCTTTGGTGTTTGGAAATCATCCAAACATTCGGATTTGAAAACACTCACAGTAGAAACCCTGTAAGTGCATTATGAACCTTGATGTGTGCAGTATTTACTCCTTGTTTTTCATGGTAGCATATCCTGGATATTTCAGATTGCATTATGGAACATCTTGATGCTGCTATCAGCTAAAAGGATTTATTTATTTATTTGATTAAACTGGCTATACCTGCAATATTTTTATCAAATTACATAAAATTAGTCATTTTATGTAATGACTATGATAGACTGTGCTTTCTGTAATAAACCTTGGCATACTTATTTCCACAGTGGTCAGTAATAAGTAGCAATGTTTTATTGAAATCACTGGAATGTTTGATTTCAATGGAATGTTACATAACAGTACATAATAGTACAGAGTGCTAGTGTGCTAGTCATGCTGCTACAGAAAAAAGCATCAATTGTAGGGGTGATAAAGGGCCTAAAAATAATAATAATTCTAGACCGAGATAACATAAAGCAACCCATCTGTCCCTTCCATCCTGTTGCCATCTCCAGACTCACAGCTGCACATGCAGCCCCAGTTCTGCAACCAAATCTATATGGATAGACCCCTCGTGTTCATGCAGAGCCTCATGGACTTGGATGGAACAGCCAATATGGAATAGTCCTAGGACTATATATTCTCTAGTCGGTCTGGTTTGCACAGACAAAGTGTCTTATGCATTTATGTTTCATTTGTTGATGGGAATGGAGAAAGACATTTTGTCAGACATCAGAATTGTAAATTTTGGTAAAGATTTCAAGCTTCTCGTGCAAATATAAATACAAAAAATTGTGGTTTTGCCATTCCCAGGAATTCACCTAGTGAGAATACTATACCATTATGACAAAAAACTGCATAAAAAGATATTGGACTGAAAGAATAATTGAGTTGCTGGTGCATCTTATGGGATAATCTTCTTTCAGCAAGTTGGACAGGTGTCTCTCTACATGTTATTTTACGTAGTCCATTTAAATGAAGAGAGTATTGCACCATTGATTTCAATGGCATTTTATGTAGCAAGAAGAATATGCAACAATATTAGAAAGGCACTGTCTACTAAAGAAAAAAAGAGTTGTTTGTGTGTTACATATGACTCAGTAGAGCCCAGATTTCATAACTAGTTCAGACAACAGCTCATTTGGGGATTGCGCCTGCTCCCATTAAAGTTAGGTCTTTAGTTAGGCAGCTCGCTATACATTTGTGGTTAGGAAGGCCAAATGGGAAAACAATGTTTACTTCCCTTCAATGGTTGATATGGAACAGAAACTGCAATTCTTCTGTGGTGAACAGGGACCTTTAATAATTAATTTTAAATAAGTAATTAATTTTTTATCAGTGTTTAAATGTAATATTACATCATTTAAAATTCTGGAGTCCTAGCTCAAACACATTAACCAATTAAAAAAATCCTAAATTGAAATGGTTCGCTTGAATTTAAAACACCGTTTCCCTTTGCACCCATAATTATTCATGGGGCAGGAGGGCAGCACGGTTATTGCTGGGCAGAGGAGACACACCCCCTTCGTCTCTCCTTAATGCAAAATCTCATAATTTTGCCTCTCTTCTATTTCCTTCCCTCCCACCCCTTTGTTGGGATGAGATTATTTCTCTTCCTTCAACCCCACCCGCCTTTATCTGGTGGTCTGGCCTTTTTCCACATCAGGCCAGTGGAGAGTATTCTGCTAACCAAAAGTATTCATTTTCCAAAATATAAGAAACCTTTGAGTCTAGAAACCTAGGCAGGTGATCTCTTGAAAGCAGCCTTCTCATGAGCTTTCTTCCTGTTTCTGACTGGGCTAGAAATAACATGAAAACAGTTTTTTCTCCTGGTATTTTGTTCTTTTTATTAAATTAACCAAGTGTTAGTTCAGGTTCTGTTCATATTTTCATGGCAATACTTATTTTATCTGATCTGATCTGTCCTTCCCTAGTTAAATCACCTTTATATGATAACAGCGACATTCCATGGGAAGATAAATAGACACTTAGGGACAGACGTTTAAAGTTATTTAGGCACCTAAATATGTAGACAGATATCTGGAGGAATTTTCAGAAGTGCCTAGGTGCCAAACTCTCCTAGGCATCTATGAAAATGTCACTAGGTGCCCATTTGCATCTTTAGGCTCCTAAATACCATTACAGATCATGCCCAATTACAAAAAGAACACTGCATTTAAAACAATAGGATCTAATTTAGTACATGTAACTGACATTCTTTCCTTAACTCTTAGATATAACAATGTATATCTTCTCCTGTTTTTGCAGGTCAGGTGTTAAATATTACCACTCCATCTACCTTTTGTATATCCGCAGTGTTGCCAATTCTTTTGGTCTTAACACAAGTCTCACTATATTTGGTGGTTTTCTTAAAGCTGCAGCTCCTGATTTCATGTGATTACATGAGATTCTCAGCTTTCATTTCAAAACAACTAGAACATTTCTAGCCCTTTTGGTTTTGAAGAAAAGTTGAAAAATGTGACCCAAGTGCTTTCCTAAAGGCTCAGAAAGCAAATAAAAGAATGCTACATTCATTTAAAAAAACCTCATTATTTTGTAAGCCAGGTTTGACTCATGATTTTTGAGCACTTGATGTTAGCACATGACATCTTCCAAGAACAATGCATGGACTAAAAGTATATGTTGCTGCTGAAATGCACAGTCATACCAGGAGAGTTCAGGACAAAATAGCTGCTTTAACCCTGAATGTCTTTGTGTTTGGCATTTTAAATTTTATTCTATAATTTGAACATGAGGAAAATGGGCTGCGGGTAGGTTTTGGGAAGGGGGGAAGGGGTTTGGTCTGTTTTTTTAATTGTTTTAATAGTATAGAACTCAAAATAGTACAGGCCTGATTTACTTTAGAATAAAATTAAGGGCCCTATTCATAGAATTACAAGCCATAAGCGTGAGAAAATTGCATAATTTAAGAACATAATAACTGTAATCATTGGAACAACAAAGGTCACTGGTTCCATCAATACTGTTTCTTCATTCCCCTCACTTCCATCCCTCTGCATGAACAGTATCACTTTATCCATTCCCTCATTAAAACATCTGCTCCCTCTTTCAAACTTAAGTTAATTCATTGTTCCCTTTTCTTAATTGTGTAATACACTCAGTTTACCTAAAGTTCTCCATTTTTTCTCTGAGCGTAGCAGTCCATCCTTGCTTCTGTGTTCACTTTGTTTTTTTTAATCTGAAGGTTTTTACAATTATGGAGTTGTTCCTTGAGATTAGTATTCATTTTTTAAAACTTTCTCCAATAAATTATTGCTTAGTGAGCTATGAAGTCCTATCATAAAGAAAGAAGTTTAATTTTCTCTTTCTTTCTTTCTTTCTTCACAGCTCAAATATACTAAGCATATCAGATAAATTGCTGTGTTTTATGTGTGCATGCAAACACACACCCTCCTTACTCCTGTACAGCTGAGGCCAGAAAGTATCACTTGCCCAGGGCACGAATCAAGACAAGTCTGAATGTGGGCCATGGGTCTTTCATCTAATTCTTGCTGTAAGTTGCCATGTCCCTTGTGAAAATTTTTTCTCCATAACATGGTATTCCATTGTAACACCAAGTCAAGTTACAATCTACTTTCAGTCAGAAGTGTAATAAATACTGGATAGTTATGCAAGTGAAGTATTGGACTCACTCACATTATCACACCAGCAACTGACAGCTTCATCTCCTATACTATATAGGATTTTGCAAAGTTTGTATACTTTCAAGGACAGGATTGCTAAGAGGTCAGTAAGAATCTATGAAACTAGGTACTTTTATGGCCTTCATCATTATAGTATCTGAGTGTAATACCTGTGTTGTATGAAAGTACTATTCCCCATTTTGCTGATGGGGTATTGAGCCTCAGAGTAGATTAAATGAGTTGCCCACAGGAAATGTACTATACAGGAAGTTTGTGGCTTAGCCAGGAATCAAACATAGATCTCCAGAGTCTTAATCAGCCCCCTATCCACTAGCTCATCCATCTTACCTAGAAATGGTTGTTGTATGGAACCCAGGCTGTCTATGAACTTGAAACATAACTTTTCATTGTTTCATTGTTTTTCATTGTTCTAAAAACTCATAACTCCTCCAAATAGTTTAACAGAGAATGCTATGAAAACACCAGCCAACCTTGATTGGCTGACGTAGTGATGTTTTTCCAGGACAGTATGTGTGTGGCATTTCTGTATCTGATGCCAAACCATGGACTTCTCCCAAGTTCTAAATGGACCTGAATGGATAAAGTTGGTGTTTAATAGGAACTTACTAGACAGATTATTTTTCTGCATGCTCTGTTTCTAATAATGAGAATGCTATTCATTGCTTTATACTATAATCCTTTTTCTGTTCAACTAACCACACTATTTGTCTTTTTTACTGTATCTGCACCTGAATATTTTATATTATGCTTCAGGGATTTTCTGCAAAATTTCTCACATTTCCTAAATAGTCAACATCAGCTCTATTATATTAAGCAGAAATCCCCCTTTTTAGTTCTTTGCTCCAAGATTCATTCCATATGCAAAGACTAAATGTCTTTGTGTGAGTCCTAAATTCTTTTGTATTTGGTTGCATTGTTCACTATGTGCTAGGCATCTTAATTTAGCATCATTCTATCATTTAGAAACACAAATATACAGGTTTATCAGGGAGAAACAGGGAATAGCCAGAATGTGTCTATGCCTTGGAATCCCTGATCCCTTGGTGCCATAACCAGATGTTCATAAATTAGAGCAGCTCTGAGGTTATGTCTCATTCTCATGATCAGTCCAGTTCCCAGCTGACTCCAGGCCAGGATGTATTCATGCATATGTGTGTACAAAGGTAGCATAAAGCCACTTTTGCTTCACCCCCAATCCCTCCTGAGCTGCTCAGACTCGCCCAGGATCAGGAGCATTCTTAGTATATATTATCCATATTGAGGAAGTGCCAAAAGGCCCCAACCAGGATCATGGTGGTAGGTATTGGACAAGCATCTATGAAGACATAGTCCCTGCCCTGAAGAACTTACAGGACAGTCTAATTTAAGACCAAATGTAAAAAATGAGTATGACAAACATCTGTGGAGAAGGAAAGAGAGAAGAAGGCAACAGTAGTAAGTTCATGGAGTTACATAACTGAATTACATTCATTCCTCTTGCAGAGATCTCAACAGGTGGTTGTGGGTTATTGCCCTTCTTCACAAAGAGCTCTCAAGTATGGGGTACTACAGGGTGCCATCCTGTCAACTCTCCTCTTTTGGTCAATGTGTATAAGTGGTCATGGGGAGGGTTAGTAAGGAAGCAGGGAGGGGGAGTTTTCCATATGCAGTTGATACCCAACTGTATATCTCTGTCTTGTCCAACACTCATTATGCTATTCTGTGCCTCAATCAGTGTCTAGTTAAGATTGGGGCATAGATGAGAACGAGCTGGCTAAAGCACAACCAAGACAAGACTGAGGTCATGATGGTAGATTGGAGGAAGCAGCTGGAGGAAGTCCATTGATTAAAATGCTATGTCTGCCATTAGTTATTAGGGTATGCAACTTAACAGTGATTTTAGATACCCAGCTGCAGTTTGACAATCATACTGCAGCAGTAATCCAGTACATTTTTCACTATTTGCATATGACTAGTAGGCTGCAACCTTTTCTTTGGATGTAGATCTTGCCACTGTCAGCCATGCATTTGTTACCTCAAAACTAGGCTATTGCAATGTGTTCTGCCGGGTCTACATCTTAAAGCTATTCAGAGACCGAAGCTGGTGCAGGTACCTCTGAGTGAGGTACTTTTCTGGAAGCACATGATAACAGTGCTCTGGGAGCTGCACTGGTTGACCATTGGTTTCCAGCTGGAGTTTCAGATGTTGGTTATGACCTATGATCACCTAAAGAGCTTGAGACCAGTCTCTGTGAAGGATCACCTCTCCTTGGCATACTGCCGCAGCTGTGATCAGCAGGGGTGCCCAAGCAGGATCACCCTCAGGTATAGGCAACTTTTCAATTATTTTAAATCTAAAGAAAATTAAATGAATAACTGCACAGAGGTGATTGGTTCTGAACCACTTGCAAGTTTGTGTGTGTGGTTCAATATAAATAAATATCAGTTATCACCATCTGCATCTCAGCCTATAAATCATCGTTTGGCTAATTTATTGGCGATTATAGAATAAAGGATTGAAGAAGGATTCGAAATAAGAGAGGGTAGAGGCTTTACAGACTAGACCTGGGAATCATGGATGTCACAAAGATGACACATGATCAGAAAGAAACGATAACGTGCAAAATGTACTGAGGCAATATTCTTGCTGTAAGTGAAAGTGGGGATTTGATGTAGATGAAGTGTTGTGTGAGAGTGGTGCATGTCACACATTAATCTTGTTGATAATTGAATCTTCAGCAGCCATTGTCTGAACATTCAGTCATTCTCCTTGTTTAAGTTATGATCTGTTGAAAAGTGAAGTGGATTGGGCACACTAATAGCAAGATATTTGTCTTTTAACTACAGCCATAGTGAATTTCTCACCTTGATTGTGAACTCTGTCAGACAAAAACCAGAAGGCTCTCTTTCTGCTGTGAACTCACTCCATGTGAGGAAAAATCTAAAACCTTACAATGGAGTTTTTTGCGAATAGATAGGTGATATAACTACACTAGTGCAAACCTCTAGTGAAGATTTGTTGCATCCGTATAAAAAGTGACTTCAATGAGTGCACTTTATCTTGATGTCAAACCCTCATCCAAGGTACTGTTTACCCCAGTGCAGCATGTCTTCATTAGGGGTTTGCAGGGTTAGCTACATCAGTGTCGCTAAGAAGGTGTAAAAAGTCTCAACTGTAGACAAGGCCTTCAAAGATCCTACTTTCAGCCACAGAGGAAGCAGATTCCTTTTGAAAGGTACTATGGTGTTAATTGGTTTATATGCACTTGATGCGTGTATTCAGCTTAAAAGGCTAACCTCCTTACATAAATTTAAAGAGGTTGTTTGAAATAGGAGAACACTGAAATGCATATTTGAAAATTAGGAGGAAATTGAAAAGGGTTAATGTATTTGATCAAATACATTGTGTCCTAGTAATGTAATTGAAAAATGTTCTCTGTTTGAACTGTCAGATGAGATGATCCACAATAAACAACATGCTAATGAAGACATAAATCCTAGTCTGATAAATCCATCAGAGATGTATAAATTGAAGATCTTTAGTTACACAAAAAGATGTTAGCTATGAACCAGATTGTGAACCCCTTAGTTGTACTGGGAAGTTGCTCATTCAAGGAGTTCTAGTGAAGTCCCAACATGAATAAAGGGTTCACATATTTAGCCCTGTGGAGGGACATCTTTCTGGAATATTGGCTGTGACAAAGGAAGAAGCTAATATAATGCTTTTGGAGTGATAGAGAAAGGACAACCTTAATATGTACGATTGGTCCTCAAACGCCAGCCCATATTAGGCGATGCTTATTAGCTGGTTGAAAAAGCCAATTATATTTCTGCTAAAAAATTCACACGAAGCAAATTCATTCAAAATGTTTTCTGGAAGATATTAATTTTTGATGAAAAAATTCAAAACAAAAATGTGTTTAATTTTGAAATGATAGTTTTGTTTCATTTTTTTTCATTTTGTTTCATTTGGATATTCAAAAAAAATGTCAATTTGAATACAAAATATTTGTACTGATTAATTTTAATTTTTCACAATTAAACAAAATGTTCATTTTTACAAAATTCTTCATTCAAAAATTAAAAAATTGAAATATTTTCATGAAACTGCATTTTTCAATAAAAAATTGTTGAAATATTTTGCTCAACTTTAGTGCTCACAGTGTTTTATTCTCCTGGTGTTTATCCTCAGCTTTATTTTATTCTCTGTGATTATTTTTTTTCATTTTCAATCCCAGGCCAAGTCTACTTCTTTTTTATTCAGGATCACTGGAGTTGGCAGAAAATATTTGTTTGGAGATAAGTACTTTCAGATGCTCATGAGGGAAAGAAACTCAGATCTGAGATTCAGGAAAGTGGAAGACATTCAGGAAAGTAAAAATAATAACCTGAGCAGCCAACCAAAGTAGATAGACTGCAAGTCTCCTCCCTAAAAGTTGATGAAAGGCTGGTGTGGGCATGTAGAAAACAGAAAGACCTGTTAGTTGTGGTTACATTAAAGAACTCAGAATTTTCCAAATGCTAGAACTTTAGAAAGAAGTTATATTCAAAACAAGCTCAATGCGCCAAGATTGCATTGTGAACGTAGGCTACTTAACTAAGAGTTGAACAGAAAATTGTTTTTTCCATTCTGTGAGAATTTTCAAGATTTCAAAACTTTTCCTGGATAAATTGGAACAAAACTGCAAAATCTTGAAACATTTCACAAAATGATAATTTAAAAAAAAATTGGATTCGGTCACTCAAAATATTTTGTTTCAATAACTTCAAAATGTTTAATTTCAATTTTGGCCTTTTTAAATTGGTTTAACTTTATTTTACTTTAAACTAATGAAAATTTCAAAACAGAAATAGCATCTAACTGGAAAACTACTTTAAGGTTTAAAATTTTAAACCGAATCAGGAGATTCATCTATATAACTCTTTTCTGCAAACAGCTTTGGTTTTGAGAAATCGATTTTTTTTATGAAAAATGTGTTGGAAAATTCCCAATTAGCTCTACACATAACCTCCCTCTGTCACAATTTACCTATATATAAAGACACAAGTGTTACCAAGTTTAATTAATGTTTGTAAAGCATTCTAAAATCCTTCAATAAAATGTGCTTATATAATAGCACAATATATTTTTCTGCTGAGTAGTAATATGGACTTTGTAGGTTTGTGACTGTATTAGAGGCATGAATTGTAGAGAGCATCTAAACATCCCTTTATTGTCTTTGTTGTTTTCAAAATGTGGTAGAGAGAAGGAGGAAATAGAGCCAAGCAGAGGGGATATCTGAAACACTAAAATGACATTTTAAATTTGCTTTATTGAAAAGAAATATATCCTGGGGGCAGTGAGGGTGAGATGAGTTTTCAGAGCTAAAACAGCACTTATACATTTTCATAGGAACATAGGACCTATGAGATTAGAAGGGACCTCTTGGATCATGTCCAGTACCCTGCTATCACAGGCAACCCCAACGTACAATCCCATGCATAAACTTATCAAGCTCCATCTAAAACTAGTTAAGTTGTTTATGTCCATTGATCCTACTGAAAGGTTGTTCCAGAGCCTCACTCCTCTTATGGTTAGAAATCTTCTAATTTGCAGTCTAAATTTATTAATTAATTTAATTGCTTTGTCTTTTTCATAAAATGTCTGAAAAACTGAAAAAGGAAGACGGGGGTAAAGCCAAGAACATGGCTTGAGGGATGAGTGTTCATGTCTGACATAAATAACCCTGTCATATTTGGAACTTTTCAGGTTTTTTGAGCCCAGTAATAGTATATAATTTAAAATGCTTAATTGATTTGTGTCCTATAGTACTAACTGAGCTTGCTGTAGGTTATTTAGATTCGTGACTATCAGACAGGGAAAGTGAGTTTATTCCTTAAGGAATTTTTTTCTCCCATATTCCTTCAACTCTGTTAAATAGGTCATCCAAACCTAATATTTACTCCGGGATGACCATGGGGCCCATATGGAGTCTGATGGCCCAATCTAATTTAGATAAAATAAAACAGAGTGGACTGCAGTCATCTTTATCTCTGTGTTGGCAGTGCAACTCATGGAAACTACTGGCTCTAGCATGTCAGTCTCCATCTTGACCAAGCTGCTCCATACAAGCTGGAGCACTGCCATGCAGAGACCTACAATATGTAGGTCTCATAATGATCAAACATGAAAGCTGTACATTACAGTCTACATCTAATGACAGAAAACAGATTCCTTCTGGTGATGATAGTATGCTAAGCTTTTCCTTTATTTGAAAAACATCAGTGGTTATTCATTATTTCATCTAAGAAATGTTCAACGCATGGAGCCAATCTTTAAGCCAGTGTTTCACAACCAGTGTGCCACTGCTGTGCTGTCAGGTCTGAGCAGGTGTGCCACGGAATTTCTTGAAAAACTACTTGAGTTCTGAGTTGGCTCATGAATATCCATGAGTTCATTTGGAGACTATATGGTGGTGTGCCTCAAAATAATTAAATGGTATCAAGGTGTGCCATGGCAGAGAAAAGTTTGGGAACCACTGCTTTAAGCAGTGAGAATACTGTTGTTTGCCTTCCTGATATCCTTCAAACCTGATTAGATACTGAGATAAATTTCTTGTGTGGCAAGCGAAGAATTAAGTGTACAATTTCTATTAAAAAGAAGTAGCAAAGTTTACCTTTACACACTGCACTGAAAGGTTACACCTAATCTGCAATGCAGTACATTGGTACCTCAAATGGTTTCTAAAAAAACCCTAAGTTTGTGACAGTCTCTTCAACCCCCTTTAATTATAATTTTTTATCTTCAAAAAATGAAGCAATTTGTAGAACTATCATCTATCTTTCATACGTCCATGCCAATTATTCTTACCCAGTTTGTGCTGATTCTGGTCACATACTCCACCATTTGATTACCTTTGATGGATTACTTTATAAAATATACCACACAACAGCTGACATGACACTGCACCAAATCATAACCGTATGATAGCCACTTACCACTCCTCAAAGAGTTCTCCTAAACTGCAAAGAAAAAACTTGTAAAAATGTCTGCTAGGGCCTTATCATGTTCATGCCTTTTTTCTGCTCAGTTTTGAAAAATCTTATAGGATTTGATTTGCAGCCTTTTCATTTTGAACAGTCTTTAACCTTATTTTTAACTGTTCAGGTACTCTACTTTCTACTTATCTCATAATTCCCCTTTTCCAGGTCTAAATCCCAGATGGATTTTTGTTGTTTTATCCTGTTTCTTATTCTCCATTATCATTTTTTAAAGTATTAACCCTTTCATAATTTTTCTCATGTAAAAAGTTCAGTTGTTCTGTTATGTTTCATGTGCATGTTTATTAACCTATTTATTAAGCTGGTTTTACATAATATTTTATATATAAAATATGTTCTTATGTTTCATAATCTTCTTTTCATGTTGTGCAAATAGATCACTATGATTTGAAAGGGGATTCTGCTTATAACATGTTTGTCCCCAAATATCAAGTATTATAAAATACATATTTATGAATATGGTTTTGGGATGTGTGTGCGTGTTATATAAACACATTGTGTACATAAACACTCTCTCTATATATACATATATATTACACACATACACCCTCAAAAACATTTTAGTTACAATTATCATAGATACAGTGTTTACAGACTTTTTCACATGTTATAATACTGTATATAAAAGGCCACCTCTTCAGTTGACCTCAAGCCAGCCTTCACTTTTACATGCCTACTTTTTCCTTGTGGTTGCACTTGCAAATGCAAATCACACATGCAAAGTGGGCTGCTGGGCACAGATACCTGTTTCCGTATGCAAAATGGATGCCTGTTCACTTTTGCAACTGTGAGACCAGGCCTCAATTTAGACTTTGAATTTAGCCCCAAAAGTATGTGCTGGTTTACTTTTAACTATTTCCGAGCATATCATTTACTAAACCTTCTTTCTCAGTTTCAGATGTATACAGAATTCCTTGTATGTATCTCTCTCACTCAGTTGCACAAACTGAGCAGTCAGCAGTGCCACCATTAGTCAAAGTCAGAGAAGCTTGCTCATGCTAATATTTCTCCCATAGCTGTTACTTGGGTCACACCACACGGGTATGACTAAATGCCTTTCTTGGAAATGCTTTTTAGGTGTGCAAGGCTTACCGCTTTTTTCCTTCTCAGAAACTACCTTATAAGTGAAAAGGAAAGAATAAGATAAATATACAATAAATATGAAACTTGTTAGTACTGTCGTATGCAATCCTACAGTAAAGATCTGTTAACTATGATCTACAAATTCAGTATATGTTAGTTTTATGTTATAAATAATAATTGTCATCCTTAAAACTTTACAGTTTTGCTTTACATAGTGATTATATACAAAAACAAACAAACAAAAAGAGGTTAAAAGAATGCTAAGGTTGCAAAACCAAACATTTGAAAGTTAAGAAATGCTGGAATTAAGGTTGTCTTTGCAACAGGCAATGTTAATTCGGTCCTCTTGTGCGTACGCATTCGGATACAATTTTTCATAAGAGCTTTGCCTTATTTAATGCACAGGAGACATGGTGCTTACCAAATGAATAGCTATTAAATATTCATTTTTATCTTTACTATTCAATGTGCAACCACGTCTTATTTACTGAATATGATTTGAACCCTGCACTAAATACAGTATTAATTTCCTCATGGGCTTTTGTACATCACCAAAGGATCTGACTGGTTCACAAATATTAATGTATTTATCTCTACAACACCCTTGTGTGGTTAAAATGGTATTATTATCCCTTTGACAAATTAAGGCCAGAATTTTCAAGTGTGTGCTAATTTTTGGTGTCCAACTTCAGAATCCAAATTCAACTTGGGGTACCTGGAGCTTGATTTTTCTAAGTACTTAGTTCTTCTATAGCACTATATATATTTAAGCACAGATCCCATTGAATTCAGGTATAGAATCAGTGAAGAATCAGTATATTTGCAAATCAGGCATCAGGTATCTCAAGATGGGCACCAAGAAAATGAGGAACACACAGTGGCCACCTGTGAAAAATTTGTTGTAAGTCACCACAAACAAATTCTACATCACATATTGACTCTGGAGCAGAAACAGTGATAGAATCCAGTTCTCCAGGGTGACTTAACCATGAGACCATCCTTTCTTCTCCTGCAGCCCGTCTCATTCACTACGTAATTTTCAGCTTCTGCATCAAATGAGACAGGATCCTACAGACAGCAGCCTCCTTTTCGACATACCAAATTCATACCCTGACCACTGCCCATCCTGAGCATTGAATAAGACCAGGGGTCTTTTGGGGCAAAAAAATGATGTGATCATGAAATTAAAACTATCATCATGCACAGACACAAAAGGGCCAAATTAAGGTTACACAGGAAGCATTGATTCTGGCATGCCTAACTTCTGAATGCTTGGCTTTCCAATTTTAATGTTCTTTTAATAAAAGGGGGGTTTTACACCATAATTTTCTACATGTTTAAAAAAGCAAACTGAAAAAACATAAATTCCATCACGTGAATCCTATTGATCCCATATGGGTCATCAGCAGGGTTGGAACTTTTAGATCCACAGCACAGACTTGTACCACTTAAATTAACAGGGGAACTAGTAGCAGTAGTAGGTTGTTATCTTATACAGTGGAATGAAACACACGTTTTGCCAGTGGGTTTCATATTTATTAGTTAATAGCAGAGAAATTTTTGAACTCAAGAACCCTGAGTTCTGTTCTAGGTTCTGGAGGGGAGTCTGCTATGCTTGTTACAGATCAATCAGCCCTTTCTCTCCCAGCCTGCCTCCTTCTGTTCCTGTCCTTCCAGGAATTCCACCCCCCCTCCCTCCAGCCTGCCTCTGTCCATCCCAGCATGCCTTGCCCTCCTCCTCTCTTTTTACACGTCTGCATTCAAGCAAGTCAGACTTCCTCTGCCTTTTCCATGCTGTCTGGGTATCAGCAGGGGGAAGCATCAACTTAAGAGCATAAGAGGGACAGTATTCCTGCTTTCAGTTCTGTGTCTGGCACCACAGCACTCCCCCTGGGCTAGGAGGAGCAATTGCAAGAAGAGTGCTACTCAGACCCTGAATACCATACAGCCATGCTCAGTTGCTTGGAGGGGAAAAGTATGTGGGCAGTCCAGTGGGCATGTAGTAGCTGTGTGGAGATACAGTATGCACAGTGCAGACAGAATAGTCAGAAAATAACATTTTTAATATATTAACAAACCTCTACTGAGCATGTGTGAACTGAGATTTTCAGAGTGTCTTATAATTTGACCAAATTTTGTGGATTTTCATGGAGGTGGCAAAAAGCTCATCTGACAGTAGGGCAATGTCCCAGTCAAATATCAAGTCCCTACTCCAAAGTATGGAGGCTTGAGAGCTTCTCAATGAGACAGCTGTATGAATTTTTTAACATGGACAAACCCATGTATTTTTCCCTAACCCCATTCTGAGAAATGGATGCGAAGTTTTTGCTAAAACTTATATCTAATGGAAAATTTCAGCCTGAATGGTTTAATGTTTGGCAAAAGTATAAGCAACTGAAAACAGGATCTTATGGAAAGTGTTAGTTAATTGTAACTATAGAGTTGCTACCCACACCAGGTATGATAAGATTATCTAAAGTGTGCTATACTCACTGTAGGGAATGTGTTAATTATCCAATGCATTATCTAAACCAAATGACAAGGTTTTAAGGGTGAAAATGATTTATAGTACTATTTTTATCCCCAAAGATTACAAACTAATTGTAGGGATTTGTGCAGAAATCCCTTAATCTGTGACTAGGATGGAAGGCAATATTCACCATACATAGCAGCATGTAAGAAGGAAGAATTTTGGCCAACAACAGGTCAGAATCTTACTTTCACACAAAATGCCATGGAATCTTAATGTAGTGTAGAGGGGATCTCAAGTTTTCAGGTCTTGCACACTGGAAAGATGAATGGCAGGTCAGCTCTTCTACCAGAGTTTGAATTAGTATCAACTTTATCATCATCAGTAAAAGAATTTTATGAAAGTTTTTGCTATACAATGGTATGATTGAGAACACATAGTCATTATTTATGTATTTTACCAGGTTCGCGCAGGGCCCTTCTGTTGCTCAGGTCCCCTGCCCCCACAAATCAGTCAGAGACCTGGGCTTTGTGCTCCCACCAGTGAGGTTTGCTTGCCCACCATCTTCTATTTACAGCCAGTTCAGACGGGCTACTAGGATGATCCGAGGAATGGAAAATCTGCCTTATGAAAGGAGACTCAAAGAGCTTGGCTTGTTTAGCCTGGCCAAAAGAAGGTTCCGGGGGGATATGCTTGCTTTATATAAATATATCAGGGGGATTAACGTTAGGGAGGGAGAGGAATTATTTAAGTTTAGTACTATTATAGGCACGAGGACGAATGGGTACAAATTGGATATTAGGAAATTTAGACTAGAAATTAGACGAAGGTTTCTAACCATTAGGGGAGTGAAGTTCTGGAATAGCCTTCCGAGGGAAGTAGTGGGGGCAAATGACTTATCTGGCTTTAAGACTAAGCTTGATAAGTATATGGAGGGGATGTTATGATGGGATAGTTTAATTTGAGCAATTGATTTTGGATTATCGGCAGATAAGTCTGCTCAATGGTCTGTGGGAATGCTGGATGGGATGGGAATTGAGTTACTGCAGAGAAATCTTTTTTGGGTGCTGGCTGGTGAGTCTTGCCCACATGCTCAGGGTTTAGCTGATCGCCATATTTGGGGTCGGGAAGGAATTTTCCTCCGGGGCGGATTGGCAGGGGCCACGGAGGTTTTTCGCCTTCCTCTGCAGCATGGGGCATGAGTCGCTTGCTGGTGGATTCCCTGCAGCTTGAGGTCTTCAAATCTCACTTTTGAGGATTTCAATAACTCAGTCATGGGTTCGGGGTTGTTATAAATGTGTATGGGTAGGGTTTTGTGGCCTGCCTTGTGCGGGAGGTTAGACTAGATGATCATATTGGTCCCTTCTGACCTATGAGTCTATGAGTCTATGAGTCTATGAGCTTAACAACCTCAAGAGCCTCACAGTCTCAGCCACCAACTGAGAGATGCTCGGCCTTCCCCTCACTCTGTGGCTTCTCCCTTTCTTTCCCCTGCGCTTCCTTCTTGTGAGCCTTTTGTGACCTCTGGCTAACAAGGCCAGCAGCTTCTCCCTATTGGCCCACTAATGCAGGCATACTCAGCCAGCTCCAATTCCCTTCCTTAATTGGGGCTCATGTGACAGAGGGCTGGCTCAGCATTCCTTTGCCTAGCACCCCGTCACATGTATGATAAATCTTTAAACTTTTGTTTATGATAAATTGTATTATATTTCTTTTCTCACATCTGACACAATACAATACAATAATACTAAGTATGACTCATACATTCTAATGATTTAGCAAGTCTAGAAAGTCAGAAAGTAGATATAGGCTGTTTGAAAGTTTAAAAAAAAGAGATCTCAGGGATTTTTATCTTTGTTCTGGGCAGGGTAATGCAATATGGTTTAAACTATAAGGGACTGTACGTGCATGTACAAAAGGTACACATGGCTTGACTAGAAATATACTGATGCTATATTTATTGAAATCAAATCAAAACTTTTCTGTTGTCTTCAATAGGAATAGGATTAGACCATATTTATAAAGTACTGTACAATCCAAGCAATAGAAACTGAGATAAGAAAATTATTGAGAATCTAGTCAACATATCAGTGAGAGGAAATGAAAATTTGCCACAATAACAGCAAAAATGGAGATAAGCAAAAGGCCTCTAATTTTGCCACAAAAGTTCCAATTTTGTGGAGTAGATGCTAGCAGACAATGGCTACTTTTTAGGTGGCTAACCAGTCACTACACAAGATAGTTTCATCTTCCCCATATCAGATTCTGTAAAACTATTTTCAAATTTCAGCTACAGGAGTTTCAGTCAGATCTGGAAAGTGGATACTCCAGGGCACCAGGTGACTTCTTAAAAAAGTAATAAAATAACAAGGCATAGCCTTATTATAGGGGATCTGACAAAAAGAAAAATATAAATATCCTTGATCTAGCCTTGTAACTCTTAATTTAAATATCATACATAACTGAATTCATATCCAAAACTCTTGATCCTTTGCTTGGCTATCAGAGTACTTTCTATAACAAGTATCCATACCAATATGTCATCCAAAATTAAATATGTATTATTCAGTACAACCTGAAACATGAGAAGCTGTCTGGTACAACCCATATTACTTCTATTGTCTTCTCTAATTAACTTCTAATCTTTATCAGGCTAAGTTACTGTGTATGGACTATGATAAAGATCTATGTGATAGATAATTGGTCTACAGAGCATGTGTAGTTCTATAATGTAATGGATTAATGCTTTAATGGTTTCTTTATTTTCATGTTTAACAAGTACGAATTGAGTTCTGATTTTGGATGAAGATTTCTCTTTGATAACAAGGGTCTGCATTATCTTATTTTATGACCATTTATATCACACAACCTTTATCTTTGTTTGGCTTCTGAATACTGACTGCTGAACCTTCAAAGGTTTGGGTCAAATACAGACTCAATGTATATTTATTTGAACTATCAGTAACTTTGTGTCTGCAAAATTAGTTTGGAAATGTCTTGGCGTTGTGTTTTTTGTATAAGCTTTCAAGTACTTCCTGCTTCTGTCTGGGCTGCAAATGCCAAAAGAATAGGCTTTTTTGTTCTGTTTCAGCACTGTGACCTATCCGGGCCTAGAGTAGACCACCTGAAAATGCCACAATCAGGGCAGGCTGCAAAAGGAGAGCAGATTTCTCCCAGCTCTGGTGGGTGACACTGAAGTCAGACTTTCCAACCATCCACAAACAATGCTTCTGACTCCTCACACTGGTTATCAAGAAGCTAATACAAAAATATACACAGCCCCCTTTACTGCATTCCAGTCTCTGGCTCCCAATGAGTCAGTAGGTCCAGTAAAGATATACGTTTTTTAAAACTCTATGCAGGTATCTCCTTGAACAATTAATAAGTGATTACTTGGGACTCTGAAGTACCATCTCCTGGAGCACACTGGTAACTAGTTACATTAACACAAAGTAATTGGCCATTTACAACCATTCACAGATATTTACTACTTCAATTTCAAAGAGAAATACAAACAATAGTATTGTTACATTCAAAGTTCCATCTAAATGTTCATATGTTCCTTTTGAACTCTTAATCAATAGCACAGTGACAGACAGGAAAGCAGTTTATCCACATTGCTAACCTCTAACAAGAGATACATAAACAACATCAAATAACTACCAACAATACACTTGCATATCAAAGCTCTAGTCTACTTAGAAGGAATGATGCTCACTATCATTGTATTTTCCTATAATATATCTTGAAAGGTCACAATTAGGCCATGCCACTTGCAAAATTGCTTAGCTTTTTGGGGCCTAGCAGCACAAGCACTTCCACCCTCAATCCCAGCCATAATCAGAAAGTGTGAAAGTATTGCATAGGAAAAAAAATTGAATATTTTCAAACCTCAGAACAGTTCGCTTTGTATTTTTGCAGGTTCAGATCAGTTCTTATTTTAATTGAGTCACTGCCCCCATTTCTGTGCTAGAGCATTAGTTGATCCCTGGTGGTCATTATTGCCCTCTGTTGTATTAATTTAGATGAAATAAATGGACTAAAGGTACATCACAGTCCAACATTAAACAGTGTTAAACAAGGTTGGGAGCTTGGAAAACAAAGACCTCAGCTCGTTTTGCACCATGCCAAACATATATTTAAAAATCCTTTTAACCTTTTATTAAATGTAAAGTATTAAATAAGGCTTTCATTTTAACAACAGTCTTTTGTTCCCTTTCCCTTTAGCTGGAGAGAGTTTTAGAAGAAAAAGTCCCCTTGTTTGACAGTCTCTTAGATGGAATCAAAGTTGCTAGTAACTGTCCTTTTGAGGGAAAAAGAAGAAATTATTTGAAATGGGCTGGAAATATCATTGCTGCTATTGTTAAAGCCTACTTTTAGGAAAAAAAGCCCCCTTGTTTGACAGTCTTTTAGATGGTCTCAAAGATAGTGGTAAGTGTCATCCCACGTGGTGTTTGAGATTCAGTTGGAGCTGGCAGGGATGGTGATGCCATCTGAGTCTCTTTCTCTCTGACCTGTTCTGGTCAGGACACCTGTGAGGATGAGGATGAGGAAGCCCTATATTCCCAAGGAACAGTGGGGATTGCAGCCATGATAGTTAAGCTCCGGTTAGTAGCTTCTGTTCTCTCTGTATCTTCATCTTTCATTTGTTCTTTCACCACAAAATCTTTCTTTTAAGGATCCAAAGAGAGAGTGATGGGTAGAATAGTCTACCTTCTCATTATTTGGTCCACCAATTAGGCCATACTATCTGACACACGGATTTTGGCTTATTAACTTCCAGCTCCACATCTCCTGTTTTTAACAAGTATAATTTCAACACAGTCCTTTAATTATATCAACATATCCTTTTTTGTTTGACTAATTTGGTTATTCTGAATCCTTTTCCCATTAACATTTGTTACTATAAGTTATTGTAACATCTTACGAATTTTTACATACTTTTAACAATTGAGTTCACAATTCAGATAAATTTGTAGGGCCAACTGTCACAATCCATCCTTCCATATCAGATTTCTGATATTTTTTATTTATTTGGTTCTGATTTAGGGATTTGCCCACATGCAAAGTATTGCACTGAAGCATACATCTAATTATCCTGTATATGTGTTTAGCTCTTCACTCTTGACCTGTCTCCTGTACAAACTGAAATAATGGCCTTCCTTTCTGACATCTAGATGTGGATATCTCACCGTCAGCTTATGCTCAACAAAAGCACTGCCCTTAATTTTTCCTTCCAAACTCTTCCCACTTCGCCTTTCTCAGTCATTGAGGACATCACCATCCTCCCTGTAACTCAATCCCATAAAATGGGCATTATCTTTGACTCAACCCTTTCTCTAGATCATCACATCAAAACTGTGTCAAAATCTTGCTGCCAGTCTCTGTATAACATCCCTAAAATCTGGCCTTTTCTCTCCCTCCACACAGCTAAATCTCTTGTCCAGGCTTTTGTCATCTCACATCTTGATTATTTGTAACCTCCACCTCTCCAGTCTTGACAAATGAAAGCTTGCTCCACTTATATCCATTCAAAATGCTGCTTCAGAATAATTTTCCTAGCTCCTGGTTTCAACTCTTTTTGCATCCTCCACTGACTCACTCTTCTCCACATCAAACACTCATCTTTGCTTTAGACCCTTTATGTCCTATCCTTGATCTCCTATCATCTCTCATATGCTATCAAGATGCCACACCACACTTCCACTCTGCCAATGATACCAGCTTCATCACCCATTTTTTACATTTTTAAACAAGTAGTTGCATGCTTTCTCTCATGTCACCCCACATGCATGTGAAGACCTCCCCATGAACATTCACAAAGCCACCTCGCTGTTCTCCCTCAAATTCCTCCTTAAAAATTGCCTCAAAAATAAAACTGATATCAGTAGTTAGCCAGCTGGTGTGCTGTGATCTCTGCTTTTCATATTGACCAGTATTGTCTCATTATTACCCTGTGCTCCACGTTTGTTTGCGGCTTCCACCTTGTGTCTCTTGTCTTGTACTTAGGTTGTAAGCTCTTCTGGATAGTAATTGTCTTTTTGTTTATACAGCATCTAACATAATGAGGCCCTGGTCCATAATAACCTAGGCATTACCACAGTGCAAAAATACCATAATAATTAATAAATTCTCATATATATCCTCTCCACTCTTGAGCATCATCAAATGTAGCTTTGTTTAAAAAGGGTTGTAGTCCTCAGTTACCCTTTTCTACTTTATATGATAGTGAAGTTAGGTTGTTGAAGCTGTGATATCGTAATCCTTTCTTGACAGCAGACCGTAATGGCACAAAGATAACTTGTCTCTCTAATGGATCGGTCAGTCAGTCTTGTGTAGTCCTTCTTCATACTGCTTCCGAAGTGGAGATGTCCAAAGTCCTCATTAACATGTCACCATTGTATTTTCTAGTTTACAGAAACACTTCATGAAGGTTGGTATCTTGTGCTAGACACTCTAATTTCCTTTTTACGTATGCAGGCACTTCAAAGGTCTTTCCTAAACTTCAGAGGATACTTATGAAGTCAATGAAGGTGTGAGCCAGCTAAAGGGATTTACACCCTGTCTTCAGGAGTGTTTCAGTAAATACCTCCAATGGCATAAGTTCTTAGTATTTTAATGAGTCCCCCATGCCCAGGAGTCTTCCGGTACTGAACACTTGCAGCTCCTTCATAAAGTGACATGACAGAAAATTTCATAAAGATAAACCCCTACAAAATAGTACATTTATAAAATTCATACTGGGAATTTTCCTATTATAATTCTTTCTCCTAAAATTTATCAGGCAAGTTGCTACTATTAAAAAAATTATAATCTGGAAAGAAGAGGGAAGAGAGAGCTGCTGATTTTCTCCATTCCAGTGGAGGGCATGTTAATAATACAAATAGACCCAGTGGGTTTAATTCTGGACCCATTAAAATCCAATCAGATTTTGCCAACCTGATGGTTGCTCTAACTTGGACCAGCTGCCCACAGCCCATTAGGCCACATACAGTAGTTAAGGTTCACTGAGGCACAGGAATGCTTTGGCCACAGTTTCTTTCCCCCTGCCATACTCCTATGCCAACCACAGGAAGAGGACGGTGGTGTAGAACCACTACACCAGCACTACATGACCACAGAATGCCCCTTACACTGAGATGATAGGTTCTGGGTCTGTGTTTTCTGGTTAGTTAAACTCAGATGAATTATAACAGTTCAACAGAACAATTATAATTGTTCAAGAATAATTCTACAGCAGCCATTTCAGTGGACCTGAAGATAGAACCTGATAGTGGAAAACTCTTTTTCTTCCTGTAGAAATTGCCTTCGTGAGGCAACTTGCCACTGCTTGACATCTTATAAAAATAAGTAGTCACCATGACTTATGCAGATTTATGTTTTCTGAAATAAGTTCAGCACTCTGGCACATCAGACTCATCCAAACATACTCTCCTTCTATATCCTTAACTTCATATTACTGAGACCGTCAGACATCCCTTGTGTATTCTTGATAACATTTCTCTCTCTAATATTTGTGGAATCATTATTCATTCATCTCTCAGAATAGACCAGTTTCCTCTGCTGAGCTTCTTTCAGAAGGACCAGTATTGCCCACTCTCCTTAACGCCTTTATGCATTGCCTCAGACCATCCATTGGCTTTCTTTTAAATATTAAGTGTTTTTGTCTTGTTTTGTTCCCAGTTGTATTTCAGCTAGTCTATTGGAAGAAAATGGGAAGATGTGCATTTTGGCTTTCACTTAACTTTATAAATTCATCTGAAACATTGTCTGTTTATGTGCTTGAGAGAGAATTAGCAATAAAAGTGGTTTTCCTGAAACATCTTTAACCTTCACATCAGAATTTTACAGTCACAAAAGAGGTTTATATTGTGGGGAGGAAGAAAATGGTGTCTTTCCAAACTATTACCACACGTCAACTGGTATCTGATTGAACTGTTGAAGCTTACTCAAAAACCAACTATTGAAGTCTCCTTTCTACTTTAGACAGGTCTCTTTATGTATCCTAAATACAAGTAGACCAATTTTCAAAGGTGCAGTTCCCATTTGTTTTCAGTGGGATTTGTGAGTGCTCACCACTTCTGAAAATTGGGCCACTCATACTCAGTTATGATGCTCCTAAATATGATTTAGGAGCATAACTTTAGTACCCTAGGTTTGAAAATGTTGATCTAAATTCTCCCCACTGAGTATAATATTTTTTCTTAGAAGTTTGTTTCCTGGGGCTGATCAACTTCTGTACCCAAAGGAAATTGCATTTTGTCTTCTCCAATAAAATAATTATCTTCCCGCTCTCTTCAAATGTATGGTTTCATGAATATTAACAATATTGGATCTCAACAGTAAATAATGCATTTCAGTTTGTGGTAGATCAAACTTAATTCACTAAATTCCTTTAATTGTCATACACACACTATTTCTTTCTACTGAGTTATTCAAAGCCTTTTCTATACAAAATGCATTATTCAAAACACAATCTGTGCTCTTGACTTGCATCCTTCACATACATCTCAGTAGCTCTTTTGCGTAGTGTTGTACTTATTTTTTTCTTCAGTGTCATTATTCTAGAACATACTTGTCATAATTTTTATTCTCTTCAAAAACTCCTTCTTTCCCCTTAGAGCAAGCTAATCTAAGGAATACATCAGGGAGAAGAATAAAGACAGCATGAATACATTTTAAGGATGATCAAACTCCCTCTGCTGCCCTTTCCAAGTCATTGAACAATAATGACATTAACATGAGCTCCCTTCATCTACCTGTATTCCTTGAGTTGTTCACCAATTAAAAATCCCTCTTTAAGGAAACACCAGAGGCAAAGATGCATAGACTGTGCCCTCCTTTACACAGCATATAGCTAGCAGGAAAGTACACAATTACAACAAAACAAAGAGATAAAAACCCCACTCGAGAAGGCAAAACCTGTGGCGTCATCCCCTGACTACACGTGCCATCCATTAGACATTCAGTAGTACACGGCATCTCTGATTGCCATGGACTGGTTAGAAAAATGTGTTCTTTTATTGTAGGTTGAAGGTGCGAAGGGTAAAAATGACAGGCATTCATGCTATATTCTGTCCCTCACAAAAGCAGGGAAATACTAATGCTAAGAGAATCACAAGTTACTTCTTTTCCAGCGTGCCAGCAAGCAACACAAAGTCCTATCAATAGCGGCTAGAAAATAGAGATAATAACCCTCACTGCTTAACTCACTGAACTTATCCCTTGTTCTTGCGATGTCTGCCTGGCACAGCCATACTCCTCTCCTGCTGCATACCAGTCAGGGTGTGTGACTGGCTCTGGCTGTTGGAAACTTCTCTGTCAGTTTGGCTCCCTGATAATAAAGTTTTTTATTCTCTATCACTGCAGTTAGATCTCTTGCAGGCCATAGTAGGTGTTTCTCTTGCCTTGGCTGCTGCTTCTTAATGTTTCACCCTTATTGTATCACTCTTTACTTGGTGCTACCTGGCCACACCATTGCTCCATAGGAGTTTCCTTCTTAGTGGCTTTCTTGAAGGTATGCTGTAGCACAACTGTCTGTGGCTTTAACCATTACATATTTTTGTGCTTCTCTCCCCACCATTTATGTATATGTATATGGGCCCAGGAGCAAACTTCACACACCCACATTCTCCCATTGCCAAAGTCCTGCCCCAGCAGCATGATCAGGGTCCAGTGTAAAATCTAGGATTCTGTAGGGATTATTATTCAAAAATCCTGGTCAGGAATCTGGATGTGTGTGGATGGTTTCTAGTGACAAAAGAGAGGACTGCTGCAAGAGGAAAGAGGCAGTATTTTTATTTCAACTAATTTAAAGCTGTGAAAAAGTTTGGCTTTGATTTGAGGTCTAGGCTGATATTTAGATTAGTGCTTATTTATTTCCAGTTGATCTACCTATCTCTATGTGGATTATCTTTCCCTGACTGTCTTTCTGTCAGAAACTTAAACCTGTCATTTATATTTTTACAGATACTTAAGATATTATGTAGTCAAACTGTAGTATAATTCACCCTCAGCCTCAGTTGCAGTCATTTTTTCTTCACATAAGAAGAGTCTCATAAATCATTCATAACAAAGGAAAATAAATCTCTCAGCTCACACCATGCACCACTACCATTATTAAATTTCAGTCCACCCTTCCTTAAAAAATAAAGATGAATGCATTTAGTAACGATAAATAACTAGGATTGCCATCATTAATTACGGACTGAAAAAACTGTCTGTGTGTAGAGAATTTGAACTAGAGTAATGCACATTTTCTTTTTTTAGGCATCTGAGCACTAATTAATTAAGAAAATTAACTTTCATGTATCTTATTTGCTAATTGTGGAGTGGAGCTGTACTTGACACCCCAATGGAACATCAACAATGTCTAGATAAGTTAGAAAAAGAATAAGGAATATGATAAACTTCAGTGAATGTGTTCATGATCTATACTCCACTCCTGACAAGCCATGCTATGCGCTTGAGAATCTTGCATGATAGGAGCATTGAATTTATTGTATTAGTTCAGCAGTTTACATTCACACAACCTTTTTACTATAATCAATAAGCCTACTGAATTACCCATGTGTAGACCTGCATTTAGGTCATCTTAATTTCCTTTTTACATGGCAGATATCATGTCTTTTTGTCAACTTTCTTTTTCAGAGTGGGATCAGTTGGTTCTTCTAGGAAGAAAGAGATTAATAACCACAGGCAGGTGTTTTGTTTTTGTTTTTGTTTTGGATGGTGAGGGTATTGTGTTTTCCCTTTCTTTGGAAGATTAATTTATATAGTGTAACAGTTTCAGCAGAAGTTTGGCCTATTAAACATACAAATTAATTGCATTATTTTAATGTTTAGAATGTATTAAACATATTGAGAGTGTTTGAAAACTGCCCTTGTACAAAAAATCTAGTTAATTTTAAATACAAATAAATTTTTTTCATCTGAAGAATAAATGATTCACCATTTTTGGGATCACACACTCTGATCTTTCACAGTTTGTTCAAATAAGGCTTTCATAGATTAAAAGAAAATAATGTGGTATAAAAGTAGATTCTTAACTGAGGTAGGCCAGAAAGTCCTGGCATTGGGATATACTTCACCCTTACTACAGTCCACAGCTTTAACGCTTCGCATGTAATAGAGTGACCCGTAGTAACTACTACATTTACAGTATTTGGAAGATATTTACAATAAAATAAAATCAACCACTCTGTATATAAGGATATTTTTAGTAACCCAAAAATGTGTTTGAAGCTGTATTACTGTGAAGCAACAATATCTCCAAGGAAATTGAATCCATATGGACCTTCTAGATATAACAAAGAAAGACTGTCCTTGGTCAAAGTGACATATTTTCATTTTTGTATTTGAATTTTGGACCAAAAATGCACAAACAAGTATTTGCAGCCTTACCAACAGCATATATAATATTCAGTGAAACCTGCAATCAGGATACCTTCAGTAAATAACATACCGTCATAAGTGACTGTTTTAACATAACCACAAGTATACAGATGCAATTTCGTTTGACTTTTAGTTAAGCTCCACTTTGAGATGAGTAAACCCTCAACTCTGCTAATGCTTGCACGTGAGTAATTTTATGCACATGAGTAATCCCACTGATCTCAAAATTCTAGCACTGAACTCTGAAATTATTCATGTGCATAAAGGCACTCATAAATAGAACTGTGGCCCTAGTTTGGGCTGGTTTGTTGGCTGGTTTCTTAAAACAGTTTCACTGTACTGTTATAAAATATATTTTATCTATTAGGTCAATTGATATTTAACTGATCACGTGATTTAAAAATACATTTATGTTTACACACATACAATTTTTACCAATATCTTATCAATTGGGTATTATTTCAAATTGCAGTTATTTGTATTATCAAATTGTATTATTTCTTTTTGTGGTTTAACCACAGTATAAGGCATAACTGATGCTGTTCTGTGTTTGTTATATTGATGTAAACCTAGAAAAATAATCCATTTAATACAAAGGCATTTTTTCTGGATTAACACCAGTGTAACTGAAGCAGAATCAGGCTGTATAAATTTATGATACAAAGGATGGCCTATGTATTCCTTATTCCAGTTGTAAAACAGAGTAAACAATCTTTTTCTCTCACACTCATTTAGAACATAACAAAGAGCTTAGGAGCTTGCTAGAGAAAGAATCAATGGTACCTGACTGGTACTTACAAATAATAATCCACACTCTGAATTAAATTCTAGAGTCCGTAAATATTGTGGCTATACCTCGATGGTGTTGAAAATGGAAAGACCTTTGTCACAGCCTAACTGGATAGGAAAGGCTTTCCATTGAAAATGCACAGCATACAATTGCTACTTACATGTATTTTTATTTGTTTGATGCAGCTGTATATGGCACATGCTGTTATCATCCACTATACAGATAACATTATGAAAAGACCTGGAAGTGTGACAAGAAAGGCTTTTCTTGTATTTAGTTCTGCTTGCCAGAAATCACTATGTTGCGAGTCTTCTCTTTTACTGATGAAAAACAAAACTCATGTTGCTACCATTGTACTAAGTGACAGAAATAGCATAAAGGTAAATAAATACATAGAACAGATTTTCCTCTGTCTTCAGAGTTTTCACAAAGTGGAAGCAGCATGGCTTCCTTGCAGTTCAATTCAATAGCACTTCAACACTTTATCATTCAATAATTTAAGAATCCATGGTGGTGGCTGATGGAGATTTGTGCCCTTTGGCCCCCAAGCTTTTACAGGTTTAATCCATTTCAGTGAATAATTAAAAGAGATCTATATATAAATAATGTTCACTCCCACCTGGTGATATTAGTGAAGCAAATTTGTGTCCGTTTACCACCTTAAATTCTCCAGCTCAGTATGCACACTCCTGACATCCATTTAAGCACTTAACAAAATGTTCATGTATTGATTTTAGAGTGTCTTTTAATCCACTCAAATGAATTACATATGAGTATTTAAGCATTTGTGAGTGGTCCAAATGGGCAATGATCCTAAATAATGACCTCAGCTTCCCGAAGGGATCATCGTTTTTTTTCAGCTCTCCCTCTTTTTTGTGGAGCACCTGACCAGCATATTGCATAAGAAGTTTACACTCAAACACCCAGTATTCAGAGCTAGTGCCTTCAAGACTTTTGCTGTAGTAAAACAAAAAGAGGACAATTGATTCTCAACTCACACTTATTTTATATTGATGTAGCTCCACTATGCTACTCTTGATTTAACCCAATGTAAACGAGAGCAGAACCAGCCCCAGAGTTTCCATTTATTTGGAACATTTCATGAAGAAGGAAAGATTCTATTTATTTTAATGGATTTTTTTGATAAAGGGCCTAATACAATGCTTACAGAAATCAGTGGGAATCTTTCCATTAACTTCACTATACTTTAGATCAGGCCCCTAGAGAAAGAAGTGAAAAGCGAGAGATACTTTCCTAATCTTTTCCTAGGGTGTCAAGTCCATATCTCCTGTGAAGTTTCACTTGTGGTGAGTAAAGGTCAGTTCTTTACAAAGTCTCTTGTAAATTTTCTGAATTGTGAAATACATTCTCTTGAAAGCTATGCTGTAACATAACTACAAGAAGTATTCTCTGTACTGTCTGAATTGCACAGAGATACATCAGGGAGAATCCCTTTCCTTCTTTTCCATTCTTATTCTCAGAAGCACTGGTTTGTGGGAGGCTCTCACAAACTTTTCTTCCTCCTACTAGATTTTTACTAGTGAGTTTTTTAAATTGCTTTACATGTTAGAGCAGTGGTTTTCAACTTTTTTTCCATTTGTGGACCTCTAAAAGATTTCAAGTGGTGGTGCGGGCCCCTGTAAATCTTACACAGAGTCTGTGGACCCCTAGGGGTCCATGGACAACAGGTTGAAAATCACTGTTATATGGTAACAACAACCTTTTGTGGATCCCTTAGGCATTCTGCTGACGTGCAGGTTGAAAATCACTTTGTTAGAGTACAATAACAGCAACTAGAAGTGCACTTGCTTTTCAAACTACTGTCCACCATTAACTAATTCTCTGAAGATTCCTGTGAAATAGACAAGTACATAGCATTCTGCCCATTTCAGAGAATGGAAAAATGAAATGCAGCTTGAGGCACCACTATGATCTAGTGGTTAAGCAGGGATTTTCAACTATGACTGACCTGCATTTGGACACTGTGGAAGGGGATAGTTGCAGGGAGCCAATTGCAACTCCTTGATTTGGAGCTACATGGTCCTGGTACAAGTTAAAGCAGAAGAGGGTCCTCCTCTAACATATGCTGCTGGCACTGCAGATATAAAGTTCCTTACACCAGGAGAGGAACAAATGTAGCAGAGCTTTTATCTGCTACATTCTCTTCTTGTTACTCATTCAGAAGTAAAGTGGCTTTGGTTTGTCAGAGAGAAGTGAATTAAGCAAAAGTAAGCTAAGGCCACTTTACTTCAGAATGAGACCATCCACACAGGGTTTACCCACACTTCTGTAACAGCCTGGAATTACAGCCTGACTGGTATTCCTATACATGTTCTAGCCTATACTAAGGCTTGGCCTACCCTTTGGAAGTTATATTAGCATAGCTATGTCTATCAGAGATATGAAAAAAACCACACCACTGACAGACATAGTTACGCTGACATAACCTCCAGCATTGGTCTGTGTACTGTAGACATACCTAAGAGGAGACAGAGACAGACACAGTCATATTGACTGTTGATCTTTGTGGGTTTGATTTTAAACAATTTCATACATTTATAAATCAAAATAAGACAAAGAACAAGGATACTAAACTGATAGACATTTCTCATGTGGGTTTAATGCACTTTAACTAACGTGCTTTAAATTCATACCTTCAGTTACGTAGACTTAACTTTCCTGAGTGTCTCTGTGCACACATGCCCTAACTGTTGGTACAACAGAGCCCAGAAATATTGACTTTCAAGGCATGGTGTAAAGCCTCCCTGTTTATTTTGCCTGGCAGAGTGTGTTTGTTTCTTTTTAACAGAATATCAGCAATGTTTCTTTGTAATATTAGCTGATATTGATCATTTATAACATGTTTTTTTCTGTGCCTGAGCCCAAAGACAGCATAATGGATACATTTGTAAGTATAGGTTATGCAAACCCCTGTCAGGGATGGTCTAAGTATACTTGATCCTGCCTCTGGACTAAATGACTTCTTGAGCTCCCTTCCAGCCCTACATTCTTACGAGTTTATTAAAAAATCACTGAATATAATATTTTTTACCCTGACTTTTAGTGAACTGTATTTTTTATGTCTACATTAATACCTTACTGTGGTTATTTTATGTTTGTTTCTTCATTTCTTCAGTCACATTTAGCATTTAAGAATGTGCTAAACACTTTGTAAGGATGCCACATACAAGAAAGAAAGGTCATTCAAATAGCTATCTATCAAGGTTGTAAGAACAACTCTAACAGCACCAAGGGAACAAGTAAAACATTAACCTGGGAATAGGAGTTTCTTTCATTGTTATTCAAGTGCATTGCCCTTGATAAAGATCAGGGTGGGCACTTTTTCTCAGCCTAAATTCCATTGAAAAGAATGAAAATCCTCCTCTTTTTTGCTCAACAGAAGTGTCAATTCAAGTATCAAACATTTGAACTGAGATTTTTACTCTTGTAATGATGAACAGAGCACAAAAGCAAATATCCTCCCATTCCATAGGCAGGTGCCCCATTGTCTAGAAATACTAATTTCTATATGCAATATTTTCAGTCTTCAATAGTCTTTTTTATTCTTCTTCAAAACTATAATGTCCTATCATCACAGAAGCAACCATCTGACTGCTGCAATATAGCTAAGCAACTGAAGTGCATGCAGGGGAGCAGAGGAAGGGAGAAAATGGAATCAATGAGTAAGAAATGCCATCAGTTTACTATCCTTGTTCTTTGCCTTCTTTTGGTTTATAAAATACTTTAAGTACTTTGTAATCCTGCGATGTCTTTCATCAGAGCATTTTACACACATTATTAATTAGGCTCCACAACAATCCAGGAGGTAATTAAGTATTTATTATTGTAAAGATGGATAAGCTGAAATAGTCTGAGGCACAGGACCTGATTCTCATTTATACATAAAGTGGGTGTAAATTATGTATACGTTCATATTGAGGATCCTATGATCCACAGCCAGAACAGCGGCTTTGGTGTGAATGAGAATCAAGTCCATAAAGTCCAGGGTAAAGCTGGAACTAGAATCTAATTTTTGTGGTTCATAGTCTCCCACTAGACAACACTCCCCCCAAAGAAAATAGAAATGGAAAGACAAATACAAAAGAAAGGGATACCCAATACAGTAATATAATTAAAGCCAACAGAAGTTTCATAAATGCAGTACTAAACAATAGTTTATATAATATATATTCAACCTACTAGAAGGCCTACTTCACCCTGCTGCAGAAATCCAGCACACGGCAGAAAAGGAAAGGAAAACTCCCCAAAGATTTATTTTTGCATCATTTCACTGGGAGAAGGGGCTATTAATTCCCGGGCGATGGGCCGTGGTCCACCCCAAGAATTCTAAGGGACCACACAGCCCTCTCCATTAAGAACTAGATGTAAAACTCACTTTGATTTGGCTTTTTCTCTCCCTCTTTCTCACACACAGGACTCTCTCTGTCTCTCTCTCTCACACACACAGAGCTCTCTCTCCCTCTCATTTACACACACACAGCTCTCTCTCACACACACATACACGGCTCTCTCTCCTACAGCTTAGAAGAAAGGAGAGACTAGTGTTGCTCTCTCTAAACCCTTGGTATGTGCACAGATCTGAGAATGATCAGGGCCCTTATAAACAGATTGTCAGAGGGACCCCAGGACCTTTCCTCTATTTCCTGGTGGTATAGCTTCACTAAAGCCATGTATCAGGGCCTTCCCTGACCATAGCTACCAAGAGGAACCCCTTTAAAGAGATTTACTCCACATGGAGGAGGTGTGAAAAAGGTAGTACAATAGTATTACTTTTCCTGAGAAATCTCCACAGTACTAAAACAGGAATGATTTGGCCCTCTGGTCTTAACCATGGGTCACCTAGATGCATCACTTCCCCCTTTTGGGGATTCTAGCCCTACAAGGAGCAATCGGCAGTGTCCCAGGAAGACTCTTCATTCCAAACTCAGTAAGTGAAATTCACATATGGAAGGCTTTTTTTCCATTTGTAGGTCTCCAGGTAACAATCTGGGCCATATATTTCTATTCCTGAAATGTATGTCGTTCCAGAAGCACAATTTCACTGATTTGAACTTATAAGTGGTAAAGTTTGCCTCCTGCATGGAGAATACTGTTTAATGGTGGATGCTGTTTGGAAACACAAGTAATGTCTCTTTACTTTCCTGTTTGTGCTGATGATATCAGGAAAGTTTTATTAGGTAAGCTGCACTCCCTCTACTGCCTCTGCAGCACCAGAGTAAAAGATACAGGCAGTGACTACTGGCATTTGTTTTTCTCTCTGAGCAAGAAAGCAATAGATTTAAAATACATGTATTTCAAATCTGGAGGACATTTTGTACAAACTTCAAGGTTGATTTAGATTTTGGGCATAAACTATGTGACAGTGTCCCTTTAACAGTGTACTATTTCAGCCTTTATTAAGTATAACAGCAATGATAAAGAGGTACACAAACTGGTGCAAAACCTAATAGATCTTTGCATTTACTTAATTTGTCTTGACAAGAAGCCACAGTTATTCAAGTTTAGGTTTGGAGTGTAATAACCTTGTATTTGTCCAAGGTGTGCTCATACAAGTGACAAAGCTTTTAAACAAGAGGCATTTCACATTTCCGCTCCCACACCCCCATGATTTTATACATGAATCTGGACTACTTACATTTCTAATATATAGTACGACACTTAAAACAAGATCTTCTCTAGAATGCTGGATGAATTCCCATCCATGCTGTCATCACCAGCATATGGTAATAAAGCTGACCCATATAGACCTTGAAAGTTTCTCCATCAGTTTTGAGAAGTGCTCTTCTTCTCCTACTATTTTTCAATAAAACTTTACTTTACCGAAAGTACAGCATAAGAGGAAGAAAAGTCTTTGTGGTCCAAGGCCGCTCTGTATCAGCTCTTCCCTACCCTATTCTTCCATCTGAGTTAGCTGCATCCAGCCCTACATTCTCCCTACATAAAAGAGATGTGGTTCCCAGCTCACATACTGACTCTCATTGAGCAAACATGCTAAAAACAGCAGTGTAGTTGGGATAGCACTGGCAGTGGTGAATGGCAAAATGAGCTAGTTGTGCTATGTATGTACCCATGGGGCTCAGCACTTGGCCCAGCTAGCACGTGCTGCTGCTGCCCACATGCCATCCCGGCTACACTACTATTTTAAGCATGCTCTCTCAATGAGGAATCACAACCCAGCTTGAAGTGCAGACATAGCTTACCACACAAAACCAGCCATCTGCATGACAAATGCTGCTGGGAGGGAAGGAATTACCTTCTATGAATAAAATGCCCAATTCATATCCCCAACTACTATAGAGTGAAAAAGGTAATAGTGCTAGTGAGCACATCATCACTTAACCACCACCTCTGACTTATATAAAGGCTGTGACTGCATAACTTCTCTGATGCTCCCAGCCCCACCTAGAAGGAGGCAACGGAACACTTGAGGCCACTTTGAAATATAGGACGTAATGAAAACTGGAGTGGCAATGATGATTAAAGGGTGTGATGGGTCTGGTCTCATTACAGTTTTAAGGTCCTGAACCATGCATCTAGAATATAATCCTTTTGGGAGCAAATTGTTTCCTGCTTGTCCATTACTGGCTAAGGACTTTCCACTGAGAAAATCTGACAGTCTTCTCTAAGGAATAAAAGATGCTCTGAGGTTCTAAAAGGCCAATAGGGTCATAACAAATTCATTTAAATTAAGGCAAAAACACCATATTTTGCAAATTAATATTTTAGATCCCTGTGCACTGGAATCGTGTAACTTTTGGTTTCATTTAGAAATAATAAGGTTGAAAAGAACATCTCTTAAAATATATAGATATGGGGAATGAGTTTCTTTCCATCTGAGCAAGATTGAAATAGTCTAAATGTTGCATTACTACTTCAAACTTTACACTGAGAATCCCAATACACATTTTAATTTACATTTAATATACATTTAATAATACTGTGCACAAAACACCATTTTTGCTTATGGAAAACAGATTTAACAACTGTCTAGTGGCCATAGTCTTAAGGCAGAAGGTCAGGAGAGCATATTACACACATAGGCATGCAAAAAGAATAATTGAGGATCTGATTAATTTGATGCAGCTCCATTGAACTCAGTGAACATGTGCTGATTTACATTAGCTGAGAATCTGCTCCTCGAGTTTTTTTTTTTAAATGAATGAAATATATCCCTTCCCCATTAAAATTAATACTCTATTTATTTTCTAAGAGTTATGCCATATCCTTTCATAGAAAATCCTATAGGAAGGGGACAGACCATCAAGGCAACTGCAGGAGATGAATTTCCTGAAGCTTGCGATACATGCTGCCCTATAAGGGGCCAGGTTTGGGGGTTCATGGAGGAGACAGAGGCTATGGATCTGCAAAACCACAAAATCAGGGATCTGCAGGGAGCACCTTCTGTAGACATGTATATAATGCGTCATGTAACACACACTGGTGTAAACGGAGGTGCTTCTAGCCCTGTGGCATAACATTATGTAAGTGCTGTGCTCTTCACCACACTCTTCTCAGACATTTCACAGTTTTGTAGTAACTGCGGATAAGTACATATACTATTTTTCCAAAACACACAAGTTTTTAATGAGACATATCTGATCAGATATTTATGTGCAAAAATGTTATACTTCATGATTCTAAAGATCATACTTAAAATCCTGTTCATTGAAAAAACACTTTATTTTAATAAATCTACCAACAAGTGGTGTCTATATGAAATGCCTGAATAAAAAAGAACAATAGAATAAATCATGCAGATATAAACAGATATTGTGGAAAGAGCCTAAAGAGAGACCCTTGAGTTGTTCCAATAGCAGTGTTCTATGCTGCCATATGACGGGATTGTCTCTTCTGTGAGCAAATCCCATGGGGAAGTAAGTGCCTCATGTTCCTTCACAGTGACTCCTCTGCCCTGCTAAGAATTACTCATTGACTCTAAACGGAATGCCAAACTGTCCTCCTCAGCTAGAAGGCTGGTGATTTATCAGCCATGAGGAAAGGTCTGTGGTTAAAGCATTGGGCCAGGTCTCAAAGATCTGAGTCCTGATTCCATCTCTGATACAGACTTCATGTGTGACCTAGTGCAAGTCACTTAACTGTCCTTTGCCAAAATTTCCCATCTGTAAATTGGGAATAATACTTCTCTTCCTCCCACAAATGTTTTGAGTATTATTTCATTAATGTATTTATAGTGCTCAAACACTATGAAGATGAGTGCTGTATATAAGCCTGTATATGAAAAAAATACATGAAAGTTTAGGGTGCAGTTAAGGATAACAAAGTAACCATGTAAAAATTAGATCTTTTTGTTTCACAGATCTGTTCCCATATTTTACTCCTGCAGGAAAAGCTATAAGAGCTGGATTTTATTCTAGCTCATGCATCAAGTAATCTGTAGAATTCTTAACTAAGGCTGGGTCTACACTGCCGGCGGCAAATTCGCTGCTGTCAGATCGATTGCTCTGAATCAACTGAGCGGTCTGTGTAGACCCGCTCAGTCAATCCAGCAAGCGACGCAGGAAAACCACCCCGGTAAGTGGCGTAGCGCTGCATCGAAGGGAACAGCATTCCCTTCGACACAGCACAGTGTAGATGCCGCAAAGTCGACGGGAGATATGCAAGTGATTTATGTCACTTGCGTATCTCCAGTCGACTGCTGCCAAATCCAGAAGGTAAGTGTAGACCGGGCCTAAGTTACATTTGCAGAAATTTGTACTGCTGTTCAAGCGTGAGCCAGAAAAACACAAATTAACTACCAGATCCCAGGCTGAGTTTGCAGCACAGGCAGTTAGGATAGAGAGATATTAGAGAAATAATGCACATGGAACTCCGTATTGCTAATTTCAGAGTATCATGGTGATTCCATGTGAGGGAAAAAGGAGGGGAAACCTCCGATATCTACAAGGGAGGTGGAGGATGCTCCCTGTCACAAATATCTTGAGGGAGAGAAAATAAGAATCTATATTTAACAGAAATCACAAAAATTTATGTGGAACATTTTCAGGAGTGTTAAGTCATCCTGGTCTGGCTGTGCCAGTTTTGAACTTGCACTGTAGCATCCTGAGTGACATGAATTAAGGCCAGGTCTTTAGAATGTTTATAGTGGAAATAATGCTCAGTGTCCCCCATGATGCATATATTGCAATTTACTGTATTTTTAGAAATGAAAAGGAAGAGGTAGCATGTGCAGTAGATTTTTGGAAGTTATCAGATGGAAATAAAACAATTTGATCTGCTTAAAACACAGGCAGGGTTCTAAGACACAGATATGTTATTCTTCAAAATGAGTTTCCATCAGTGTTGAGACATTAAATTAGGCAGTCCTTAAAATTCATTTTAACAAGCCTCTATGAAGACCCTAAGAATATAAGAACAGCCATACTGGGGTCAGATCAATGGTCCATTTAGCCCAGCATCCTGTCTTCCAATAATGGCCAATACCAGATGCTTCAAAGGAAATAGAACAGCCCAGCTTCTGGCAAACAGAAAAGATCTTTTCTTCTTTACAGAATTAGCTATTTATTTTAACTATATATGCATTTTCCTTACCAGTTTTTCTGTGTCAGAGAAAGAGAGAGGCAGGACTACTATATGTAGGTCTAGATATACTTAATCCTGCCTCAGTGCAGAAGATGGACTAGATGACCTCTTGAGGTTCCTTCCAGCAATACATTTCTATATGGGGTTGCAGCCTTGTTCCCTCCCTATCTATGCCATACATCTTCCAATCCTTGTGGGGTTACAATGGTACCTAGCTGTATCTTACTGCCCTGCATATCATCACTCCCATACATACCCTCTCAAGCTGTGGCAAACTCCTTTTCACCTCTTGCTGAGTTTCTGCAGATCCATATAAGAACCAAGATGTAATCCATCAAATTCAACCTGCAATGCAGGGAACCCCCTTCAAGACAGAAGGATTTTTATTGTTTGAAAATTATTTTTATTGGGTAAATAAATCTTGAAAAAGCAATGTGCACAGATTGAGCAGGCATCCAGAAATACAGTCAGCATTACGTAGACTGCACACACTAAAATTAGAGATCTTGGTTATTAGTAATATCCAATGCTTTTTTCACTCTCTCTCTTTTTATAAGGAAGTCAAACAAAGCTGGTATAATCCAAGAAGAGAAGAAAAATGTATTCTTGTAAAGGTTTATAGCCTATCATTAAAATTATTCAGGACTTTTTAGTTAATCAGGACCATCATGCAAGAAATTAATTGTATGTCAGAATCCCCCGTTTTTGGTGATAGCAGGGAAAGGGAAAATACCTGAGCAATAATTAAACAGATGTCCCTTCAAAAGATAGTGTTCTAATTTCCTACTACACTAACTTAATAGCTTCTACCTGACACAATAGACAGCACTGATACCAAGGATACACTTCATGCAAACACTGCATGCAAGAACACTGTGTTGCCAAGTACAGACAGCATTGTGTACTAGGGAAGGAAGAAAAGGGAGAGGTTAAATATCATACATTGTGATTCTTGCTTCAAATCCTGTTCCTGTTTTTGTTTTGAGCAGTGTCTTTCATAGTGTCAAGGAATCTGGTGGCTGATGTCCCAGAATACATACATGATTTCCCATGAATTGTGATTCCATTTTTTTGCCAGATAGAAAATAGAGCTTCAGTTCTTCTGTCCAATTTTTGTTTTACAAAATAGCACAGACTCTTCTGCTTAGTTTTCGTGACTGCAGACAGAGATGGGGAACTAAGAAGTTTGGCCCTTTAAATTCTAATTTCTTTTATAGCTTGTGCAGGAGCAGCAGTCTCTGTCCCTCTCTAATCAGAAAGTGATGTGATAAGAATGCTTTCCTCTTGGGAATTTTTTCTTCTTAGGGAGGCAGTTAGTTATTTTCCAAGTAGATAAGAACCTTTTTACATCAGGATTTAGAACTTTTAGCAGAAGATTTTCCATGCAAGAAAGGAGCTCTGAATTACCCTTCCCCTGGAGGGATATCTACCACCTTTAGGTCTTGTGAATACTAGGATTTCTTAGACCTGTAGTTCCCAGTGGATATATTTAAGATTGTAATAACAACAGTGGAAACTGTAGTGTAGACAAGGATTAGACTAGCTCAGGTGAGTTTGCTATCATGCCACCTACCCAGCAATGAGGCTTGTTTACACTGCCGCTGGGGAAGTTGCAGTGGATGACATGGGCAGTCTGCTCAGAATTATGGATCAGAAATGTCCATATGTAGACACAGCCTCTAATTTCTGTATAGTATTTGATTTTGTATTATTCCATTCAATGTTCTCTAGTCACACTGCCCATGATAAATTTTGTAATTTGCTCCTGTTGTCATTGAGATGTGGGGTTTTCAGACAAAGCCTGCACTTTTTCCATCATTAGCTTTCCATCCAGCTTCCCTTAGTAAATTAAACAGTGATTTCTGCCACTTTTATCTTCCACAAGAGAGATGGCAGCACAGAGATCTTGTTTAGAGTTAATCCACTGCAGTGTTCCTTGGATAGAAAACACTTTTGGCAGAGATTCAGTGGGTGCAGCTTATGATTTATGTTCATTTTTACTGACATGCATGGTATCTTCGGATTCAGTGTTTCGTGAAGATTTTGATGGTGCTCCCTATTGTCCTGTGAAAGAAACTTTAAACAAAAGTCTAAAACCGATTAAGTAGGAGCTTCCATTTAATAGAGTCTGCATAATCTAGCTCACTTCCCCACCCTCAACCCCATACTGGAGGAATTACAGCGAGGTATTCTAGCCCCAATCCTAGGCCCTTTGGAGTTAGTGGAAAGATTCCCACTGACTTCACCACGCATTGAATTGGGCTCTCTGAATGCATGAAATAGTAGCCCTGATTCAGCCAAGCTTGTGATCACATGCTTAATTTGTAACATGTCATCCCATATAGGGTTAGGATTAGTAGTCCCAATGGGATGATTCACATGCTTAAAGTTAAGTGTTTGATCAAGTGCTATGTTGGATTGTAGCCAACATGCTTTAAATTCTCTGAATGGCTGAATATTTTTCAAAAATTCACCAGCATTTATTCTCAGTGACTCCAAGCATATATTACTTTAACTAGATGTTCTTTCTCTCTCTGCTTTATTTGAAAAGAAATCCAGTCTCTTACTGGTGAACAATGAAAGGTCCTCAACCTTCTGTTCTATGGAACATGGTTCAATCCCAGTTTTTTTCTCTAGGATTCTTTGGTAGGTTATCAATTTGTACATCAAGAAATTGTGACCAATAGAACTCCAAAGGAATTTATTTCTTCTTGCTTTGTTCTCCACATGTTCTGAACATACTCATTAGAAGGTCTGGATAACTACTGATTTGAGACTGAACCATAATTTTTCTTGTTGTTTGTATATTAATGCATATACTTGTGTCATATATGACATTAGTTAGCTACACTGTGTTCCAAGGATGAAGTGTTATAAAGTTCAAGTTGAAAATAAGAACATCTTTGTAGTTTATAATGAGAATATAAACTAATGCTTTATTCCCATTGTGGTGGGGTGTACAAACCCCACATTGAAAAGGAAGGGTTAAGGTGCTGTTCTGTGGCCAGGTGACCCTGCCCCACCACACCTTCAAAGCTTGCACAGGCTGGAGGAGGAGCTACAAAAGTGTGGTGCGGAGGGTAGAGTAGCCAGTGGCAGGCAGACAGTGGAGTAAACTGATATACACTCTGAGCTCCTGAGAAGGAGAACTACAGGAGCTCTGACTGCCTGAGTCCTGACTATAGGGACCTGGCCAAATCTACAAAGAAAAGACTTGTGACTCTCTGAAGGTCAGAGACTTTGACCTGGTCTACACTAGGAATTTACATTGGTAGAGCTGTGTCTCTCAGGTGTGTGAAAAATCCACATCCCTGAGAAACATCGATAAACAACCTAACCCCTGCTGTAGACAGCATTAGGTCAACAGTAGAATTCTTCCATTGACCTAGCTATGGCCTCTCAGGGAAGGTGGATTACCTGTGCCAGTGGGAGAATCCCTCCCATTGACATAGGTAGAGTCTACACTGAAGTGCTACAGCAGCACACTGTAGAGTTTTAAGTGTAGATATACCCTTTATCGTTGTGTTTTAGTTCTTTACTTTTTACTCAGTGGGAAGGGAGGGGACTGGTAGGAAATGATTCAGGGAGGCAGTTGCATAGAGGGCCAGGATTTAGCAGTCTACCATTGGGTCCTGGATTGGAGCTTGGTGGAGAGGGTTGACCTGGACTCCCCTACCAATCCCTAAAGAGGGACAACTACAGAGGCCTATCTGTGGTGTAAGGAACATAGTTTGAGGGTGGGGGGGAAGAAGACCCTGAATGTTAAAAAAGGGTTCCCCCATTATTTGACTCTTTATACATACCCTGAAAGGGACAGTCTTGAATATATGACCTGGTCAGAAGGCTGAGTCATTGGAAGGATGTACCACTGCAGAGCAGAACATCAGTAAGAAATAGGGATGCCTGGGAGGAAAACAACTTGCCAGACCCATTCCCAACCACTGGGCAGTGTCGATGGTGAACACCCCCTCCACATTCATAAAGACTACGGGCACAATCCAAAGTGCACTGAAGTCAATGGGAGTCTCTGTTGAAATTAGCAGGCATTGGATGAGGCCCTAAAAGTATAATATTTCAATTCTATTATGCAGACTTTATGAATTTGACATGGGAGGATCTCAAAACAAAATTTAAATTCTGAATGCACAACTTGTAATCAGTTTCATTTCATGCCTACTACTGTATTCACCAAAAATGTGGAATTCTGTGGGTTTCCTCTTGTAGCATGATCATGGATGGAAGTATGAATTGGGGTGTAGAGAATGGGAAATATGGAATTCTCTTCCTCCTAAGTGTCCCTACAATTTATGGCCATGCATTTTGTTTCTTATAGGTTTCAATGGCATTTTTACCTCTCTGCTGATTTGGAACCACAAGATTGTAGTCTTCTTTTTGAAGGGTTTGTGGGGCCTAGAAGGCTGCCAATAATTTGCAGAGATGTTGGGGCAAAGTGTATATTACAACATTTCAGTATTTTGATTACTAGCCATTAGTGAATGATTATAACAGATGAACTTGTATGATACATCTTCTGGATAGCAACAGAATAGGAATGGTAAGGGTGTCTAAAACACAAATCTTCTAAACTAAACTAAAATAGACTAAAGATACTATACTATTGTTTTTCACAATAAATGGAACAACAAATCTTTCCTGTATAAGGAATCCTTTCTCCAAACTTAAAAATATCATATTGTAATAATGGAAAAATAACGTGCTCCTAGCACACTGTGATTATATTCAATTAAGGTTTTTTCTCCTTACTTTTCAGACCATAGTAAGAAGATACTAATTCTATTTTTGTCAGTGCTGCAGACAAAGCACTCAAATTGAATTAGGTTTCACTGATTTTTGTCTAGTCATCTGTAAACAAGATCTATTAAAATAATTTAATGCAGATTTTGTAACTTGTATAATGTTTAACAGAAAAAGAGGAAATGTAAGGATGAGTATTTAGCACCAATTTGCCTCTAAGCTATACAAGTGTTATGGACACTGTTATTTCTTGGTGAATTAAATTCTAATCTCTTGTCGATTATAGGATTGGTGCTGACTTTTGTAAAATACACACAAAGAAAACCCCATACCACTGTGAGAAAAATTATAAATAAAGTCAATAAGCTAAATGTGAGAACACAGGAATCCACCCACACAGAGCTCACTGAAGAACGGGGGCCTTAGTCTTTCCTTGGGCAAAACTTCCATTGGTTTCAATGGAGCTTTAGCAGAGTTAAGATTAAGTAAACACTGCAGAATTTGGTCCTTTTTGTCCAGTGTGATTTTTAATTTAACTTCCTTCTCCCTGTTTGCCTACATGCAAAAAAGTTTCCCATCTCAGTAACCAAATTACATTTATGTTAATTGCCCTAAAGGGTTAGCTCTTAGTCTTCAGGTCCATTTCCTCACTTCGCTGTTCCTCATGGAGCATATCACATGCTCAAAGAGTGATCAGAATAGATATCCAAAGATAAGCAACTGCTGCTTTGCCAGCTTTTGACTAATCTGAATGTTGGCTGCTGTCCTATCGATCTTTCTAAGAGCTGTGACGGCTGGGTTGCCTCTCATATCTGCCCTGGTTCTAAATGGTCCTACATCAGCAGTATGATGTGGCTGCATCTCAAGAAAGGTGCAGTCCAGGCACCCTCTGTCAATTTTCCATCTATTCTGAATTATCTGTTTAAGTACTAATGCTCCCATCACCCTGGTACCTGAACATTATAATCTAGCTAGATAATTCTAAGAAGAAACTTCTGAAGCTTTCAGATAGAGCTAATAGTTTTTCCTCTTGAAATATGTTTTAGCTATTTTATAATTGTGTCTTTCTTTTCCCTGGTCTTGAGAGCCATCCATTGATCTTTGGTTTTTCTTTGTCATCAAAAAATTGTTTCTTTGTTTTTGTTTTTTAAAGGAGTTGTGAGTTTTATTGTGCTTTTTTTAGTTACTCATCTTCTGTCCTGCAACTGCAGCATGGGCTAGAAAGATTGTAGGGAGTTGTATGCACTGGCTGCTGAAGGAACTAGAACTAATTATATTTCCTCATCAACATTATTCTAGCAGTTTATGTCAAAACAATTTCAGAAGATCAAAAATATGCATATAGATTCAATCATAGGAACAAGGCCACATGTTCAGCTGTCCAGAGTTGAAGAACTATCTAGTGGAGCCAGTCATATTCCTTCCCCAGCCCTTCTTTTCAGCCACAGTGAGAAGGAAAGATGGGAGAATAAGGGAAAGACCTGAAAGAGGAAGAAGGACAATGAAGATAACACCTCTGAGGAGCTCTAAAGGAACAAATAGTGTTTCAGGAGCTGTAGGATGGAAGATTGCCTACCTGTGGCAGCTGTGGGTATATTTGGGAAAATGTGGAATTTAGGAGTTTTTAGGAAATAGTGAAATGGAATGTTTGGGCCCATTATGGCATTTGAGGCATTTATTGAGGAGCTCTTGGGTGGAATATGCCATGGAACAAAAACACTGTAAACACTAGGGTGACCAGATGTCCCAGTTTTATAGGGGTAGTCCTGATATTTGGAGGTTTTTCTTATATACGTACCTATTACTCCCAATCCCCATCCCAATTTTTCACACTTGCTATCTGGTAAACCTAGTAAACACTCATAGCTGCTACAAAGCTCAGACATTTGAAGATCTCCTTGGGAACCAGAAAAATCCTATCAGTTTCACAAGAAGGGCACATTCATTCCCAATTTTCCTCCATGTGTCAATTAGCAGATGTATCTCTTGCACAGCTCATGTTTTAGAATTCTCTTGAGGTAGAACCCCACTGCAGTAGTTCAGCCACAGAGCATAGTCATCAGCACTTTTCATCCAACACACTGTTGAAGAAGATAAAAATAAAGGTGCTGCTATTACAAAACTGGCCTTTGCCTGTGCTGGGGACAATTGAGGGTTACACATGCATGCTAAAAATTATTACCCATGCTTTCTTGTCCAAATTGTGGCAGTCTCACAGTCTCACTATGGGCCACAACACTGCCCAGAATCTCAACAGCATTCTACAGCTTCACCCCTGACATGTTTATAAGGGAGTCCTTTAAAGGCTTTCTTAAGGCCATCTCCATGCTATCCGCCCAGAAGGAATCCTGCCCCAGCAAGAACTGGGGCTTTTAGGGATTCTTTATGCCACTCCACCCCTTTTATCAGGCATAAGATGCTGGAGCAGAGGTGAGGATCTCTCCTTCAATATACACCATACTCCTTGTTCGTAGGTAAATACACCGCCCTTTGAACCTAGAAGCAGAACTCCACAGTAGCAGTCTGCACAGGGTTACAGGGGATGAGAAGAGAGAATGTCAGACATGCAGCACTAGCTTAGCCTGTGCATTTATGCACAATCCAGAAATACACTGGAGTTGTGACCTGGGTCCTCTACTCCACACGAGTACCACACAGGTTTTCCATGCCCCAATTATGTGCTGCAAAATTGGGAGAGGATAGAGATAAGGATATTTTCTTTGGGTTTTGCTTGCAGAAGTTGGGTTTGGCCCTAAGTAATTAAAAGATTTCTGATGGTGACTTCATTAATCTTAAGTAAATCAACCTAATAATAGGTTAATATTAATGTTGAGAACAAAATGGGGCAAAATGCCCTGCTGAAAAAAGTGTTGGTTCACTTTATTTGGCAGTATTTCAACCAAGACTAAAAGATCAAAAGTGGTGAATAATATACATTTTTTAAGGAGTGTAGTTGTTTCGGATTGACAGTCATTATGCTGGGCAAGCAGGCTATTGGGAAATGGAATATTTTATGAACATTTCTATGTGAACAATGGCTTTGCCTGGCAGATGGGAGTTGGCCAGGTAAAAGAAAAAATAAGTGAACATTTGATTTAAAAAAATAATCTGTTTAAGCATGAGGATTAGTTGAAATGGGTCAAACATTTAGCAACATCAGTGTGTTTGCATTTGTGTTCCATATTATTTGGTATAATGGTGAAGCATGTTTATATTATTTCCTTGATGTGAATGTCTTAAGTGCTAAAACCTTTATAAAAATAAGCAATTTCAATATATTTGAATACCATAAATGTCAGTGTGGGTGACATTTAAATTTAGTGCTTTTAAAGTTGTGCATTATACCTTTTTGAATTTCCTTTCCTCGTCCATCAAAACTGAGTGTTACCAATTGTCAGATTCTATGGAATATTCTCTCAAGGACAAGTCATGACAGATAATCCTGTTAGATGTTTCCTTCCTTAGTTGTACTTCCAGCCTGACAACTTTTTTAGTTTTAGTTATTCACTTTTATTTCAAAAGATATGTTCTGAGCATCACTGGAAAATTATTTTACTACTTAGGCATTATATGGGGGTCTTATAGTTAGTTCTTCTGCACATGTGAAAGCAGCGAAAAAGAGAGAGCATGGAAATTTTCTGCCCTATTTGTCGTTCCTCTTCAAGGGACTAATACAAAGCCTACTGTAGTCAATGGAATAAATCCCATTGACTTCAATGGGCTTTGGATCAGGCCCCAAACTTGGGACAAAACCATTTCAGGAGATGCCTCGGGTAGAAAGGTCTTGTTCCAATGTATTTCAATAGATACCTTATCTCATGCAGATCATAAGTGATATGATCATTCATAGTTAGTATACTAATACAGCATTCATTTTTACCCATTTTTGGTAATATCAACCAATGCTAAAACAGGGGCTGTTAGCAGGAAATATATTTTGAGACTCTGAAAAAAACTGGGTTTTTCTTCTTGCTTCTGTATATATTTCTGCAATAGTACCAACCTTGAAAATTTTATTTAGGTTACACAAAGGCCCTTATACACATATATTTTTAATACAAAAATCCTGATACTCGCTCCCCAAGATTAAGTCATATTTCACAGCACTGTAAATAAAGTAGTTCCGAGGTACAAAGAGATCTGTTTGTCACTGCCATGTAGTTATAGCAATGAAATCTGAACTTCATAAGGTGTAAATAAAACAAAACACCATTGGAAATAAAGCAAACAATAAACCCACTAACTCTTCTTGGAGCTTGACTTTGAAAATACATCTTCATTTTCAAAATGTTCACTACATATCTAGTTATGACTGCACATTTAAAGGCCAAGTTAGATGCACAGCTTGCCAGTTGTGTGCCCAGATATCCACCTGACTGATTATTGGGCATGCAGATGAGGACCACACTGATTTTTTTGGATGGCCTACCTCTGGTTTTCTCTTCACAGCTAAAAAGAGGTGTGTTTTTACCATGGGATAACTAAAACATGTTAGCTATCCCACTGTAAAATCCTAGGGCAGACAAGCACTGTAGTCCTTCTGCAAGGTAAAGTGGTCAAACAGAGGCTAGGTGTATAATGCTGACCTTGCCCTGCTGTCTTTTGGTGAGAACTACCAGTGGCTTGTCTGCACTATGATTTTATAGCAAGATAACTAATTATGGATTATCTTACAAAGAAAAGGACCTCACCTTTTTTTGCAGTGAAGACATAGCTTCTAACGTCTCAGTGCTCCTACCATTAAGTGAGTGAGATTGTAACCCGGCGGCTGTGCCGCGCCGGTTGCTGCAGCCCTTCTTGGGGCCCAGCCTCTGCGGAAGGCCACTGCACCTTCCGGGAAAAAGCGGGGGAATTAGTCAAACGACCAGTCTATATGCCCCGGCCCGTGGCAGGGTGGGCGAACAAGCAGTCTACATGCCCCGGCCCGTGGCAGGGCGGGCAAACAAGCAGTCACTGCAAGAGCTTGGGGTGAAGGGGGATTCGCTGGGTTGTCCAGGGAAAGGGGGAGGGGGAATGGGACGCAGGCCCACCCGACTCCACTGCGTCCCAGCCCAGGGCCCTAACAGTGGCAGAGGCGTTGCCACTGTGCCGGCGGGGTCCCACCGCAACACGCCGACTCGGGTGAACCTCTGGCCGCAGCCACAACTCTGGCTGCCCCTGGGCCACTTCCTCCCCTCCAGTCCCAGGTACCTCCTTCTGCAGGGTTAGCTGGGTACACCGCTCTGGGCAGACTTAGCAGGCCCTCTTCGTTGATGGGCAGTAGGTCGGGGAGTTCCTCTGCGAGGGGCAGCTCCTCCAGGTCACAGGGTTCTGGGGGTGCTTCGGCTTCGGGCAGCTCCTCCAGGTCGAGCCCTGCCTCCGAGGGTTCTGCGGCCGGTAGCTCGTCCAGGTCAGGACCTGCTTTGGGGGGTGTCTCCAACCCTAGAGGGTCCAGGGGCTCGACCCACTCCCTGGGGTCTGGGGGCCCTATCCAGTCCTTGGGTCCTGAGCGGCAGGGCCGCTCCCGGCTCTCTGGTTCAGGGAAGGCCCTATGCTGGGCCTCGGCCCGGCTGGGCTCAGGCCAGTGCTGCAGCTGGCGGGAAGGCACGTCTGCACCCGCTGGCAGCCGGACCCTGACTGAGTGGCAGGCCCGCCCTTTTACCCTCTTCTCCCGGGGAGAAGCCCCGTCCCCCCCTCGGAGGTGATTGGCCAGCCGGTTGGGCCTATCCCAGTCTGTCCCCTGGGTTGACGGGCAGACTGGGTTCTTACTTCCTTGCTGGCCTGTGTTTGGGGCGGTGGCCCTTCCTGGGGCCCAGTCTCTGTGGAAGGCCACTGCACCTTCCTACAGAGATATACCATAATTGTTCTGGAAGCAAGCTAAAATAATAAATATGTAGGAAGCTTTTGTCCTTTTTTTCTATTTATGTGCTACTTATATGCAAAATATAAGCACATTGGAGGTTGGAGGGATATTTTATATAAAATTTAATTTGAAACATGATTCCTGTGTTAGATATATTTGAAAGTTAAGAACAAAGTTTAAGGTTCTGAAGACATCATAAAATATAATCTCTTTATACTGACCATGCTATTAGAACTGGAGAATCTGAGGAGGTTTGGTTTGAATAAACATCCACATATGTGAATGATTAACTAAACCTTTTGGGTGTGCAGAACTGTATTGTCCAACTGATTTCCAGTACTTATTGCTTCTAGTTGTGGCAAAAATAAGTATTTCAGCATACCCATCTCACACCTTACAACTGAAGAAGTGTATGGGAGGGAACTGAAAAATTAAAATATCAAATTTTTTCCAACACCAAAGAAATTTTGGTGCAAGGTCAGTTTGAGTGCAGCCTTAAGGTGCAAGACAGTTATTTTATCCAAATAAATCCACCCTTTCCTACTCAGAACTACCACTCTGGTGCCAGGAATTAGAACATTCCTGCAGAGACTGTGCATGTGTGTGTTCAGCTCCTGTCAGGGACAGTTTTTGGCACGCATATGCTGTGGTGCCCTAGAAATAACTACAATAGACAGTGAGTGAGGCTAGCATACTAGCTGACAGTTACAATACTGAGTCAGATTATATATTTATTCCACAGTTGACTGCCAAAGGTAATGCAAGAAATTGAGACAGGGTCATATCACCTAAAATAAGTCTGCATATACCTCTCCTGTCAAAGCCCAAATGTGAGACAAAGCACTGACATGAGGGTCACAAATCAAATAGTAGTGCTGAAATCTCTAACAATGTGAAATTAATTTTTTAACATAATTAGATGTTGTATTAGATTAATCTTGAGTTGTACATAAATTGCCTATTGTTGGTTCCCCTCCACCTAACTTTCATCGGTCCTTAGATTAAGAGGTTCTTGGAGCAGAGACCCTCCTTTTTAGGTTTTGGGAAAGCATGTAACAACATTTAATTTGTACTAACAATAATAACGATGGGATGTTGGCAGAAGATCCCAGAAGACATTCTACCAGTGGAGGAGGCTGCAGTGGTAGAAAGTGGCCATAATGTGTGTCATGCAGAGTACATGTGAACCAGAGGAGCACAATAAATTGAATGACATTTGCTGGGGAGCCGCTATGTAAGGGTGGCTGCGGGAACCAAGTTTCTTTGTAGCTCCTGGCAAGAGTTAAATTTTCTCCTCATTTCACCCCAGCAGGAGCTGTTAAGAAGGGTAGTAACATTGTTTGTGGATTCTCCCCAGGGTGCAATGGGCTTAGTTGGTGCAAGAAATTGAAATATACCCTCCCTTAAACCATCATAAGTGAATAAAACATTGATTATAAGAAGAAAAAATTGAGAAACATGCCTGCTGGTCAAAACATTTTAGAAGCCACTTCTGTTTTTGCAGTGGACTCTCCACTTTCTTCTGAGCTTTAGAAACCAGAGCTTTGAGCATTCTGTTGTTCTTTGTTATTAGTATTAGTAATTGAAATATTGTGGTAACATCCAGGGGCCACAATCAATATTAGAGCCCTATTATACTAGGTTCTGTAAAACCCATAGTGAGGGACAGTGACTTCCCAATGACTTTATGGTCTAATCTGAGAAAAGATGCAACACATGGGAGTGATAAACAAAAGGAGGGAGGGGAGAGGGAGTATGAAGTGAATAGAAAAAAACCAACATGCAGAGATAGCTATTGCATAACTTGAAGGTTTTAATAAATAAAATCAACTGTCCCTGCCAAATCATCACTGGGTAGCATATTTATTGTAGGCATCAAGGAGGAGAGAGTAACAGACTTACAGCTTAATTCAGAGATGGTGTTCCATGAATAAGGAGTACAGGAGACTGCCAGTACAGTCTGTTTAAAAAAAAAAGTGCCCTGGGTTCTGATGCAACCAAGACTCTAAAGTGTTCTGAAGTTCTGATGCCTTTCAGTAAGCTCTTTGCTGATTACCACAGTTCTGCCTTATCACCCATAGGGCAGGGGTATTCCACTGTAGCCCTCATCTTCAGTTAATATTGCAGAAATGGGAAATGATTTTAGCACAAAACCCCAACTTTGGTACACAATAAAATCATTACAGCACTTCCATTCAATCACCTCTTCATCATACCTCCTCACAGCAAACAAAGCTCTTTTGTCACTCAGGGTAAATTAACCCACTGGGATATAACTCATTTCAAAAGAAGAATCCACCTAATTTTCAGTGAAGCTTTTGTATATTAGAAATACTGTAAAACGCTTATATGATCAGGCATTAGGTTATTGTGTGCATCAGCTGCATACATCTACCACTCAAAACTCTGCCCACAATTCTGACAATCAATCTGACAACACAGCCAATCAAATTTCATCCTACAACTGCTTCCTAGGAAACCAGCACATACTGTATCTATGGAAACTAACTGCAACACTGGATGAAACATGAAGAAAAATCCTGCAATTTTTTTTCCACTTAAAAAAAAAAGCACTTGAAAATTGTTAATATAGTGGGGGGAAGATAGCACTACTGAAAGGCACAATGATATCATGCTCAAACAATATATAAAATAGATGACTATATATATAAATATATCCCTGTGGATGTATGTAAATACATCCATACATTTGAGTTTCAGTGTTCCATGGACAGTGAATGAGAAATGACACAAGAGATGTGATAGTTACATTTCTCATTAACAGATATTTGTTTCTCTATATGCAGCATGTTTATCTATTGTATCTGTGTGTGCACACATGCACGCACGCACACACATTTTCCACTATCTTCTGTGGTTATATATTTTTGATATCATAATATATATAGTCAGGTTATTAGAGCATGCAAAGTAGGAAAAATCTGATTTTCATTTTGCAATGCAAAGACACACATTTACATTTTATTTTATTATTGTAAATTCCACTAGGCTATTAATGTCTTCAGATCCCTGTGTGAGTGCTACTCTTGTAGAACAGAGAGTGTAAGAAAAAAGGAAGAATAAATATTAAAGATCACAACATACAAAGTAACAGGAAGGAAATACATATGCAGCACCTTTTAAAGAACCCTGAATGTTATAAATAGTACCTTGAACAGAGGACACCAAAGATAAATAGAGGGCACACCAATTATAACAAGACAGATCTGCCCCTTTCACCTTTTGTCGATTGTATACCAGTGTAAAGTACTATGTTCACATTGATCAAGAATAATAGTAAATATGTCCAGGGAATGTGCCAGAAGGAGTATTTATGAATTTGGAATGATTAAAAATGTAAGATTAAATTACAAACTTTTAAAAAATCCTCCCCAATAATTTAGTTGCATTACACTGTAGTTATTTCAGTTCCCAATGCTCAGGATTTCTGACATAATTTGAAGGTGAAAGGCTGTTTTCCACAAAGACAAACTGTAAGTCTGCATGCTGATTGCTGAGGCAGCTGATAGTTAGAACAGATGGGGCTTCTGTGTCTCTGCAATGCCCCCTGCTCCAAGCACTGCCTACTGACACTCAGTAGCCTACTGACACTCAGGAATGGCCATTCCATTCTGAACTCCCATTCACCAAAATTGTTGGACTGCACTCTTTTGTGCTACGTCTCTTTTCAAAGGTGATTTATTTTTAAAGTTTGAATAAAGTCCATGTAGCTTCTTTTTTGATTCCCACTTAAAACTGTTCCAACTTTTTTCTGCTCTGATAACTCCAAAATGTCTTTTTTTTTTAAACTTCAGAATTGACACATTTGTAGCTGTGAATGAGCTGTAATCACTTTGCCTTGTTTGGAAATATTTCATTAGGAAACACAAAATTCCAAACCTTTGCAGTTCTTCTACTCTGCTTAGCATGGTTTCTGATCTGATCCACATAAGTACTGCTCTCTCTCCTTTTCTCCTAGCCATGTCACTTTTTTCATCTCTTAATTTGTATTTGGCTCTCTCCCCGCTGCACCCCCCGACCCTCCAATGCTTGTATTTGAATATTTTTCTGTTGTAATCAAAACATGTAATAGTGTCCTGCATGTGTTGGCAGCTGCACTTTATAACTATACCTAGACTGTTTACTATTATTGTCACACTAAATAGTCATATTGCAGACACCCAACAAGATTCTGGATGAATTCATATTCACAGGGAGAGGGTGTTTGGACCTAGAAGTCTGGCAGAATCATTTCTTGTTACTCAGCAGGTTTACATGCATCTAAAGACAACTGAACACAACACTTCTCCTGTCCTGTTAACCTTCCTGACACCTATGCAGCAGTTCGTTACTTTTTAACTCTAACAGTATAGCAAACTCAACAAATAAAAATGAATTATTATCTGACAGCTTTTCAGTGAAAAATGAAATGAAATGAGCTGGTGGGTTCAGTCCAGTTCTTGGAATATTAGGTGGCCATAGTCTCCAAATGACTGCCATAAGTGGCAGCAATAGAAACCATTGTTGGTAGTCTCAGCAGAGGCCAATGACTGAATGGATCTGGAACGGATCTTTTTTGTACTGATCCCTTCAAAGTAAGGCTGAAAGATTTTGAGTGGGAAGAACTGGAGGAGTACTCAGGAATGGCTCCAGCAAAGAGAGGTACCAGCAGCTCCCCTGCCCTGCCCAAGTCATCCAACCCTCATGCACAGAGCGAGGCTGCTCTTCCCTCACTCTGCCCCAGTCACCTACCACCCCTAGAGCCCTGCTCAGCTGGCAGGGGGAGAGAGGTGGAAAGAGCAGTGAGCGATGGTGGGGAGGGGAGAAGAGGAGCAAGCAATGGGACCCTGCTGGAAGGGGTAGGGCCTCAGGGGAAAGGATGGGGGCGATTCCAGTGCTCAGTGTCCGGTTTTTACAAATTAGAAAGTTGCCACTCCATTCCAGGGTAACAAAGAATTTAAAACAATGTCTGCCCTCACTAGAGTCTTCTGCTCCATCTCTGGGCCCCTTTAAATCCACAAGGGCTTCCCCACAGAGCCCTGTCCCCTTATCAGGGCTTAGGCCCCTGTGCTGATGGGGGAACATGTGCCTGCCCACTACTCTGGGTCCCAACCGAGAGACCCTATAAACAGAAGCCATGTACCGCTGCCATGATTCTATGGGCATTTTTCACACAGAGCCCCTTCTCTTTGCCCTTAATTTGGGGCTGACGTTCTCAGATCCTCTTTCTCCTTTCTGAATGCAAAAGTTACCAGCACCCGATTTCATAGACTCATAGACTCATAGACTCATAGGTCAGAAGGGACCAATATGATCATCTAGTCTGACCTCCCGCACAAGGCAGGCCACAAAACCCTACCCATACACATTTATAACAACCCCGAACCCATGACTGAGTTATTGAAATCCTCAAAAATGAGATTTGAAGACCTCAAGCTGCAGGGAATCCACCAGCAAGCGACCCATGCCCCATGCTGCAGAGGAAGGTGAAAAACCTCCGTGGCCCCTGCCAATCCGCCCCGGAGGAAAATTCCTTCCTGACCCCAAATATGGCGATCAGCTAAACCCTGAGCATGTGGGCAAGACTCACCAGCCAGCACCCAAAAAAGATTTCTCTGCAGTAACTCAGTTCCCATCCCATCCAGTATTCCCACAGACCATTGAGCAGACTTATCTGCCGATAATCCAAAATCAATTGCTCAAATTAAACTTAAATTAATTTAATTTAAATTAAATTCTGTCCCTATGAAGTTGCTGACCACCATCCGTATGTGACAAAATCAGTAGCACAGTAATGTTGGAGACCATCTATTTTAAAGATGTAGGTTCATGAGCCACGCAACTGCTTATTGGATAATAGGTTTATCCATTGTATAAAGGGGAGAAATGAAGGATCACCTGCCTGTGTACATTTTGCAGTACTTTTCTTGTAACTTCTTTCTTAACAAACCAAAACTCATTAACCCAAGTGCTGTGTGTAATTCTGTAATTTCTTGTTCTCTCTCTCAGCTTCTTTGACTAGATAGGAGTATGCTTCATTGTTCCTCTGGTCTCAGACAGAAATTGACCTGCTAAGGCCATGCAGCAAATTTTATTTGAACATGTTGGGTTCTGATTGGCAGCCTTTCTAGGCAGGCCTGGAGAACCCACTTGTGCAGTCCCTAGCTGGGGCACAGTGTAGTAGAACTCCCGGGCCTTCAGCAGGCAGCCACAAAAGACCAGGTACACCACACCATAGCAAGTTATTTTCAAATCAGGGTAAAATCATTCCTGAAGTCAAGATTACATAAAATAGATGGACATATGTTGGCTCTATCAAAATAATGTAACTGGAATATACATTGCTTCCAGTACATTGTGCTAGGTTGTACAATAGCTGGAGGCCCTATGCTCCAACCTTGGAATATTTGTTTTTCAGTTTGCAGGGAAGCTAGATGGCAAGTTATGTAGACTGTGAAAGCTTTCATCAGGAAATCAAAGCCATTTTAGCTGTTTTGTTTATTCCAATAATATTCTCTGCTGAGGTAATCCAAGGAAACTACTGTAAACCTGTGTGTGTGTGTGTGTGTGTGTAAATAAAATGATAGGCAAGATGATAAATTATGTAGTCATCACCTCAGCAAATATACAGTTAAATATTCTTTTGCTTTCTAGATCACTGCTGAGACTCAGACATGAAAATATGGGATGAAATCCTGACCACAGTGAAGTCAATGGGAGTTTTGCCATTGACTTTAGTGGGGCTAGGATTTCACTCATAAAATTCATATTTAACAAGGGAAAATTTAGGGGTGTCCTAACTCATTTTCTAACTAAATGCGTTGTCTAATTATGAGCATTCTGAACATAGTGCAGCCCCTGTTGGAAGTACAGCAACCATGTCAGGCACTTACGAAACAGATATTGAAAGCTGAGCCTGTTCAACTGCATGCAGACATAAGCGCATGCCTAATGTGTGTGGAAGTATCCAAGGTAAATTCACTAATCAGACGTGCACATGGGCAATTACTGTAAAGTGCTAGCTTGTCCTCAGCCCACAAAGGACCCTCTGCCACACCCAGAGTCTCTTTTCCAGGTGCAGGTTTATGTTCCAAACATAGGCAAACAAATAAGAACAGTTACTCAGCCCACCTTGGGCCATAGCCCCAGGGGAATCTTCCCTTTGCCCCTCTCAATTTTTCCTGCTTTGGGGCCTAATAAAGGATTCTCCCATGCTCTGTTAACTGAGCATTGCTCCCAGACTCTCTCCTTGCAGACTGTTTTCCTCCTGGTATATTCCTTCAGTCTCCCCTCCTAGGGCATGCTGGCAACCTCTCCCAGGGAAGTCCTGTTACCCCATGTTACTCCTCCTGGCCTGTCTCCTTTTTCCCTAGAGATCATGTTCCATTTTCCCGTGTCTGCTCTCTCTGTCCCTTTCTTCAATGAGTTTCAGGCCTTACTCACCCTGTTTCCTCCCTTTTTAGGGCATAGGTGCCTTCTCTTATAGCCCAACTGGGGGTCAGCTCACCAGTCACAGGCACTGGCCTCTTCCCTCTTAAAGGGCGATTGCCACCTTGTGACAATACCTAGCTGGCCATGTGCAAATAATTAATTTGAAAGCACACATTCTGCATGGATTAGGTAGACATAAATATATGCAGTCAATTGAACATACCTAATTCTGAAAACCAGGTCCTTTGACTAGCTATGTATTCAGAACAGGTCTTAGCTTTTATGCAGGTACAATCTCAAAAATCCCACCATTCCCAGAGCAAAAATAATTTAAAAGATTTGTCCCTAGCCAGATGAGAATTTCCATCTTGTAGAACATACGGTACCAAAAAAGCTCCTTTCCAATACCAACATACTGGTGATGCTCCCTTCCTTAACTTATATTACTAAAATAAATAGCATCAATATTATTAACATAGTGTTTGCATATGTAATTGCTTTCCCCCAATGTATTTTAGTTTTCCCTTAACTATTTCTGAAATCTAGGGCTTGATCCACCTCCTACTGAAATCAGTTGAAAGACTACCATTGATTTCATGAGAGCAAGATCTGGCCCCTAATCTCTGTTTTTTAGTTAACAGATATGGTATACTAACTCTGTCTAGGGATATAAGACTGGAAGGAACCTAACCAAGTCTAGTCCCTAGTCTCTAGTCTAGTCTCCAGTCTAGTCACAGGCAACCCCATCAAATAATCCCATTTGTAAATATAGCAAACATCTTTTTAAAACTAGGAGGCCATTTGCCCACACTACTTGTATTGGAAGCCTGTTCCAGAACCTCACTCCTCCAAAGGCTAAAAACATTTTTGATTTTCAGCCTAAATTTATTCCTGGCCAGATTATACCCATTTGTTCTTGTTCCAATATTGTCTTTTAGCTTAAGCAGATCTTCTCCCTCCTCATGGGTACTCCCCAATGTATTTAAAAAGTGCAATCATATGGCCTTTCTATCTTTGTTTTGCTAAATTATATAAGCCAATCTCTTTTAGTTATCTCTGGTAAAATAGGCTGTGCATTCTCCAGGTAATCCTAGTAGCTCTTCTCTGCATCTGTGCTTCACCTTTCTATTATTTTCCTTCCAATTCAGACTTTAATCACTTTGTTGCAACTCTAGACCCTCAGCTTCTCTTACTAGGCTACAGCTATTCTTTCGATCTCAACCTCAGCTGAACCAAACTGTCATTCTTTTTCTAACTGACCGACCACCTCACTAAAGGAGCTAGCTTGGACCATCCACCCCACCAATCAGGGGCTTTCTCTCAGGCTCCTCTGACCCTGGTTACATTTATCTTTTATCATTTTACTTACATATAGTGTAAATTATCATAGCTCCATTGTAGCCAATAGAATCCTTGTACCTGGCTATAGAGTCCCAATACCTAGTACAGATTACTTTCCATGGTACTTTGAATCAGCTGTGCTGGCAGGCATCCTGCAGGAACGTTGAGCCAAGGCTTAGTCCATGTGCAAAGAAGGGAGTGTAGCAGGTCTCTGGTGGCTGCTCCATGCCTGTATATACACTCATTATTACCCATGATGCAGGTAGCCTGTGCAAGAGAGTAAGGGGGTTCATACCTGAGCCATAATTTCCTCTGAGGAGGTGTCTTACTGGGCTTCTTGGTGCCTAACTCCCCAGTGGACTTAGCTGGTTGGTCTGAAGTTTTCTTCTTCTTGTTGATTGGCTCAGGGTGGATTTGAAATATATCTCCCATTCCCAGTAGCCACTGGGGCTGCTGACAGCCACACTAACTGTCCTCTTTAAATATTTGTTAGTTAACTAAAACTAACAGCAGCGCTGGTGGCTGTAGTTCAGCTCCATCCCAGGCACACTGGCAGCTAGGAGAATGCTGCTGCACACTTCACAAGTCTCCCAGAGAGTCAGAGCCCCAAAAGTACCAGGCCCATGCTGGCTGCTACTTTTTATTATTTATGTTATTCTCTTTTAGATTGAAACTGTGGTGCTAGCAAATAATTCCCCTCTGACCCAATAAGTCAGAACTGCAAATATTTGTGAAAACCACTTGTTTTGCATGGGATGGGAGAGGAGAGAGAGAAAAGTAAAACCATGGAATTTCAATAGTTCTTCATTCAAACATTCAACTTAGATATGGATAAATCAGATTTTAGTGACTAAGGTTTTTCTTGGTACTATCTTATTTACCTTTTCTGCAAAGCAAGGCTTCAGATAAAGATGCCATCCAAAGATGGCCAAGAAACAGCAAGTTAGTAAATATATCTGAGCCTCAGCTTTGAAGTACATTGATTTTGGCAAACAAATTTGGCTCCATTCAGCTATTTGCTATATAAAGTTCAGAGAAAATGAAGTCAGTAGCTTGGATGTTTGACTGATGTATACGGTGCACCAAATAAATACTCCAAACCTTTGTAATTAAATTAATAATTTATCTACTTTTTGCCTGTGTTGTTATTTCTACAGCCTTAGAACTCACATAAATGGAGATGGTTCTGTGGTACATAATGGTAATACATGCTTTTAAGTATTATAATATCTCACCATGGCAACATCTTTATGTCGATCTTATTTATAGTAAAAGAAAGAAAACAAACAAAAAAAAGATCACCCTAACCCTGAAAAGCAAAGGTGAAGAGCTAACCTAGGTCAGGGTTCTCATCTTCATCACTGTCTTATAAAGTGCTTTGCACACTTTTTGGCACCGTAGATACAGTAATTGAAGGAAGAAACAATACTTTCTGCTTTTACTTCTCACTTTTTCAGCTTTACATGAAATACTAAATACAAGTGAATTTGCCTAGTTAAATGGCTTTAATTTGGATAGCTCTGATTGTAATAGAAAATGCTAGAGAAATACTCTATAGTTTGCTATTATACCTGACCCTGGAGGTTGGCACAGGACCCAAGTGTGTGTATGTATAGTGGGAGTGGGGTGGGGCTAGGGATAATACCAATTTTGCACTTCCCTAAGACTTCCTAATGCCTGTCCATCCACTGGCATAAATTAGAGCAGCTTCAGGATAACTAACTAATTTATGCTGACTGTTAATGCCCCCTTAGAGGCTGTTATGCCATTTGGGGATTGTTAGAGTGTAGCAGCACTCCGACAATGCCCCTGACATGCCTCCTCCACCAAAGGGTTGGGAGGAGGATCTAACCCTATGTTTTGAATCCATTACGATATTTGTTTGATTTGTGCATATGCGTATCAGTGTTGGGGAGCAGGCATGTGTTAGGGAGGGCATGGAGAAGAATGGGAGTGTGTTGTAGCTGAGGACAACAGGACTGGAAGGGAGACACGGGGGAGCTATGGTAGTTAGCTGCTACCTGGTGTGCAGAGGACAAACATGGCTGTGGGCTGATAGGGAGAAACAGGGCTTGAATTGCAATGTTCTGGGAGGGCAAACAGAGCCCTCCTGCTGCCCTGCTGAGCCAGCTGTGTTTCATCAGAGTGTGTCGTCCTTCTAATGAACCTCCCCAAGGGTCTCTATCATACAGCAGTAAGGGGAGAAAATAGGGACGTGGTAGCCATCCATCTAGAAATGTAGTGGGACATGGGGGTCAGTGGAGATGTTTAGTGGGGTGCTGAAATGGAAGGGATGGGGCTGGGAAGTAAGGTTGGGGGGCATGCTCTGGACTGAGCCAATGACACTTGTAGGGTTCCCCTTTATGTTGTTGCCTGGTGTGCCAGGGAACCAAAACAGCAGTGCTGGAGGAGCCCTGCAAGTAACATTACTTCAGGACAAATCCTACCCCAGACCCCAGTTGTAGTTCCCCTCCACTCCTGACTCTAACCTCCACTTGCCCTGTTTAGATACTATGATCAACCACTGAAGTGTAAAACAGAAAGATTTCAGTCCTGGCTAAAGTACAAAGCTGATGACAACTTTAATGTCTTTGGCCAAAATTTTCAAACCTAGGTGGCTGAAATTAGGTACCTAAAGAAGTAGCCTGGTTTTCTGGTCACTGAGCAGCCACAATTCCTGGTGACTTTGAATGGAGCTGTAGGTTCTCATCACCTCTGAAAAAGTCAGGACACTCATTTAGGTGCCTGACTACGGATGCAGGTGCCTGATTTTAGGCACCCGCTTTGGAAAACATTGGTCTTATTGCTTATTTCACTCCTGCACACTCTTCATTCATCCAACTTTTTTTTTTTAGTAGTCTTATGTTTATGTTCAGTGTAAATAGGGAAGGAAGTGAATGGGAAATATGAAGAGAATCTGAATTAAACCCGAACCCCCCCAACTATTTTTAATCCTTCATGAATCTTTCATTACTACTTCCCACAAAACACCTCCTGCCTTCTCCAAATGTTCTGTCAAATAAATAAATAAATGCTTCCAGGCTTGGTAGATAAAAACAGCGCAAAAAATGTTTTTAAAGCTACAAGCATAGTGACTTCCCACCCCAATGTCTTTTGCAATGGGAGTAAGATCTTTAAATATCAGGAGAGTAGGTGCTGTTAGCTATGCAGATAAATCTGTAATGTGCATCTGATGGAAGGTAGGGAATGTTCAGGATATGGAAAACTCTCTTAGTCATTGGATGGCCCTTTCTATTCACTTGTACAGGAGAGTAAAGAAGTGTAAGGATCCCCTTACTCCCCTGTGTTTGCTACCTGTATGGCAAAGAACAGAGCAATTACTAGTGGGCCACAACTCTCCTGTCCTGGGGGGACAAGGAGTAGGTGGAGCCTTTTCTCTACTCTCCTTCCTCTTTGTGCCAGTTGTAGGAACCTACATGGTGCTTGGAGGGTGGAGCATAGGTTGCAGGAAGAGAGAATTGTCCTGACCAGGAGGTCAGAGTATGTGCATATGGTTGGAATGCATCTCTGTAAAAAAGTTCTCTTCATTAAGAGTCGGTTTAGTTTTCAAAACACAGAATCTTTTCCTGCTATTAACCAGCACATAGTACATAAGACAGCACAGCTGAGCTGGCACAGAAGGGGAAATAAGTTGTACCAGGCAAAGGGCTGGCACATCTTATTTTCTCCCATGGAACAAGGGAAAGCAGGGGTTAAGCTATTCTTTGAGTCAAAATGGTTTAAAAACTAGGTTCAAAGGGGGCAGGTAACAAATGCCCACAGATAAGCATAAAAAAAGGTGACCATAACAGAGAGCTACAAGTTCTATAAATAAACTAGGAGCAAGAAAAAGACACAGGAAAGTGTAGGTCCTCTGCTTAGTGGGTAAGGAGGGCTAATAACTGTTGACATCAAGATGGATGATGTGTTCAATGCTTATTTTATTTCAGTCTTAAATAAAAAGGTTAATGCTGACCAGATGCACAACGCAATTATTATTAACTCCAAGGAGAAAGGAATGCAAGCCAAAATAGGGAAATAACAGGTTAAAGATGATTTAGATAATTTAGATGTATTCGAATTGGCAGGGCCTGATGAAATTCACCCTTGGGTACTTAAGGAACTAAAGCAATCTCGGAATTGTTGGCAGTTATCTTCAAGAACTCTTGGAGGACAGGTGAGATGCCAGAGGACTGGAGAAGGCCAAACGTAGTATCTATCTTTATAATGGGGGAACAAAGAGAACCCAGGGATTACAGACCTGAATAGATACCTCAAAAGATTCTGAGACAGATTATTAAACAATCAAATTGTATCTTGGAGGATAATAGGGTTATAAGGAATAGCCAGCACAGATTTGTTCAGAAAAAATCATGTCAAGCCAACCTAACTTTTATTTGATAGTGTTACTGATCTAGTTGATGGGAGGAAGCAATAGAAGTGATATATCTTGATTTTAGTAAGACTTTTGACACCATACCACATGACATTCTCATAAACAAACTAGGCAAATGTAGTCTAGATTAAATTATTATAAAATGGTTGCACATCTGGTTGAAAGATCATACTCAAAGAGTATGGTTTGCTGTCAAACTTGGAGAGCATATCTACTTAGGTCCCACAGCGTCTGTCTTGGATCTGGTACTACTCAATATTTTCATTAACGATTTATAACGTTTGCAGAAGACACCAAACAGGGAGGTGTTACAAGCATTTTGGAGGATAGAATTAGAATTCAAAACTACCTTGACAAATTGGAGAATTGATCTGAATTCAACAAAATGAAATCAATAAATAAAGTTCCAGAGGGGTAGCCGTGTTAGTCTGTATACAGCAAAAACAACGAGAGTCCTGTGTCACCTTAAACACTAACAAATTTCTGCAGGCATAAGCTTTTGTGGGCTGCATGATGCATCTGATGAAGTCGGTTGCAGCCCACGAAAGCTTATGCCTGCAGAAATGTGTTAGTCTTTAAGGTGCAACAGGACTCTCATTGGTTTTTCAACAAATATAATCGCAAAGAATTTCACTTTGGAAGGAAAAATCAAATGCACAATTACAAAATGGGAAATATCTGGCTAGGTAGTAGTACTGCTGAAAAGGATCTGGGGATTATATTGGATCAAAAATTGAATATGAGACAAGAATGTGATGCAGTTGCAAAAAAGACTAATATCATTCAGGGATCTATTAACACTATATAAGACTCAGGAAGTAATTGTCCCAAAGTAGTCTGCACTGGTGTGGCCTCATCTGGAGTACTGTGTCCAATTCTGGTCACCATACTTTAGGAAACAGGCGGACAAATTGGTTAGAGTGCAGAGGAGAGCAATCAAAGTGATAAAAGGTTTAGAAAACCTGATCTATGAGGAAAGTCTAAAAAAACCTGGGCATGTTTAGTCTTGAGAAAAGAAGACTGATGGGAGACCTGTAACAGTGTTCCAATATATTAAAGGCTGTTATAAAGAGCATTGTGATCAAATGTTCTCCATGTCCACTGAAGGTAGGACAAGAAATAATAGGCTTAATCTGCAATAAGGGAGGTTGAGTTTAGATATTCAGAACACTTTTTAACAGTAAGGATAATTATGTTCTGCAGTAGGTTTCCAAAAGAGGTTGTTGAATCCCCATCACTGGAGGCTTTTAAGATCAGGTTAGACAAACACCTGTCAGGGATGGTCTAGGTTTACTTGCTCTTACCTCAGGGCAGGAGGCTGGACGTGAGGACCTCTCAAGGTCCCTTCCAGCCCAACCATTCTATTATTCTCATTCTAAAATTGACCTAATTAACATTTCTTGAAAATTTTCACAGTTTTTAACAAAGATTTTTACTGAAATCGTTTTCATAATGAACCTTTCTGAACTAGATGAAAGATAGAAAAATATTCTTTCAGGCATCAAAACTAGTGAAAGGTAATGACTGACCAAACTGAATAGCTGTTACTATATCCACAAAATCACCATCTTGTCTTTTGCTATGGCAAAATTTTATTGCAAAAGTGCTTTCTGCTTGGAACAAATGTATTTAAATTTACAATTTTATTCCAAGGCCACAATTTTTCATTATTGTTGTGAGAAGATGTGTTTGTTGGCAAAGTTAGCAAGAATTGTAAATACAAACTTTTTTGGTAAAAACTCAAAGTGTTTTTTTATGTGACTAGTTGCAAAATGAAAACAATTTTGCACAATTGTAGTAAGGAAACCTCCAGGGCTTCAAATAAACATCCATATTTCTAAGAATTCAGTCAGATCATATTTGTATAGACTAAGCATTCAATTGTTCAAGCAGGATAGATCCATCAATGACTATTAGCTAAGAGTGTCAGGGATACAACACCATGTTCTGGGTGTTCCTAAACCTTCAACTGAAGGTTCAACCTTCAACCTTCTTATGTTCTCCATATTTTGAGTGTAAGAAAAAAGCTGAAAAAGTTCTGAGGCTATTTTGCAGCTCCTTTGCCTTCCCATCTCCTGCCCCATTTTATCTTTCTTATTGCAGAATTCTGCTTTTAATGCTGTTTGTGAGATGTATGTCTATCCTATAGTAGCATGAAGCATATGTAAATCTTTCTTGAAGTCTACTATGGCAGGTTACATTTATAACTATATCTAACGGGATGTGAAATTCCTGGCATGTCAACCAGATTTTTACTGTGTTTATTGGAGATTATTTATAATACGGCAGGGTTAAAACTTCAGGACACAGATTCAGAATACCTCTGATTAATACCTCTGAATTAATAACTAACTTTCTAATTTGATTTCACCAAAATCTCTCTGATATTGTAGGGGGAAAATGTTTATTTCGTTTTATTGTGTGTCCATTGTTTAAGATATATTGATTCTTTTATAATTACAAAAAGTGAAAGGTGATAGTTAACTTTCTATATAAGGATACTGTAAGATAATGATTGTAAGGAAGATACAACTCCACCCATTAAAATAGAAAGTGCATTAGGTATACTGCGAATGAGAAACAATGTAAACCTGATATGATGAAAAGTTCAGAATCAGGGTGAAAGGATGCAGTTATGCATGTGACCTCTCACATACAGGATAGCTTCTTCACATAAGTGCCTACCCAGAGTTGCTGTCGGAAGGACAGGTGATAATGTCCTGGTCCTAATCTTAGCAGGGGGCTAGACTACTGTTGAGCTGCCTGAGGGATGTTTTAAGCATTTTACTACACTGTAATGAAACAGCAGCAGGGATGCTTGACTCTTCCTTCCTCACTGTTCCTTCTTCCCAATCTCTGTCTGGGCAGGAGTGGGTGTGTGTTCATATTTTCTCCTGGCCCCATTTCTACTCCTTAGCTCCTATTTGAATATGTGTAAGAAAGCTAAATTTTAGAAATAATTTAAACTATTACTAAGGAATTGTAATAGGCTTTATATTTTTCTGCTGTTTTCTGATCATTCTTATCTATTTTGCAAAAGGAATGGGCTGCTCTGGATCTGAAAAATATAGTACAGTAGTTCCCAAACTGTGGAGCATGCCACTGTATGGGGGCACAAGAGGAAAATTTGGGAAGGGGATGGTGGGGCCTGGGCCAGCCCCACATGGGGCAGGGAGCAAGCATCACCCAGCTCCACTCTCTCTCCAGCTCTACTCTGGTCCCTCCCCTGGCCACAGGTCTGGCCCCAGCCTTGGCCCACAACTCCCGGCCCCACTCCTGGCCCTGGTTCCCAGCCCTGGCTCCAGCCATGGCCCTGATTCTGGTCCCGGCCGCAGCTCTGGCCCCTGACTCCCAGAGGGAAACAGACCAGCTAAGGGGGGGTACAGGTCAAAAAAGTTTGGGAACCACTAATATAGGGGTAAAAGTCTCTGTGAAACTTTCCTAACAAACCCAATTATGAATTTCATTACAAGCAGGATCTTTGGTCATGTTCAATGAAAATGTTACTGTGTGATCTTGACCCAATTTAATGTTCTGTGTTGAAACCAACTATCTGATTGATGGCACGCAAGATGAATTTCATGTAATTTGAATCTGACTCAGTGAGGCTCAAAAGAAAAGAAAAAGATTCACACTCCTCTACGAATTGAAACCAGTGAGTTTCAAAAATTTCCTCTGCAGAAATCTGTATATCTGCATAAGGAAAGGAAAGTCCACTACCCACCTGATACCAATGGGTCATGCAGTCCTGTCTACCCATCAAAAATATTCCTTAGGAAAGTTGCAGTCAAAAATAGAGCCTTTAAAGGGAAGCTATGTAAATCTGACCCAAAATCCAAATGCAGCTCATGGCCACCATCTCCCCATAACTCTAAGGAGAAGAGATAACTGTGTGTTGCTAGTTAGCTCAAACTACAAGAAATATTCTATATAACTATCAAGAAACATACAAATGAAAGTCAGTATTAGTTTTGTGGTCATTTGCATCGGTTATTGTAAAAAGCTCTCACGACTGGAGGGCAAAAAATGCAGGTGTTTCATGTCTCCACAGGCAGTTGTATTTTTTCTAATTAATCCAATCTGCTGACCTCACTGAAGTCAGAGAGTTTTTCTGTTGACCTCAGTGGGAGCTGATCAAAACACAGCTTTTCAATCAGCTTTTCAAGTGAAGTCAATAAAGTTACCAATTTCTACCAGCTGAGGATCTGACCCAATATTCACAAGTATAAGTTACAAGTAAAAGAGGATTGTTGTAATGCTCCTTGATCCTTTAAAGTCGGGATTATTAGTTTCTGTTCCTGTTTCTTGTTCTATATGTTTCTCCAGCATTGAATCAACAGCTATTTCATCTATCCTGTTTTCTGAAATGCCACCCTTCTCTCTTCACATAATTTTCTTTAACCTAAATAGACATTAGTAAATGTTCACATTGTAAATGCCACCTGATATGTGTCTATGAACAAATCCTGCATAATTATCCATGGTTAGGCTTAAATAGCTTTAAAAATACATACACTACTTTTTAATAGTTAATAAGTGGTGACGTGTAAGAAATACAGAACCAGATTCTGGACTCCACTCTGACCCCTTTATGCAAATGGATCAGCAAACTGCTTTTAGTGGATATCTGACGATTCTTCTTGCACAAGAGAAACTTTGGCTAACATTACCAGGTCTACAGCAACCCCTGTCTGCCTCTATCCCCAGTTAATAGGGGATGCCACTAATAAAAGGGCATCCTGTGACCTTGTTAGCATTAAAAGCATCTTGGGGTCCATTATGACTGAGGGAACAGTATAGGATTGTCCCAGAGTTGGGGACAAATTGTGCCTTTACAGCCTGCCACCTCAACTGTTTTCATCACTTATTAGGTACAGCTGAGAATTCAAACCATTATATTTAAATTTACTTAACATATCCTGCAAAGCTGTCTCTTGAAAGGCTACTCAAAGCCAGAAGTTTTCTCCATTTTGGCTAACCGGCAACACACAACAGCCTGTACATTTCAAATTGTGAGAAATACTCCTACGTGAATGCAATTGTGCAAGAAATTTATGCAGTAATAATATATTACTAGGAATAGATGACTAGTAATGAATTATATCATTTAGTTTTACAATATAGAAACTGTCAAAATATGAATATTACTCCAGTGGCGTTACTGTCAAAATATGGACTCTGGATTTAAACTGGTGTACCTGAGATCAGAATCTGCTCCACATACTGTATTATTTTTATTAATTACAATAATTATTATTAATAAGCATAAATGTATGCTGTAAATGTTCACAATTAAATAATTACAAATAGGTTTTTAAATCTGAATATTCTTTTGATTATGATCTGTGTTACAGTAGAACACAGTAGCCACTATCATGGACCTAGGACCCCATTATGACAGATGTTGTACAAAACTAGAGCAAAAAGGCAGTCTATACCCCAAAGAGTTTACAATCTAAGTAATCTAAATATCAACAGTACATAATCTACATTACAGACAGAGGATCTACACAATTTTGTTTAAACACATTAATGCAACAGTAAAGAACTGGTTTTGGAGGGATGTGGTGGAAGCTATAGTGTTCATTATCAGAGACCTTGTGCCAAGTTTCTGCTCCTACAGAAATTTGTATAGTCAAGTTATAAACCTCTGAAAATAAGGGTTATAATAAAAGCTCTGACAAATCCTGAAGTATTGCAATGGAAATTATGCCACTGTAATATAAGAATGATGAATGTATATTTTCCTGGTAATATAGAATATTTTTAATACATTTATCTCAGTGAATACACAGTAGGGCTCAAAATGATATAAGCTCAATGTGAAGTGCAAAATTAGAGACTGATTTGATTATATACTTGTGTAAAGAAAAAAGGTAGGTAGACCATTAAATACATGCTGAATGCAGTATTGTGTCTGAGACTAATGTAATGTTACTAATGAGACCAATGCTGATGCAAACACAGGCAGCAGCACTGACAGTTTCATTAGTTTTGAAAACTTCTTTTTGTTTCAATATTTTCATGCTGTATTACAAATATTCATCACAGCACAATAGCCAAGCAATAATCAAACAAAACATTGTAATACTATTTGAGTCCAGGGTGGGTAGGCAGGCTTGTGCCTGCCCACTGCTAAAGGCCCCTCTCCGAGCCTAAGGGGAGGAGCCGCTGGATCCAGGACTCAACTGATTGCTTGGGACAACAAATGAGAAAAACAGGAAGAGGCGCGAGCGTCAAAGGGTCAAACGGAGGGAACTGGAAGGGGACACTGAGCAGAGAATCCAAGACAGTGCCCACTGCTCCCCGAAGGTGTCAAGGGAGCCGGTGGACGCCACCCAGAGGAATTCTGCACAGATGCGTCAGTTCACAAGGGAATGGAAGTAGGCCCCACAGTCGCAGAGCGCCCCCCCCACCAACCTCCTCTCCCTGGTCTTGTAGATGGCCAGTTTGGCTAGGGCCAGGAGGAGGTTGATGAGGAGGTCCCATGATTTTGTGGGGCCACGGATGGGGTGTGCATAGATGAACAGGTGTGGGGAGAAGTGCATCCAGAACCTCAGCAGGAGGTTCTGGAGAAACCGGAACAGGGGCTGCAAGCTGGTGAACTAGGCAGTTCTACCAGCCCAACCTATAAAACTTGGTGCGGGACGGAGGAGGAAGCTATCAAGAATCCTAAATACTCCTCTAAATGATAGCATCTGTGGGTACTACCACAGATAACAGTAAAAACACATAATTTATATGAAATGTAGTAACCAACCCATAGCCAATTAGTGATAGAAATAAATATGGAAGTATTCAAAGACTTAAACTCACACATTAACCTTCTCTAACTGTAGCAATCAAGATACTGAAGACCAAAAACATACCAGTAAATAATGTCCAAATATTAATAAGTTAGGGTGACATACTACCTGTAGAAAAGCACACAATTCTCACTGATGTCAGTTAAATTGTATCAGTGAGCTGATAGCTAAATTTGCCTCATAGATCCTTGCAGATGGATCCTGGTAATCTTTATTATGGAGTTTGTTCCTGCAAGCACTTAGATATATTAGTAGCCTCCCACTGAATTCAGTAAAGATACTCATAAGCATCAGATCTTGCAGGATTGAACCCCTTTTGAATAGTACATACTTATACAGGTTGCCCCACTGAAATCTAGCAGTGATATTCATGGATATAGCAAATTAAAAGTATATTTCAGACTATTTACATGAGAAACCTGATTTTAAGAGTTATGTTCCTCCAGTCAGGGAACAGAAATAATATCATGTGATCTATCTCTTCAATCAGAACTAAACAACTCAGTTCAAATTCCACGTTTTGAATATCCCACCGCTGCAATGTACTATCATGAGCAATCTGTAGACCAAGAATTATTTACAGAAGTTATTCACTGAGTAATTTCAGATAGCAAATAAATTCAAGAAGATCATTTTGTAAAAAGAAAAAGATGATGCCATTATATAAACTACTTGCTCAGCTTCACAAAATATATAAATATTAACTGCTGAAGTATCATCACAATATGATTGTAGGATACCAATTATAGCTAAAGGCTGAGGGCAGTGTGCCCATTTGAAACAACAATTTTTCTTTTAACACTGTTGCCTCTGGAGCCCATTACTATTTGTATTATGAGTTTTTGGATTTTGTTTATGCCCTTAAGTTCTTACATGTTTAGATTCTGCTCCCTATAAAACTGATATAAATCTGGAATAACTTCTGTGAAATATTGGCATCATTCCAGATTTATGTGACTGAGAGCAGAAATTGTCCTAAGGACTTGAATACATGAAGCCAGCTTCACTGAGTAAGAGACATTTGGTCTGCCGATAGGAGGGAGAAGTTGGGGCAGCTGGTCAGCCTTTCTCTCCAAGAGGTGATGTCGGGCTAGTCAGCAAGCTCCCTTTGGCCATCAGATGTAAAGAGAGGTAGCCATTCCCTTTCCCATGTGGGAAGCGTTAGGAGAGCCATCTGGCTTCTCTTGCAGGAGATTCAAGGGCCTTTCTCTAGATATATATTTCTTTCCCCCTCTAGTTTCTTACTCCATGGCTAAGATGACTTGCAGTGAGTCAGTATATATACATCAGTTATGTATCAGTTTATATAGCCCTTACTTTATTTATCTTATGATATATTACTCAAAAAAAGACATACAAAATATTCTGCTAAGTACAAATAGCTATATCACTCAAAATGTGAACATCAAACTGTTCCCCAAATGTACAATTACAGCAACTTCAAACAGGGGAGAAACACATTTCTAGCAAATATATCACACTAGGTTTATATTGTCTTTTATTAAAGGGCAGTTTACTTTTCCACAGACATATCAAACTCTTGTTGAAGGGACCATCAACCAAAGTTTGTTACTGATCACTAGGTGCCATAGGCATAGAGGGTAGCAAAATGGAGTAAAAAAGAAAGGTGCAAAAGTATGAAGTGTCTCAACCATGCACCTCTCCCCTTCTGGGAGACTGAGAGAGTAACTTCTCAGCAACTCCCCATGGTTTAGGCTCTACCATTCAGGGGATATGTGAGTCAAGCCAAGTGAGTGGGTAACAGGAGTAGCTACTTTATAAACCATTCTACCTTCTGAACTCAGCGAAAGTGCCAGTAAAAACATCAGAAGTAATGCTTCTACTTCCACTTCATGCTGTCTATACCCTTCAGGTGGAAGGTGCAGGTTTAGCTCAGGTGAACAAAGGTCTTCGTAATAAGGAGAATATAGTGAGCAGTGTGAAGAGTCAGGCCTTCTCCACAGAAGACACAGGATTGAAAAGATGGAATTTTCTTTCACCATGAACATTGGGCTCTCTTGTCCCCTCTCCATGTCCAGCCTTCCTTCTCAGAAGCACATTTGATGGAAATTCTCCCAGGTGAACCCCAGGATTTTACTATGACAATTTACCATATGGTCAAAGTCTCTAAGAGGTCTCACAGAATATCTTTAAAGCCCACTGCCATTTCAACCATCCATATATCCAGAAATGTGGTGGCTCTGGTTGGAGCCTGATCACTGAAGTCAGCGGGTTTCGTTCCACTAATTCCAGTGGGCTCTGGATCAGGCCCTTGATGAACAATAAATCTCTTATCCCAGTACAAGTATTTAAGGTTTTCTGAAAGCTCAAAATGCTTTACGTGATTTGAAAACAAATTATCAATAACCCAGAATAGTGTTTTGTCTACCTATGAAATTACATTGTGGGATACAGAAATTGTAGTAGATAACTCTTTTTATAGAATCTCTAATCCTCTTCTTCCTTGTCATAGAGCGCATTTTCTGGGTAAAAAGCAACGGAAGCAGGGAGAGTGTAGTCCCCTACTAAACTGAATAACGATCATTGACGAAAAGCTTTCTGAATGAGCTTCACAAACAAAAGCAGGCCCACTAACTGCATATTTTTAGTCTCATTTTATTTTCACTAATATCAAGTTTAACTCTGACCTTTGTTTCCCTTAAATAAGCAAACCAAAGAGAATCATATATGCTGACCAACAGCTGAATTTTTCAGTTCTACTACCCGTTTTTACACATCTGAAACTTCAACACTGAGGACCTGAAACTTTTTATCCTATTTTGTAAGGAATTGCGGATGCGTACTGACTTTTTTGTTTCCACTACTTGGCACTTGTTAGACATTTATTGAAATAGTCATCAGATAAACCAGAAGCAAGCCCTGACGTTAAAGATAGAGTCAGGAGTGGAACTTATTGGTTGCTTATGGATGGAAAAAAATCCCTTTAGAGTCTCAGTATCTTTCTCAATGAACACTTATCAAATTTCTTACTTATTTGTATCAATGGAAAAAATGCCAAAACAATACCAGTAAGGGTATAACAAAACTCATAGGGTGGATAGATGGAGTATCAGGAGATTGGGGTGATTTGTGTGAGGTGGCTTGATTCTCATTTACTTAAAGGTCCCTTTACACCAGAGGTTTTCAACCAGGGGTACACAGAGGTCTTCCAGGGGATACATCAACTCATCTAGGTATTTGCCGAGTTTTACAATAGGCTACATAAAAAGCACTAGTGAAGTTAGTACAAACTAAAATTTCATAGATAATGACTTGTTTTATACTGCTCTGTATACTACATGCTGAAATGTAAGTACAATATTCATATTCCAATCAATTTATTTTATAATTATATGGTAAAAATGAGAAAGTAACATTGTGCCTTGACACTTTTTTGTATTTTTATTTCTGATTTTGTAAGCAAGTAGTTTTTTAAGTGAAGTAAAACTTGGGATATTCAAGACAACTCATACTCCTAAGAGAAGTAAAGTAAGTCTGGAAAGATTGAGAACCATTGCTTTGCACCACATTGGTACTATAAAGAGACTTTTAAAGGGGCCTCAGAGTAGCTGCTAAAGTAATTTACACCCATTTTAAGACCACTTTACTGGTGTAAAGGGGGCTTAGTGAAAAAGAGATTCAGGCCCCCCCCCTATTTTCCTCTCAGGAATCAGACCTGGTTTCCTGATTTCTGATTATTCGTGTGATACATTCATTATAGCTGCACCTGTCCAGTGAAGTTTGGCTATATTTGCTGTGGACTGATCCTTTCAGGAAAGGTCTCAACTAGGGAATAACTTAACTTTAAAAATCAATAAAGCTATTTTCTTAGATCTAGGAAGAAAAACTCATATCAAAGTTCAGGATTTGTGTATCATGAAGACTTCCTCAGTCATTTAATTTTAAAAGGTTTTGATTTAATAAATGTAGTTTAACAAGAAATAAGACCTCACATAGGCAAATACCTTCCCTCTGCCCCAGTTGTTTAAAATATTGGCTTCTATTAAAGGACCAATTCACTCAAAATATTTTGGATTTTCTTCCAATCTAAATAGACAAGACCACTGAAGGCCATAATTTGACTTCTTTGCTCATTAAAGGGGAAATCAGGACATGCTCTTATTGAACTGACACTTCAGATGATATCACAAACATAGGACCAATTTCTGGCCAACACACAAAAGGGTAACTGTAAACAAACACATGATATTGCAGACCTGGTAGGGGAAAAAGCTGCCAAGCAGGAGTTACTGGATGGGCAGGTAAATGTGTAATATGAGAGAATTCAGTATCAATCAGCCATAACTTTCTTAACCTTATGGATGCATAGGTTTTTATATTGTTATATTAATATAATGAAATATTAATATGAATTTATGTGCAACAGGTGGTTAAAATCTCTTTCATTTTACATTTTAAGCCCTTGTTGTCACTTGAAAAGCACAACATATGGATGAAGAAATTTAACTTAATATAGTTAAAAAAAAGGCTCCTAAGGGAATGCAGAAACATATGGATTTTTTGGTTCAACATGCGTATCCTTAATGTGATTTTTACATAATATTTGCTGTTCCATGGTATCTTTTATTGATTGAGGGCTGAGTTGATTTCCCAGCAGTTGATTAAACTAACATATTCGTCACTGGAGCAATTACTCATCAGTTTGAAAATGTATTCTCATTCTTTCTCTCACACATACTGTTTTAATAACCAGAGTGTCTGTGGTGAGAGTTTCATCGAGAATTATTTCAAGGCAATTGTTTTGTTTTCAGACTTACATTATATTAAAGAGTAGAGGTTTAATTATGCTTCAAGGGCTGAATTCAATGCTCACTGCAATGGAAAGACTCACTTCACTTTAGTGGACTTTGGACCATGCTCCAAATGCACAGTCTTCATGTGGAGGAGATGGTGCATATAACAGGAGTTCAGGAGACACTATGTCAAGCAGGCACACAATGTTGTGAAGCTCCTGGAGATTGAATTCACTTTCACTGAATTCAGAAGTGCAGTGTGCACTTGTTCTCAAACAGCATGCATAGCCCAACCTTCTCCCGTCCTCTACCCTCTTTGCACAGGTGGTATTGGTGAGGAGAGTAATTTGGCAAGCAGGCAGGGAAAGAAGCTGCACAGCAGAGCTACACAAAGATTACATTTGAGCCTTGCCCTCCTCACTCAACGAATCCAGGCAGATATAGAGGGGTTCCATGTGCCCTCCCATTTTTATGTCCCCATTCAGGCAAAAAGCAATTTCTTGCCTCCAAACTATAAATTAACAATACAATAATAAAAAACCAAGGCTCTTCGTTATAATTCATATGACTATAACATTTGTTGTCTTGTGCACATTTCTTGCCTTCATTGATCATGTTGTACCTTCCTTTTACCCAATCCTAGTACTTAAAGCTCCTGGTGGGGATGAGATATAATAATAGGTTTATATGCTAAAGAAGCGAAGCCATGTATAAGTGAAGAAGAACATAGTTTGTTATTTGCTGTCAGTGTTGTCACTCTGAAAACAAGCATTTAATGTAGTGCGACACCGTAGCTGCCTTTTAGAACAAATAGCTTTTTAGTCTGCTGATCAACTAATTCTCCTTTTGTGACAGAGTGGATTTAAGAAACAGCACAAAAAACAACTGCTGTCAGACAGGTTTATTATTTCAGTTAGATTAACATGGAAATGCATCTAATTACTCCTATCATCCAGCACCCCTCACTAGGCAATGAGTGTCATAAAGCCAATGTAACTTTTCTCCAACACTAAATGTATTTCTTCACTCTGCTTGTTATCATATAAAAAACAAATGTAAAGCACTGAAATATGACAAGATCCTCCAGACAGCAAACTGTAGATTCCAGAAAAGGGAATGGATAAATTTCAGTGGTTAAAAATCTAGGACTAGATTATTATTTTATTCTATTTTTGAGCCCATGCTGTCTTAAAGTGGCCTTTTCTAAATATTACCAACCACCTATCCTGGGGATGCAAAGTCTGGATTCATAAAAGACTGCTTCTTGAAAAATGTCCCATCATTTCCAAAGGCCTCCTACAACAATCCAAGTGCCTGGAGTTTGTATTGCCTCTATCTCACTGGTCTGCCTTCCTACAAACCACAGGAACCATCTATATTTTGGAAAGAATTCTTCCTTTTATTTGCTCCTTCCCTTCTTCAGATTCCCACTCACTTCCAGGATTCCCCACATATCTGACTGAAGTTTAGTGATCATAATGTTATTCTGATATAACTAACTCTCACAGAGTGCTTTGAGGCCCTCATCATCTTCCGACTCAAAGGGGACAAAATAGGACTCACTGAAGATCATTACTCCTTCCCATATATATCTGAAGGGTCACAACTGAAGAATGTAAGGGACTCCCTATCCGTTGCAGCCTGGGAAATGAGAACTCTAGAAAGTAGAAATCAAACGATGATCTCCAGTGTGCCAATGCATGTTTGTGTTTTAGTCATGTTCTAATTTTTATACTTTGATTCCAGAACTCTTGTTAGATCTGAGGACTGCAGCACCAAGCTACAATCCTTTCATCAGGCAAAACCATCTACTTCTAGGCAGCTTCTATTTCCACGGGCCTGCCTTTTCACTATCCCCACCATCCAGCATGTATCTCCTCCCCCATGCCAGTTGTAGGAACTGCAGCTCCTCTCTGCATCTACAGAACTGCAGTTACAGCTTCTAACACCATTTCCAGCCATCCTGGACCTTCCATCCTTTATTTTGGCTCCCTCTGCAGCTTTGCCCATCTTCCCCTGCTGCCCAGGTAAAAAATGCCAATTTACCATTACCCACTTACTTCCTTTGCCACTACATTTTACATTATATTCAAGTGAATATTCTGACAATAATCTAGGATGTAATGAATATTCTTGAATATTCTGACAATAGTCCAGGAAATAATTGGTTAATTAATTTTTAGATATTGAAAATATGTTAACATACAGGAAATCTTTTCTTGAAAGATATGCAGTGGGAAGTTTAATGCCCAGAACTTTCTTCAGGTATTCAGTTAAATCTCCCAGAAAAGAGACATAATTTAACATCAACATATGTTCCAAGTTAAAATTACACAAAAAAAGAAAGTTTAAAGCAAATAAATACTGTGAATTAGACACAGTCTAGAATACGATATTGCAAAAATTAAAACTTTGATTTCTTTAAGGTCTAGTCCCAAAATAGGCTCTGTTAACAATCAGTTATTTAAGTATTCCAAAAGAATTTGTTCTAAATAAGCATTTCAAAGCCTAATATATTGCTCAAAGCTTCATGGAAAAATATTTTTGATTTGCTGAATAGACAGTTTCTTTTTTAAATTGTAGCAGCAAGAAAGTATTGTACATATGAATGAAATTCACAGAACTATTACAAATTAGAATTGCATTTAAAAAAATCCAAAACCTCAAAGGAAAATTTTCCACTGTTAGCGAAACACAAAGAACAAAACAATTATAAAACTGATTGATAATACACAGCTCTGAAAGTTTAATTCCAGAAGACAGAAAAACTACTAAATGAAGGGGCAATGAAATTAGTGTCTGTTGCAGTTTTGGTATTGATTTCTGGCCACCAATAAACATGCTTAAAGCCTAGCAGAGAAAGGCCTTGTTACTTCTCAAGCCTACATACAGCAGTTATTCTAACTTAGCTAACCCTGGGGTAGCTTCCAATGTCACTTTTAATATACAGTGGATACTATCCAAGTGTCTATTACTATCATGATTTGCAAATGCCAGTCTGAGCAAATAGCTTTATTTTCTGGTGCTTGTTTCCTTTTTTATTTATTTTTAACTTCCCGGGAAGGGACACACCTTCACTCTAGTAGAGGGGAGACTATCAAGTTTTTGTGGGCTTGGTTAGTGCTAATTAGGCTCACCTGTAAAGCCTGCTCTTCCTGGAGATGAGGAGCTTAAAAAGGGAAAACCTGCCACAGGAGGGGATGGTGAACCAGAAGAAGAACTGCTGTAGCTCAGTGACAGTAAACACAGATCTGTTAACAGGGAGGTAGTTGTAGGCCTCACTGCCCCTGAAACTGCCCAGACTAGCTATAAGGCAGGGTGCCCCAAGAGGAAGGGCTGCAAATAGATCCTAATTAAAGACACTATACCAACTGATAAGCCAAGTCCCAAAGAGTTGACCCCAAAAAACTGCCTAAGAGAAAGACACTTTTTGTCTTTCTTTCTTTTTACTCTGGTTCCCCTCTCCCCCAAGGGAAAGAGAGAGAAAAGTCTCATACTCATTGTTATGCTCTTGCTAACAGCTTCAATTTGAAATAAAAATCTTGACTGTATGGTCTCAGAAAAATACACTTTGTGTATTGCAGTCAGCTGTGGACAATATTTCCTTCACTAGGTTTGATTAATATGCCATTGCATTCAACTAAAATTAATGGACTGTGAAGGATATTTGGATGTGTTTCTTTATTTCAGGGAAAAAGTGTTAAGAATTTAAATAAATATAACATAAACTGGCTATTTTATCAGGGTCTAATTACCTGTTTCTGTCATTTTAAAATCTGATTTTAATTCTATACTAGTGGACTAGCTTGCAGCTTTTGGACACCGGTCATGGTAACCTACTACAACTATATTATTTCAATGAGTAATGAAAATGTATGCTAGTTCAGGTGACCACATTTGTGTTAACTGCCAGATGACAGAGGAGATAGTCATGACCACGGTAAGATGCATTATAGATGGTGTTAAAAAGGCAAGTTTACTGTAATGATGTCAATGGAGGTGGTCATGAGAGACTAAAAGAGACCCCCAACAGCAAAGATCAAATGCACTTGAAAAACAGAAATTAAGTAAGAAAATCTTTAGATTCTTGAAGGAAGTTATAGTTCATGTCAGTCATGTTAAACTATAATGGGAACTTCTGATGGCAAATAAGGAAACATAAATCTGACACTATTTCAGGCTTTACTTTGTGTTTTCTGTGTGTATTTTGGCTAAAATATCTGTTTTTGAAATCGTCTGCAGTGTAATCCCTATTAACTGTAGGCAAAATTAGACTGCCAGTCAAGAGAGATAAATTCAGTCAATGAGTAGGAAGCAATTCCAACAATTGTTTCTAACTTTCTTGAGCTACAGAAATGTTGTGCTCCTACTGATTTTTAAGTGGCAAATACAAACATGTGATGCACATAATCTCCACCGCTCTTATTCCCCTGTTCAGCTCTACCTTAGCTCACAAAATCATTTTAGTCATAGGTGACTGGATGAATGAAGGGAGTGGTATTGAGATATGAATCTTTTCATTTCTTGGTCAGTGGTAGGAAGCTGACCCAGGCAGACAGTTATTGAAAGTTTTTCCCATCTGATGGCTATTCACTGGTATATGTGACTTGAATAGGCAGTCTCAGATCAGTTCTTGTTAGACAAACTTTCACCCTGGAAAAAGATGAACACCCCAGATATGGCATGAAATGTCACCTTTTTGTAGTCCCAGCAGAGAGGTTACAGTCTTAAGGGCATGGATATTAGATTGCCCAGTGAATCAGAGTTGGTGCCTATAGGTCCAGGTGGAGGCATTTTGGCATTGCACCATGGGGAAGCTTGCTCTATTGCTGCCTGTTCGGTGGCTAAACAGAGGACTTTGGTCCACAAATCCATCTAATCCAGCACCTTTAAAAAACACTAATAAGCTCCTGGACAAACTCAGTTTCTCTCAGTCCTTATCCCAAACTGACTATTTTAGTGCAAGACCAGACCAACAGACACTGTTACATCTGGCTGAGGCAATCAGATAACCTCAGCATAAAGAAGCAGTGAGGAAGCTGGAAGCTAACAAAGAGGAAAGTCTGTTTTTTTCACTTGAGACTGCAAGGATTTATTCATCAGGATTTGAGTCTCTGGTAATAAACTCATTGTAGCTAAAATTACTTCTTTCACTAAGTCATTTTGATTGCCACAGCCAGAAGTAACGAAGCACATACTACATCCAGGAAAATATATAAGTTCACCAAACAAGATGCTAATTGCCAAAGGGCTTACTTAGGCACTAATGTAAAAAATAATTTGGAAAAAATCAATAGGCAATAGCAATAGGCATCCTGAGCCTGATAAATGAAGACTTGAAAGTTTGTGAAAATGTTAGAATTTATCCCAAATTATTTTGTGCATATTTAATCATGAATAATTTCCAGTTTAGGATTTTACATAGTAGTATCAAGGCCCTCTAAGTGGACACTTTTACAAATCAAATAATTATATAATAAGCAGCTCTGTCTGATAACTGGGTTTTATAATGCTTTAAATAAGACACTGTTTCACTTTCAGGAATATTCTGAGAGACTTTTGATTTTTTCCCTCTAAGTTTTTTAGCTAACTTAGTAAAAACATCAATGTTAAAGTCCACAGTTGTCAAATTAGAAATATGTAAGCTTTGCATAGCTTTAGGCAAATTTCAGAAACAGGTTTGAGCCTGCAATTTTCCTCAGACTGATGGAGCCCTTGAATCAGCTTCTTCTATCTTCTACAACACACGTAACAAAATAACACATTATATCAGTTACTTAAATAATGTGAATAACATAGGTCATGTGCTGCTGGTACCTCATGTCAAATAGATAATGCTGGTTTTGTCTTGGAAAAAATATTCCTACAACCAGAATTTTCTCTAAACCCTTATATACAGATTCAGTACCATTAGTCACATAACTCTAGGGGTGAAATCCTACTTCCTTTGACATCAATTGATTTAGGACTTCACTCAACATGACTACGGGTCCAATCCACTGGGACATCTTGTGAATGATAGCTATACTAAGAAATAGAATGAAGATCCCTTCCAAGAGGTCCTATTTAAAATAATTGTTTTCCCTTACACATCTATACATATTGATTACATGTTATTTTGCTCTGTTATCATCTATGAATCATCAAATCTCTCTTCTGACATCTTCACCACATTGTTATTTATAACTTGCCTGTTAAACAGAAGGTGGTTTACAAAGTGTTGTTCAGTTCCACAGCTGTTACTACAGTGTAGCCAGAATAAATTGTGTGTGTGTGTGTGTATTTTAAATTACAGATGGACCTGCACTGAAATACCATGACCATCTGGTTGTTGCAGGGACTACCAAAATACTGACATTCAGCAAGTCCTATCCATCTTTCTCTCTTTAAGAAAACTTAGGGTGGGTGTTTACACAGGTGTCTTGTTTTGAAATAGTTGGTTTAACTTTGCAGTTTGTGGTCTAGTGAATCCACTTTTGGAATTGGTTATTCTTCAGTTCAAAATAGACAGCGTGGCTAAAAGTCCATATCCAAGGCAAAATAAACCAAAGAGAAATTTGACAAATCCTAGATAACAAAGTCAAGGCTAGATGACCGTGGCCTATGACAAGTGACTGTGACTGACACAAGTACCTGGATCAGCAGACTCGAGGAGGGGTAATCTGACATTTACACGAAACGCCCTTTTACTAACAGCTAGTAAAAGTCCCACATACTTTGTTCAAATGCATGCGTTGTCAATAGGAATATAATTTTGCAGGATAAATTCTGTATGGGGAAGCCGACAGTGAAAGCATTAGGCATCAAAAGGACTCTCTTGTACCTCAGCTATTTATCTAATTCAGCACTTCACTACCTGAGTTATATAAGCAAGGACTGTCCCCAGAGATTGTCTTTTGGACCTACTAAACCTGGGAAGATCTATAGGAAGAGAGTTCCAGAGGGGTAGCCGTGTTAGTCTGTATACAGCAAAAACAACGAGCATGTTAAAGCTGTAGCACGTTAAACAATGAGCACGCTAACACTGTAGCACGTTAAAGACTAACACATTTAATTTCTGCAGGCATAAGCTATCGTGGGCTGTAACCCACTTTGTCAGATGCAGGGAATGGAAATCAGATAGGGGGTATATATATACAGCTAAGGGGAAGGAACAACAATGGGGAGGTAGGTAATAGCAAAGTCCATACAGTTAGAGTAGCTGAGGCCTAATCACAACCACTGATTAGAAGGTGAGAATATGTGAACAGTGACAATTACTCCATGTAACAAGATAACTATGCCAAGTCCCTATTCAGACCCAGTTTGATTGTATCAAGTTTGCAGATGAGTTCCAGCTCTGCAGTTTCTCTTTGAAGTCTGTCTTTGAAGTTTTTTTGTAGAAGTATGGCAACTTTCAAGTCAGCTACAGAGTGTCCTCGGAGAATGAAGTGCTCTCTGACTGGTTTATGGATGTTCCCATTTTTTATGTCTGATTTGTGTCCATTTATTCTTTTGCGTAGTGACAGTCCGGTTTGGCCAATGTACATGGCAGAGGGGCATTGCTGGCAAATGATGGCATATATTACATTAGTAGATGTGCAAGTGAATGAGCTCCTTATGGTGTGGCTGATGTGGTTAGGATCTGTGATGGTATCATAGAAACATAGAAACATAGAAACATAGGTCAGAAGGGACCAATATGATCATCTAGTCTGACCTCCTGCACAAGGCAGGCCACAAAACCCTACCCATACATATTTATAACAACCCCGAACCCATGACTGAGTTATTGAAATCCTCAAAAGTGAGATTTGAGGACCTCAAGCTGCAGGGAATACACCAGCAAGCGACGCATGCCCCATGCTGCAGAGTCGATGTGTGGGCAGGGCTGGCAACGGGGTTTGTTGCAGGGATAGGTTCCTGGGTTACTGTTCTTGTTGTCTGATGTACAGTTGCTGGTGAGTATTTGCTTCAGGTTGGGTAAGCAAGGATAGGTCTGCCTCCCACGGCTTGAGCGAGTGAGGGATCATCTGCTAGGATAGGTTTTAGATCCTTAATGATGTATTGGAGAGATTTTAGTTGGGGGCTGTAGGTGATGGCCAGTGATGTTCTGTTGTTTTCTTTGTCAGGTCTGTCCTGTAGTAGGTGACTTCTGGGTACTTGTCTGGCTCTGTCAATTTGTTTCTTCACCTCTCCAGATGGGTATTGTAGTTTTAAGAATGTATTAGAGAGATCCTGTAGTGTTTGTCTCTGTGAGGGATCAGAGCAAATCTGGTTGTATCTTAAGGCATGTCTGTAGACAATGGATCATGCAATGTGTCCAAGGTGGAAGCATGATGATATGTGTTGCGGTCAGTTGGTTTTCGGTATAGGGTGGTATTAATGTGACCATTCTTTATTTGTATTGTAGTGTCCAGAAAGTGGATTTCTTGTGTGGACTGGTCCAGGCTGAGGTTAATGGTGGGGTAGAAATTATTGAAATCCTGGTGGCATTCTTGGAGGGACTCTTTCCCGTGGGTCCAGATGATGAAAATGTCAGGGTAGCGTAGGTAAAGGAGAGGTGCTTGGAGACGAGTTTTGAGGAAGTGGTGTTCTAGGTCAGACATAAAAATGTTGGCATACTGTAGGGCAATGCGGGTGCTCATAGCTGTGCCACTGATTTAAAGGTATAGATTGTCTCCAAATCTGAAGTAGTTATGGGTCAGGACAAAGTCACAAAGTTCAGCTACCAGGTTTGCCATATCATCATCAGGGAAAATGTTCCTGATGGTTTGTAGTCCATCTTTGTGTGGAATGTTGGTGTAGAGAGCTTCTACATCCATAGCAGCTGGATGGTGTTTTCTGGGAGATCACTGATGGATTGTAGTTTTCTCCGGAAGTCAGTGGTATCACGAAGATAGCTAGGAGTGCTGGTGGCATAGGGCCTGAGGAGAGAATCCACATAGCCTGACAGTCCTGCTGTGAGAGTGCCAGTGCCTGAGATGGTGGGACATCCAGGATTTCCAGGATTGTGGTTCTTGGATAACAGATAGAATAACCCTGGTCGGGGCTCGGGGGTGGGTCTATGTAGATGGGATTGGAGAGCAGTGGCTTGTAGAATAACAGACTAGACTTTTTCATAGAGTGTTTCCGCTGACATGCATAAGCTGAGATTGTCCACAAGCAACATCGCTTGCCCCATAACCTCAGCCATGCAGAACACACCACCATCCACAGCCTCAACAATAACATTATAATCAAAGAGGCAGACAAAGGAGGTGTCGTTGTCATCATGAATAGATTGGATTACGAACAGGAAGCTACCAGACAACTCTCCAACACCACTTTGTACAAGCCACTACCGTCCGATCCCACTGAGGAATACCAAAAGAAACTACAATATCTACTTAAGAAACTCTCTAAAGAAACACAGGAACAAATCTACACAGACACATAGTTTCAGAGAGAAACTGCACAGCTGGAACTCATCTGCAAACTTGTTACAATCAAACTGGGTCTGAATAGGGACTTGGAATGGTTATCTCATTACAAGAAGTAATTGTCACTTTTCACACATTCTCACCTTCTAATCAAAGGTTGTGAATAGGCCTCAGCTACTCTAACTGTATGGACTTTGCTATTACCTAACCCCCTCCTCCCATTGTTGTTCCTTCCCCTTGGCTGTATATATATACCCCTTACCTGATTTTCATTCCCTGCATCTGACCAAGTGGGTTACAGCCACGAAAGCTTATGCCAAAATTAAATTTGTTAGTCTTTTAAAGTGCTATAGGACTCTCATTTTTACTATAGGAGGAGAGCTGCTCTCCTGTGGACTTCCTGAGATATGTAGGGAAAAAAGGTCCACTGTTGTGCTCCTAAAATATTCAAGATGGGAGCAAATCTCCTGCAGAAATTGTGTAGACTCTTGTTCCACCTTAAGTATCTGACATCAATCACTGTCAGATAAAGGATAATGGACTATATGGAGCACTGCTTTGACCTGGTATAGCCATTCCTATGTTGTGCAGTATCTCAAAGTGTTCCATTGGCTAAAATCAGTGGGAATCATGAGACATTTTTTCACATTGCCTCTGAAATTTTTACCTCGAAGAGATCCTTCCTTAAGTTCTTTGGTGTGAAAATGTTAAGAAATCACTTAGACACTTACTTCCACAGCAGATTAGGGGCTGGAGGGGAGGGAAGGCATCTGTTCTTTCATAAGCATGCAATGGCAACTACATACAACAGTGCTGTGTAAATACTGATAATGACACACTGGTACAGCATATCAGCAAACATGTCAAAACTCAGTATGGCTAATCTTAATTGGTATTTAACTTTTGTATAACAAGCGTTTTAGTGCTACCAAAAGCATGTTCATTATTTTAGATATGTGAAGAGGAAAGACAGGTGCAGAAGAACCATGATTTAAATTAAGTTAGGCAGTGAATTCATCTCAGTAAGCCAAAGATATAATTTCTGTATATCTCTGTTATTAGGTTAAGTATCTTGCACTCTTTCAATTTCTTAAAATAGGTCATTGGCAGGAAATCTTTGGTTCAGTTCAAAACAATAGAAAAGGATTTATTTATTTGAGATGATGTGACCTTTGAAACTGAAAATTAGACAATGATAATTGCATATGGCAAAGTTGAAAAGAAATGCAGAAAACATCAAAAATTATAAAGTTAAAAACAAAGAATTCTAATTTGAAGTGATGACAGACTTAAAAGATGCTGTTAATCAACAGTTAATTAACCTTTGATCTTACAGAAGAGCATTTGAGTGAAAACCACTGGGTGGGCCTGGAAATCCCGAGAAAACCCTTGTGTCCATATGGGAATATATTTGTTTGTATTAAAACAAACAAGAATGTAAGCAGTTTGCAGTGTAATACTGATCTAGTTAATATTTTAAAATAAATGTTATGATTAAAACTTGCTCATTCTAGAAAACCATTTCAGTCAGAACTTGGAGGACTGGCTTGTTCTCTAATAGTAATGAGCACATATTTCAAATTTGCAAGACAAAATACATGGCTCAAATTGTCCTCATACATCTCTCAGTATAAATCATATTCGTGCCAATGAAAATTACATATGCACATTAAAGGAAGCATAGTTTTCTTAACTGGTGTTTTGAAACTGTTGTCCATGGCTAGAGGAATTGTGATGAACTTCCAATCTCTATACAGAAGCAGAAGCTTTTAAGACTTCTGATACTGATGTTCTGAGAATCATAATTCTTTTCTCTTAAAATTGTAATTGTTTGCAATGAGGTACCATAATGAGCTGTTCAGTAAGAATCAGTACCTTTGTAGGTGTTCTGATCATTTATTATTCAAATTGCAATAATTGTGTCTGATCCAATGCCCATTGAAGTTAATGAAAACATTCCCACTGACTTCAGTGGGCTTTGTTTCAGATTCACAGAGAGATTATTTTTTCAGTGACTTTTAAATCATGATAAACTGCCTTCTGAGGGAAAAGGTTGCAAAGACAGAGAAATCCTCATTTTATGGATTATTTGCTGAATATTGGAAATATTGTACTGGCTTTTTAAGGGGGTAGTGTTTTTTGCTGTAATTCTCAAGTAATAATAATAGGGCTCAGATTTTCCTGGATGTGATAGCTGACAGATTCCTTCACCAAATAGTTGCTGAACCAACAGGAGGGGATGCCATTTTAGATTTGGTATTGGTGAGTAGAGAGGACCTCGTAGAAGAACTAGTGGTAGGGGAGTACCTTGCTTTGAGCGACCATGAGCTAATTCAGTTCAAACTAAATGGAAGGATAAACAAAAAAAAGATCTGTTACTAGGGTCTTTGATTTCAAAATGGCTAACTTTAAAAGATTAGGGGGAATTAGTTAGAGAAGTAGACTGGAATGAAGAACTCATGGATCTAAAGGTGGAGGAGGCTTGGAATTACTTCTAGTCAAAGTTGCAGGAACTATCTGAAGCCTGCATCCCAAGGAAAGGGAAAAAATTCAGAGGTAAGAGTTGTAGACCAAGGTGGATGGGCAAGCATCTCAGACAAGTGATTAAGAGAAAGCAGAAAACCTTCAAGGAGTGGAAGATGGGAGGGATCAGCAAGGAAAGTTATCTCTTGGAGGTCAGAACATGTAGAGACAAAGTGACAAATGCCAAAAGCCAAGGAGAGTTGGATCTTGCAAAGGGAATTAAAACCGATAGTTTGAGTTTCTATAGCCATATAAACAGGAAGAAAACAAAGAAAGAAGAAGTGGAACTGCTAAGCACTGAGGGTGGAGGTTAAGGATAATCTAGGCATTGCTCAATATCTAAACAAATACTTTGCTTCAGTTTTTAATAAGGCTAATGAATATTTTAGGGATAGTGGCAGAGGGCTAATGAGATTGACAACATGGAGGTAGAAATTACCACATCCAAGGTAGAATCCAAACTCAAACTGCTTAACGGGACGAAATTGGGGGCTCAGATAATCTCCATCCAGGGATATTAAAGGAATTGGAACATGAAATTGCAAGCCTATTAGCAAAGATTTTTAATGAATCTGTAAACTCAGGGATTGTACCAAATGACTGGAGAATTGCTAACATAGTTCCTATTAAGGAACTTTCCTATTTAAGAAAAGGGAAAAAAGTGACCCAAGTAATTACAGGCCTGTTAGGTTGACCTCAGTAGTATTCAAGAAAAAAATCTGAAATAGAATGGAAAACCTGCCTTATGAGAAGAGACTCAAAGAGCTTGGCTTGTTTAGCCTGACCAAAAGAAGGCTGAGGGGAGATATAATTACTCTCTATAAATACATCAGAGGGATAAATATCAGGGAGGGAAAGGAGTTATTCAACTTCAGCACCAGGACACAAGAACAAATGGATATAAACCGGCCATCAGGAACTTGAGACCTGAAATAAGATAAAGGTTTCTAACCATCAGGGAAGTAAAGTTCTGGAACAGCCTTCCAAGGAGAGTAGTAGGAGCAAAGCTTCAAGACTGAGCTTGATGAGTTTATGGAAGGGATGGTATGATGAGACAGCCTAATTTGGCAATTGACTGATCTTAGATCACTAGCGGTAAATGTGCCCACTGGCCTGTGAAGGGATGTTAGATTGGGTAGGTTCTGAGTTACAACAGAGATTTATTTCTGGGTGTCTGGCTGGTGAGTCTTGCCTATGTGCTCAGGGTGTAACTGATTGCCATATTTGGGTCGGGAAGGAATTTTCTCCCAGGACAGATTGGCATAGACCCTGGGGGGTTTTCATCTTCCTCTGCAGCGTGGGGCACGGGTCATTTGCTGGTGGATTCTCTGTACCTTGAAGTCTTTAAATCTTTGTTTGCAGACTTCAGATAACTCAGTCTTAGGTTAGGGGTCTATTACTGGAGTGGGCTAGTGAGCTTCTGTGGCCTGTGTTGTGCAGGAGGTCAGACTAGATGATCGTAATGGTTCCTTCTGACCTTATAGTCTATGAGTCTGTGAATCAGTACCTTTATGCATAAAAGTAATATCATTGAGTGAAATGAGAATACTGACATGAGTACATTTACTCACATGCATATTTCTTTGCAGAACCAGGCCCTCAGACCCTAACCTCACTTTTGGTACCATGAGATTTGCTGTGCTCTGAAAGCCTTGATAGAGAAGAGAAGGAAACTGCAACTTCCTGTTGACTATTGAACTTGACTTTGGAAGGAATAAGGGCTTGTCTACATGGTGGAAAAATCCTGAAATACTTAGTTCAGAATAGGTATTGCTGAATAGCTATTCTGGTCTAGCTCCCTGTGTAGATGCTCTTATTCTTCACTGAGTGCTTCTGGGCTGATTAATGTCAGGAACTCAGCTGCCTCCAGGGTCAGTCACCTAGCAATCCGATGAGGATGAGTGGGCCCAAAAAAATCTCACTAAGAGTCTGTACTCCCTGTTTTTCAGAAGAGCCAACAAATCACCATTTAAGCCCTGTAGCAACCGCACCACAGTGACTGTTCAATGCATTCTGCACCCACTGCTGCATCAGACCGGCTTCCAGCCTGGCCCTTGCTCCAACCCGTGCCTGCTCCACTCCAGCTCTAATCCATGCCTGCCTTTGAATTCCTGACTCCTGGCTCTGACCACTGGCTTGTCTCATGACCATGACTCCAGCTCTGCCTTTTGGTTCTGTTCAGGCTTCTGGCTCTTGGCTCCAACCATTGCCTTGCCTGCTGACCATGCCTCTAGTTCCACCCTCCAATTCTGCTCCAACCACTAGGTTGCACCACCTACATCCCAGTGTGTGACAATTGGTTAATTCACTTTGGAAATGGATTAGACTAAAGTGCACAAAGGCACTCTTAGTGAGGAATAAGAGCATCCACAAGGTAAGCTAGTGCAGAATAGTTATTGCTCTTTACATTCACACCCTCTCCATTTCACACTAACTTCCCTGTGAATTCCCCAAGCGTAAGATTCATTACATCTCATCCTTGTTTTGGAGCCTCCTCTGACACTAATCTCTTTACAAGTAGAACCAGGAAGTTTGTATCTCTCAGGAGAGAGATGGTTGGGATAAACATCTGGTTGTTATCAATCTGACAATTGGTAACTATTTGTGGAAAATGGCTGTTTTCCTTTTGATTCTGGCACAAGTATCCTGTTGTTTATAGCAACTAAACAAAGGGAGAAAATGTCTGGTGCTCTAGTCTCTTGTTTATTTACAGTATCATTGGTAGAAATGAAACACCTCTCCAGACAAGATTGGGAAGGATTAACTGTCCAGTTTTCTGTTGTTCTTCTATTGTTAAGGAGATCTAAAGACTGAATTCCTTGATGGTGCCATCATAATTTCCCTTTTTACCAATATTAAATACAAGATTAGCATTACCAATTGTCCTGAACTGCGACGGTCAGCAAAAAATCCAGTGTTTTGATTTAATGGAGATGGTAGGTTCTTAACCAAACAATTATAGTTTAGGCCTAAAATAAGCAAAATACTTAAATAAATGCCTAACATTAAGTGCTTGAGTTGTCCCACTGAAGTCAATGAGACTACATCTGTGTTTCACATTAGGCATGTCTATCTTCTTGAATGAGGGGAAAAAATACTGTAAAGTTGGGAAAGAAGAGAGGAAGATATGTTTGGGCCTCTTCAGCAGTACTCATTGCTACTTTACCAGATGCCCTGCCATCCTCTTCAGAGCTGCATGAAAGTATCACAGGCATAAATTCAGGTCACTACATTAATTTAAATGGTGTAATTCCAGTGACAGATTTGGCCCTGTCCTTACCTTGTGAATTTGGCAATGAAACCAGTGGGAGTAAAGGATGTAAAGCATATATCAGGCCCCATCTCTTCCCTTAAGCAATTTTTCCCTGCTTTGAACACTGAATCTGAGATTCTTTCTGTCTTCACTGAAGTATTGCATTTTAAAAACAAAATTTATAAAGTTGCATCTGTATGTGGTTGGTTGGTTGTTAATAGCAGCTATATCTTTTTTGTGTCACTATATTAAGACCTATCTTGGTCAAAAGCTCACAAGTGGGAAATTTATTGGTATCCTTTCTTCCAGCAAAGATTGGAGCCAGAATTTGGAAATGCTACAGTAGTACTTGAAGTTTCCAAGTAATATGTCAATAAATGAGTATCAAAGTTCTGCTTCTTGGCTAATGTTGGGGAATTCAGAAGTAATTAATTTGAAGAAAAAAAAAGACATATCAAGGACTCTTTGGTAATTACACAGTCAAGGTCATTGCTGTCTGATTTCAAGTACTTCTACAACTATTATAATATTCATGATGTTCTATGTATTTCTTTGAGAATCCTCTGCTTCTCTCTGCCAAGTACAGTTTTAATTCTGGCAAGAACTTAAACTCCTTGCAAATCAAACACAATATTTGAATATCTTTTTTGTTTTCTGTTTTTCTAACCACAGCACTCATCTTTTTGCTGTTTGTGAAGAATAATATGTCCTCTGGTGACAAGGGCAGTTCTGGTGACAAATTGTTTAAACAACTGAACCACAAACCCCATTCTGTTTGTTTATCCCTAGGATAAAAGACACAAGATTAGGGGAAAAATTATTTTCACACTTTTTAAAATATGCTATTTTGAATACAAATAGTTCCTGCTGTCTTTGGATAAATGCATTTCCATATCCAAAGGACAAAAAAATACTTTCAGTTTATTTTAAATTAGGGGAAAAAAACGAGACAAATTGGTGAAGAAGCGCAGTGTATCTATCTCCTTTGTAACAAGCCATAGGAATTCTGACAACAAAATGTCTGCTGCCTCTGCAGGTAATGTTCTCAGAAATTTCAAGGTACAGTGTATAGAAAATAAGATCATGGGTAAAACTTGCAAAAGCACTTCATTTCACTGAGTTAATGAAACTTAGGAGCCTAAATTACTTAGGCGCTTTTGAAAATTTTGCCGCATGAGTTACCTCAATAAATACTCCACAGAATGCTAAATGCAACTGAAAGGGATGATATTTTATTTTCTAGGCAATACTTCTCTCTAAGGGCCTAATCCTGGTGACAGCTGTGAAGCCACTATGGCCCACCACTGTAGAAGCCATAGTGCACGAAGTGGGCCAGAGGAGGGAGGGTTCTGCAGCAGGTGGTAGGAGGTATGGTCAGGGCTATATTTGAGTTCCCATTGCCACAAGTCCTAAAGGAATATGGCACTGAAAAGCACAAATTGAGCTGCTGTAGCCTGTGCCTTAGCCCCCAGAACTAGCAGCAAAATAGGGAAGTGTAAGAAGTCTCCTTGATCTGTCCCTGCAGATGGATGAATTTGGCCCATCAAGTTTACATGAGGCATTTCCATCTCAGAAAGCCAAAAAGCTGGTTTACAGAACTGGTCTCTAAATGAGGAAGATTAAATATAGATTTCTAATTTTCAATTAGTGGCAGTACCCTTGCAAATTGAAATTGTGGAGAACAGAGAGTTAATGTGTAGTAATTTTATGAATGTGACTTACATATTAAGATAGTCAATGCATAGCCTTAGTGGTTTATTGGAATATGTGAATGGGTTACTTCAGTTTAACAGTGAGCTGTTGGAAAACAAGCAGGAAATAGAACAATGACCAGAGCTAAGATATTGCTGGAGAAAACACTTCTAAGGTTCTTAAGTGAACAATAGGTTATTAATAGCGAAGTGCCTACCTGCCTGGCTCCAGCTAGTTAAGAGGGTTATTTTTCCAGGGCTGGGGTCTAAAATCAAAAGGACACTAAACTGTTTAAAATCCCTGTTTACAGAGGAAGGGGAAGAGGTGCGCAGACACCAGCTATTTTGGGGGAGGATTCTGAAAGAGAAGTTTAAGTAGGGCAATCTGTCTCTCCCAGCTCAGAATCAGGGGTACCTGGGCTAAGTGGAATTTACCAAAGATTGCATGGAAAGGATATGGTTTAGGTAAGACCCACACATGTAGGACTTTTGTTGTTTTAACCTTTTTCTCGGCTTGCTGTGTGTGCCTTTGGGCAAATAAACTATACCTTGGTCATGAAAAAGCTGGGTTTGAGTTACTTTAATAACTGCTAGGCACATCTCTTGAAGGGAAGCCTCATGTAGGGGCCAAGTCCAATTGGACCTGCAAGAGAAGCCAGTATTGGAAAATGGGGACAGCAGCCCAGAAATTCAGTCGAAGACTGGTTGAATTGTGGTGTTCTCACCTGGAAAGAGATGAAAGAAGCCAAGTCTGTCACCTGAGTGGTTTACTCAAGCGTGACTGCAAAGGGGTCTAATCTTCTGCTTGCCCTGTAACCATGACAGAAATGCACTGCAGAAAAACCTCCATTGTCTTTACTGGGAGTTCTACATGTAGACCAATGACAAGGCCAGGCCCTAAGGGAGACATATTTATTCCTAAACCTGGCTGCCATAGTTATCAGCTGCCTTACTGTAACCCATCTCATTTTAAATCGTGACAATGTATCAATTATATTAGTATGTGCCCTGGTTTTGAATGATCATTTCATACAATGTTTTTAGAACCTTGAGTTTAAATGTTTTGAATGTAATTATTAGAAATTCTATAGTATGCTGAGATTCATGACTTTATACTATGGGCCAGATGGGGCCCTGCTGCTTCACAGGTGTGCAGAGATGGGAGGATACAAGAAACACTACCCCTCTTACATGGTACAACTGCAGTCCTGGAATGCAGGGATTACAGCTTCTATGGGAACACAAGGGAGCAGGAAGGGTGCAGGTCCTGAGACTGGGGAGGGGGGAAGAAAAGGAGGGGGAGATATGCTGCAAGCCCCAGAGGGCTACAGCATTGGGTATATACCCCCTGTGCATCAGAAGGTCCAGAAGATATTCTGAATCCTAGAATCAGAATCCTTTTGGTAGCTCCCTGTGGTGCAAGGCTGTGGACTAGGCCTTTAAAGGGACAATTTTAAATATCAATAATGACAGTCCCCACATAGTGCTGGAATCAATCATTTCAAAACACTCAGAAGAGAGCAAATACTTCTGGAGTAGTTATTACTATGGTTAATTATAAACAAGAATAGCATTTAGTAAATGGATAAAACTGCTCAGAATTTCTCATTTCCTCAGATTCATTATTTCCTTTTGTAATAGACTTGTACAAAATCCTGTCACAAATGGGGTATCCTTTCATTTCATTATATTAAATTATTGATGATCACTTATTTACTGTTGCAAGGAACAAACTTTTTAAAAAAGTGTAACCATCTTTGACACACAAGCAAGTCCTTACTCCTTGACTTTATAAAATGTTTAATGTAATTGTCTTATACACACAGGTTATTCTAAATGTTGCCATTTTAAATTTCTGGCATTAACTTTATGGAATAGAAAACTTGCATTATTTGTATTCTTTTGGGGGTTTCAAAGCAACAAAATTATTGCCCTAATATTTCATGTTATTTATAGTCTATACATGCTGTTTTTAATTTCTGTATGCGTCAAATAAATTCCTAAAGTCTCCTATAATCAAGATTGACTCCTATTTACTTTTTCCTTCTCCACATAGATTGTTCATTAATTGCATCAGATTCATCTACATTTATGAAACAGTTATGGATCTGAATCTGAAAAACACCCTGTGAGGATTGATAGTATAAAAGAATAGAAAATCTACAGGTAAGTGCAGTAGTTTCTTTAATTGTGATCAGTTAAGTGTTGTTTTTTTCCTCCCCAGGCATATGCACCATGTAAATCCAGTGTTTAAATCTGCACAAGGGTTAACTACAATTTGGCCTTTTACCAGAAGATACTCATTGTAAATACAAAAATAGATTATCCTTATCTTGGCTTTGAAAAGCTACAGTTTGCCAATTATCTTGTCGTCCATAAGTGTGTGATACCACATAATGCCATACCCATTGTAGGTTTAGGTAATGGATTGTAGATCTAACATCATGTATATGCTAGTAAGTGTACACTGTAGAGCCAGTTCTTCAGCTCTGGATGGTACTGCACATTTTGCACTGGGTTTGGAGTAGGTTATTGTATTCGTTTGAATTTACTGTGAAACCCATACAAAAATCTGTAGTTGGCCAAACCATTTTATGACTATGCTAATCTCTGTCACATTTTCACTGCTATATAAGAGCTGAGTAACTAGTAACTGATACACCCATCCTTCCATGCAAACAAGCTACAAGACAGAAAGTTGTAGCTATAACTATAAAAGGAGGAACAAAGCCCTAAGAGATAAATATTTCCACGAGTTATATAGTACTTTAGCCAATGGGAATCATATAGCCAAAGTACCTTGTGAGTTTTTTGAAAGAATGTTCTAATCAGATGGAACATAGAGTAAAAACTGCAAAGAACTCACTAGAAATCATTGAACGTATTTTATCAATGGAATGATTCAATACTTGGGGATTTTACAGTATGTCAAATATATGCTCCCTATGCTGGAAATGTCTCTAATTTTTCCTTCCCAAGAAATTTGTTACATAACATTTTATTTAGCGCTTCAACTATTATATAGTTATTTTGCACCACAAGACAAACTGTTGAATTTGAATATATTTCTGACATCTTTAATCTTTCTTAGGACATTGTACAGAACATTTACATTTCCAGTTTTATTATTAAAACTATCATTCAAATCAGTAAGTTTTCATCTGATATGATGAATTTTGTGCTTCTAACAGACATCCAATACTAGCCCAATCCAATACTGGCCAATACTAGAAAATGAATTTCTCTGGTTATTTTCATATACTGTGAAATAATAGTAGCAGACACAACATCAAAGCAGTCCTTTCTCTAGTGACTTCCTGGTCCCTACTAAATCTCTACACTGCAGAGTTCCTCTTATGGGAACCTTTCCCCCAGCCTTTCTGGGCCTGGCCTTTTCAATTTGGTGGAGTGAAGGTGCTCTTGACCTAAAGTGGCTGTTTTGCAAATGACAGCTTCCAGCTGCATGTTTCTATCTTCCAGCTGCTAGTGCATGTTATGTTTTCCCTTTCTTCTTGCTGAAGAGATAGCAGTTCCCACATGCACAATATGGGCTAGATTCACAATTGCTCTACTCTAGTTTTATGCCAATGTCTCCCAATTTAAATCAATGAAGTAAAACTGGAATAGCACAGTGAGGAAACAGCATTGATGCTTTTCATTAATCTGTCATTAGACCATATTTTTCATCCTGATTGACTCTACATGACTATCTTTGTAAGAAAGAGGACAGTGCAGTCTGCAGACTTAAATTTAAGCATATTTAAATTAAAATATGTACTGCACTGAATAGCGCCCACCAGTGTAGGGATTTTTTACAGTGTAGGGATTTCCTGACACCTAAGATGCAGATCTTAATTTGAAAAAAAAAATCATCCTTTCAACCATTTAGACCCAAAACATTTCAGAAAAATTTCTCAGATATTGAAAGGAAATGAAGAAAAATAAGGCTATATATCTAAATCACAGTATTAGAATTGGTTATGTTGCCTAATATGCATGTAATGCATGCAAAAAAATAGTCAATGACATGCAGTTTTCTAATGGAATACACAGGACAATTCTGGAAAAAGGAATCTAATTGTGAAGACTGAAGTGATACAAGGCAAAAATGATACATCTGTAACATCAGATACATTTGAAACTAAATGTACTTACTCTTGATATGCGTAAAGATTATGATAGTTACACCACTTTGAAATCTCTCTGCATATTGATATCCATTTACATGATGAATTAATGAAATAACGAACTCTGATCAGTGCAAAAGTACGTTACTCCCGAATTATGCACCAAATTAGATTTTGTCTCCCACAGGTTAGTAGATGTGTTCAGTCCTCTCTCTAAGACCTTTTACCATCTAAAACTGGGCTGCCAGCCAAAAGTCAGTGAGTCACAGCTTTTGCAATATAGCACTGTTGCAGATCTGCCATGCTGTTCCATTCATATTAGTGGGGAGACAATGCAAGCTACCACCCCTTTATGAATATTGACAGGAGGAATCAGAGTTTGTTAGTGAAACCTGCGTAACAAGCGAGGAGAAGATATTAATTGCTTTCTCTATTTTGAAAAAGTTCAAGAGACTTCAGTGTGTGCCTTGGGCTCTATTATTTGTGATGGTAATGGCTATCATCATTACACATTGCTAGACTGAGAATTCCAAATGAGGCCAAACCCAAATCGCACTCTAAACATTCCTGACTTCTGGGGAAGTTCAAATCCAAACCTGATCTAAACTTTGGAGGTTGGGCTTATCTCTACTGAGAAATATCTTCCGGTTGCACTTAAGGTGAAACTTTCTTCATATCCCTAGTCATTTGTAATATATTGAAACACAAATGCAACTCTAATGCAGAATTTTCAGATATCCAAATATTGATGCTAGTCTGGAGAGGTTGACAGAAATATTTATATTCATTTCTGAGCATGAGTGGTTAGCTCAGCACAGTGCAAAGGTAGAAATCTCTGCCCCAAGTATCTTGCTATCTAAATTTGACCCGCAGATTAGCTCACGCACACATAATAGACTGATTGTTCAGGTGAAGGTCCAGCCTCCAAGTTCCGCAGATTGTTTTTAAAAAGGTGGTGGGAATAGATCATCCATTTGCTTGCCCTCCACTCAAGAATTACTTTCATGGCACTGGGAAATTAGCACATTTGAAACTTAGAAGTGGGTAATTGTTTTTACGAAATAAAATTAGTGGACAGCAGATTAGTCTACTTTAAAACGCAAATTGTAAATTCCTGAAAATAGGCTTTCAGCAAATTTTTTAATAACAAAGCAGCACATTGCAAGCTTTCAAACAGATTTGCACAAACATTTCTCTTCCCATGTGCCTCTTGATGGTCCCCATTGTTTACTGCTCTTGTTCTTTTTCTGATGTAACTATAGCTGGGTGAATATTTCAAAATAGTTACCATGAATATTTACTTGAATATTTTAAAAAATTGCATCATCCATATTCATGTCCTATTGTGTTTCTGCAAAAATCCTAGTGAACAAGATTAGTCGGGAATGTTCATGGAAAAAGTGAACTTTAAGAGAATATTAAAGAATAGCAACTATTAAGATAATAAATTTTGAATTTGTATTTGCAAGCATTTGTGTACATCCAATCAAAATAACTCAAATTTAAAATGTCAGATATCAAATGTGCACAGCAAATTGTTCCCAAATGAGCACAGACCAACAATTATTCATAATTTTGTTTACATTTATTTAATTGTTTAAAATCATGCACAAACAGAATGAGGTGAAATCTGTTGAATAAACTGAGGCCTTAACTCCCAGCCCAAAACACTGATTGCTTTTAGCACCACCCCAATAACAAAAAGGTTCTCTGACTAATGCTTGGCCATGGGACTTCAGGTGGATTGAAACTGCTTGAGGCGGTAGGAATTTCCTGAGTTATTCAATAGGAAAGATCTATGTGAGGGTTGGTCTCATAGTAGTTATGCCTCTTTGCTTAAGCAAAAGGGAAACACATTAGATAACAACCCAATCATGATATATTTGGTACCGTGAACCTTGTCTACATCTATGATTTGCTTGTTCCTATAGAATTGACAAGTGATTTCCTACTCTTAAAGACAATCACACCTATTACTTCCAGGTCACTCTGGTTCCTGTTGTTTTTGGATTTTTTCAATGCTTTCCAATGGAAAATGACCCTCGAATGATTTTCACCTTCTAGAATATTTCTTTCCACATGATATAGAGCTTCCACGATATAGCCCATTGGGGGTGTTGGCAGGTGCCACAAACTAACTTCCATTTGGGAAGCCAACATAGTATATAACCGGTTCAGAACTGAAGGTGTCTTAAAGCCTGATTTACCCCCTCTCCAAATTGCATTGTGTGTTCTCTGGCCACAGCAAAGAATCTGGATCATATTCTTTAATAAATGCTTTACCAGTATTGCCATTCCCTGGTTTTGCTTATGGAAAGTGTTCACTCCTGATTAGAGTCTATAGATTGTGACATTTTACTTCAAAAGGAGTTTGGAAAATATTAACATTAGCAGACCCATTAATAGCAAGCATAAGACAATGCAAATATAATTTAGTTTGAAACCAATTTATTTTTAATGACATAGCAGTTATCAAAGCTCAGTTACTCCAATTAGAATTTCACTCAGTAAGACAAGGAATGACTTTGCTGAACACCTTATAGGATGAAGCCCCAAGATGAATGATGACTTAAACTGATTATTTGTATGTTTGAATTCCTTATCCACACATCCTCAGGGGGAGTAACTGGGTACCACTGATTTGCCTTTTAATAAATTATCTCAATATTTTGTGCAGTAGTAGCAAATCCTTCCATTAATGTAGTTTGTAAATGTAACAAAATTCTGATTATCCCATATATTTGGTGAATGCTTTTTTCCCGCTCTTCATCAAGATGTCTCTTGCTACAGAGAGCTTAATAGCTTCCCTCACATTTTAAGCCACTGGCCTATGGTATAAAAAAGCATGTGGAACTTATAAACTGTTTTCATTGTAATTTGCTTTGTGTTAGACTTTTCTAGTAAATGCAAGCAGGGCTTCAGCAATTTAATTTATTCTAATGAAAATGCATGATTATATAGTTCTTATTAATTTGCATGCACGGTCACTTTGAAAAGCACCACATTTTAAGAGTGGCATTAATTTAGCTAATTGTTATGCACAACTCTAGAAGAGTTTTAATGGGTACCACAGTGGGGTTTTATTTTATTCTAATGGCTTAGTTTTTGTGAAATCTATTCAGAATATAAAAGGGAAGGAATGTTTTACTGCTTTCTGCTCCAGGCTACCACCATATACATTATAACTTCTCTAATCTCTTGTTGAAACACTGATGATTTGTTTCTTTACCACTTCCAAAAGATTGAAATGTACGTGTCCTTAGCTTAAATAATTGATGTGACAGGAATGTCATACTAACTTATCAGAAACCTGCCAGCTTGGTTAATCCACTGGCATATCTTTCAGGTCTGTAATACTAGGATGTCATCATATATGTGCAATTCAAGTAAGAACTCTGTTCCATTACTCTGCAATTAACTACAGTATATTGAGAGCTCATTTGTAGCTAATAATATCCCCCAGTCCACTGGTTGCATAGCAAAGCCCTCCTCCCTACAGGAAAGACCACCCTGTGTCAGAGAAACAAAAAAAGAAACCTAACCGCTGCAGATCTTTGCTATTAGTGGCAGAGCTGCTCAGTGCATAGAAAGTTATATTTTGTTCTCTTCCTCAGAGGTCTGTAAAGTTGGGCTCAACAAAGAGGCTTGGCTATATGAGTGGAGAAGTACAAAATACAATTCCAGTTTTTAAAAATTAATGAAATAACATTTATTTCTGAAATAATTGTCCCAAATGTGCCATCAACAGAATATAAGTTGCTGTGGCTTCAAGGTTTTAGTGGCAATCAGTTGTAATGACCATTAAAACACATGACTGGCTTCACCACTCAAAAATAATTGGGCCGTCCTAAACTCAAGCTGATAAAACCTAACACACCAACATGTATTTCCTCATTTTATGATTTATAAACTATACACATAGGGATATGGCCTGAGCTATTGTTGAAATAATTCCACAGAGTAATGGAATCAGTGCTGTTCTTTGTATTACATATATACGGATAGCTATCTATATTAGGTGGGGTGGGTGATCCTTGGGGTAGTCTGGGCCCAACATAATTTAAAGCAACCTTATAGCTGCACTAAGTTATACTTGGCTGCCCCCAGCCCTAAGGGGCTGCCCTGACAGCCAGGGATTGCTGATATATAGGGATGCCCTGGCTACATACTTGTTTTCCCTGGAATGCCACTCCCTGCACTGGCAATGTGGGGAGGAGAGGTGATGTAGAAGAGCCTCTATATCATAGGAAAATCCTCAGACAGTTAAACTGGCTTTCTGGCCTCTGTGCTTTGCTGTAGCAGCACAAAGCAACTGAAGAACCTCTGAGAATTGGGCCTGGCATAGAATATGCATGTTCCAGAAAAATATAATAAAAAGAACTTCAATATCAAATTAGTGAACCATGAAGAAAGAAGCTGCCTAATGGGATTAAAAACCAAACATGGCTTGAAATCTGAAAATCGCTTATTAAAACTTTAGATATGAAAGTAAAACCCTCTATTTTTACCTTTTTCAAAACAGTGTTTTTGTAGCATCTTCTGTGCAAATTTGTCAAATAGCAGTTAATAATAAAGATATGATTCTGTGCTGCACCCCTAAGAGATGTGTTGGGGAGACGATAGGAAGGCTTTAAATCCTCCAGATTCTGGGCTGGAGTGGTCCCGGCATATTATGGCCTGCCTATGGGCAGCAGCACTGCCCAGTATCTCTCCAGCACCATATTCTGTGACACTCCCCGTTCCTGCTCCAACCCTGCTCTCACATGCCTTGTAAACCCTGGTTTGTAGATATCTTCCTCAATTCCTGTGTTAGTGGAATTCTTCCTCACTGGATCTGGGGCTTAAGAGTCCCTTTGCACTAGGGTTGACAATATTGTATTTCAAAAATATGGGACAGACCGCAAATATACCCAATCTTGACTTGAGCCTCTGAGGGGCAAGTCCCTTCTCCTCCCCCATCCTTTCTAGGGTTCTCTCCCCAGCCCCGGGTGCTATGGAGACCCCGAGACCTCAGGTACTGGACTGGGGAGCTGCTGCAGCTCTTTGTTCAGGTTCCATGTGTGTGCTGGGAGCTGAGTCGGAGTTGCTGGTCAATGTCTGCTGTAGAGTTTTGTGCTGCTGGCAATCAGGGCTGAAAGAAGAGGTATGGACTGGAGAAAGGCAGAAACTGAAAGAGGTTTTGCTGCAACCATTGTGGGCATCATTTGGAAGGGGCAACTTTCAGTGGGAGTCTGGGGACAGCGGGACAGCCAGACCAAATTTGAGTGGCATTGCATCTGCATGCACCAGGTTGCAACAACACTCAAATTGGGCCTGGCTGCTCCTCTGTTAGGCCAGATGGAGGGGGAAGCTGGGCCAAATTTGAGTAGTGGTACAACCCTGTATGCCAAGTCAAGTTGCAAAATAGCAGCACTTTGCAATGTGAAGTATTGGCTTGAAATATGGGATAAAAGGCATCCCGTATTAATTCAGTATAGGACAAACAATTTTCTATTTAGATAAGGGACATCACTTATAATATGGGACTGTTGGTGCAAAGTAGGTTTGTCAATCTCGCCTGTTGGCTGGAGCAGAGCAGAGAATCTCATATAGGTCAGTGCAAAAAGACTGGTCTTCAAACTGAATTTGAAAAGTCAGGGAAACTGTTTTAGATAGTGACATTAGAGAATAATGAAGAGAGATGGTTAGAAGTGAACATAAAAAAGTGTCATTTGTTAGAAAATATTTGTTTTTAATTTCTTTGGGTGTTGTGTCCCCACCTTACTCCACTCTGCAATTTGAAAAAATTGCCTGCAAAATTACTTCCTTTAACATATGAATGGTATCTTCAGAATAGTCTAGCTAATTTCCCCTGGCAACACTATGCATGTTTAACAAAAAGTTGTGGGGAAAATATTCATATTTCATACATAAATCTGCCCCAGGGCTTTTAAAAATGGTAATAGATTATATATGTTGTTAGGAAAACCTACTGCAAACAAGATCCTCTGTCACCAGCAGTTTGAACAATGGTAATGGGAATGCTTTAGGTCTTGGAGATATGGGGTCACAAATTCAGAAAAAAAAAGAGAGAGAGATTTAGAATTGTTTGGCTGCAAAAAAATATTGAAAACTAGCCTCTTTTTATTTGGAAAACTATTATAGGAAAGTTAAACATCTGATTTACACCACAATGATCATTGAAGACCATTTCATTGAGTTTCTTTGACATTTGTCCCATTGGATGCCTTTTGTGAATGTAATAATCTAAAATACTAAGCTTGTCTCTGAAAAAATTAAAGGAAGCCAGGTAGACAGGTCTTTTGACCATGGGCTTCACAGTGAGTGGATGGTTTTCCTATTTGCAACATGTGTTGTGAAAGCTACTGAAAGGAAAAGGGTAGTTGCACTAGAGAATAAATTCCTGGAAATTATTTATAATGCTTGGATTGCTGCCTTGCTGTCACCTGCACTATGTCTCAGTTGGCTATAAAAGAGAAATGATTTTGCTTCTTATTCACTCTTCACCATCTCCTTTCACTGAAATCTGATTTTATTAACCAATATTTTGATCATTTTAAACTGTCTTCAGTTAAACAAACTGGGGTCATTTTAGTTGTGTTTGTTGTTGTCTTTCATACTCTAGTCTTACAAAACAAAATATACAAACATTCACAAGAAACTCTCTAGGGAATGCCATGGCATAGCAGACCATCAGCATGTCTATTAGGAAAATTTTATATTGATAGACTTCTGGTTTGATGTCAGGAAATTGGTGCAAGAGTGCTACATACCCACATCTCTACTTTTACAATTGTGTTTTGGAGATACCCTGATTTAAAGAAATGAAATAAAGACAGCTGTGTATTTAGAATTCTAGTCATGGCAGCAAAAACATTTATTTCATTACTATTATGTCATCAACCAAATATACACCCAAGAAGTGCGGTTTGTATGAATAAAAAATTAAGAGAAATAGAAAGACTTACTGCCTGTATTAGGTTAGCTAAAAAACAGTATTTACGGAAAGACTAGAGCAAGTGGGATGAACTGATTAAAACCAAACCTGTGATGTAGGTCTTATAATAAATAACTCTGTGTGTGTGCATGTGCGCGCAAGCATGCATGCTGTAACCTGTAATCTATGCTATCTCAATCCACCTGCATTCTCTCATATACAGGTCGGGAAAGCATGGGATTTATCTGTAATAATTTTATGAATATGTGACCTAGCTGCTAAAATAGTACCTGCATAACCACATTGGAATGTGAGAATTGACTGACTTATTTTAATAGTGGACTGTTGGGAAACAAGAAGAAAATGATACAATGACTAATTTATTGGAACGTCTTGGGAGGAAATGCTTCATGGGTCCTTAAGAGAACAATGACATAGCTATTAATTGGGAAGAGGCTACCTGCCTGGCTCCCACCAGATTAACAGGTTAATTTTTCCAGAGTGGGATCTAAGATCAAGAGGATGCTAAACTGTTAAAAAACCCCACCTAGGGAGGAGGGTGGGGGTGAGGTGAGTTGCAGCTGCTAAGTAGAGTTGGGCCCATCATGTTATCATGGCTGAGAACAGCAGGAGCTGCTATTCTGGGGTCCAGTCTGAGTGGTAGAACTATGGGATTACACCCAGAAAGAGGTGACATTTGTCACCAGAAGGACTGCAGAGATGTCTAAGGCACCCGTCATCTTGTAACAAGCTGATGAGAAAAGATGGGTTGTAGCCTGGTGAACCAGTGTTCCACTTTGGGAGAAGTGCAGGTAGAGAAGCCTGTCACTTGGAAAGCTGCCCACAAAGAGACTGAGACAGATCACAGGTCCAGCTCACCTCTGAACTGTCACAACATGATACCGTCTTCTTATGTAAGAAAATAATTTGTATTATGGTCCCCAAACTGTGGGGCATGCCCCCTGCGGGGCACGGAGAAATGTTCACAGGGCTGCAGCAGGGCCTGGGCCAGCCCCCATGAGGGGTGGGGAGGGAGCACCACCCAGCCCTGGTCTGCCCCCAACACCACTCTGGCCTCACCCCTAGCTGCAGCTCTGGCTCCCAGCTGTGGCTCCACTCCTGTGGGGGGCGTTGACAGATTCCATTATGAGTAAGGGGAGGCATGACAGGAAAAGTTTGGGAACCACTGTACCGAGGCTTCTATTTATTACATCTTTAATAAAAGAACAAACAAAAATCTTGGAGGTGGCACTATAAATAGAACATACTCTACCTCTTCATATTCTTGCATGAAATCTATCAAAGAGAAAAGGACTTATAGATTTACATGAGGAGCTGAAGTAGAGGGTTCAATAAGTTTCACATAGCACAGCATTTGCCAACTCAGTAGAGTTTAATCTCAAAGTTTTCAGTCTCTGTTGCAAGCACATCAGTGCCTCTGCTTTTAGTTTGAATCATTTTGTACTGGATTGGTTTTCTTATGTGCCTCACTGGCCTCTACTGGATGGGATGGCAGACCTGCTCTCGTTCTCCCGCGCGCGCGTGCGTGCGTGAGCGCGTGTGTGTGTGTGGGGTGGGGGGGCGGTCCTCTATTGACTGAGCTAATACATAGCCCTGTATAGTATAGAATCAGACATGGTCAAGTATTTCCACTTGTCTTGCCCTCTAATTACTAACTTACAAAAAGTGTATTCACCCAAATGCTACTGATAGTTAATGGAGCTTTTTCTTTAGCTCAGATGGAGAATTGTGGTTTTGAAGTAGAGGACAATGATTTCTAATCTCAATTCTGCATGTGTGTAATTCAGTTGACTGTTGTCTCTGTAAGTAAGGTGACGTGGTTTGTTACAGACTTATTCTTTGTAATGATCTACCCATATCTATTTTTATATGAAAAGTCCTCCCATTCCTACTAAGAGTCTAGTTGTGACTTTTCACCCTTTACTCTTGTAATTCTACCAATATTTTCATGTTGAAAACACTGCCATAACCCTGTTGCAGTTAGAAATACTGAGTTGATAGTGATATTAATGTGGTCTCAGAATAGACTAGAGCCATAAATATCTTGTTAAAATATGTAAAGCATATGCCCTTGGAACTGTTGAATACATCTTGATATTCAGTGGAATTACCCACACCAAAATTATTGCATTAGAAATATTTCGAGTTTTCTTAGGACTCATGAAATGCGATTGTCTAAGGCCATGTCTTCACTGACGGCGGCAAATTCACCGCTGTCAGATCGACTTCTCTGGATCGACTGAGCAGTCAGTAAAGACCTGCTCAGTCGATCCAGAAATCCACATATTAAGACCGCGTTCTCAAGTAGGGCAGTGCCATGAAGACGGCACGCAGAACAGACGCAGAGAAGTCGACGGGAGTTACACAAGTTTTTTGCGTAGCTTGTGTAACTCCTATTGACTGCCGCCAAATCTCAGAGGTAAGTATAGACAGGGTCTGATTCAAATGTATTTTATGAGGTAATATCCTGGGTATATTTTGGTATTACAGACAATTTTGGGGTTGTGATGTTGATATGGGTTTACTGTAACTACTTCAGAGTTGTGATAATAGAAATGGTAGAATATATATAAATGTATATAATTAGAATAGCTATTTCTTTGCAGATTGCTGTATTAATGAATCTGTGTATAAAGATGTTGGCTTTCTTGCAATAAGATCTGGTATCTGTGCAAAACTAGATTAGAATTTGAGAGAGAAACTTAATACTGGATAAATAGTTGGAATAAAAATCCATTGTATATTTAGATTTGTAAATCAATTCTGCAATGTAGGCATATGTTTACTTAGCACTTGCAGGCATTTGTAACATGTTAAGAAACAGAAAATAGTAAATAGAAACTTCCTGAAATTCACCAGTGAAATTGAAAGCTATAAAGATCAGGTATGTAATCTTAAAGGATGCTTGCATTCTACATTTACAAATAATAAAACAATGATGTACAATGAGATTACTGCTACAGCACTTAACTGGCAGAGGATTAAACACTATTCATGTTTTGAATCAGAGTAATGACAATTAACCCATTTTCTAGATGAGAACAATTCAGAGAAGGTCCTCAGGGGACATATGCACGTGCGCACACACACCAAACAACAGCTAAATTATAAAAGGTAATGACAGTTACTTAACATCATTTAGGTGGTGTATCTTTCTGGATTATTGCCTAGCACTGGCATTGGCAGAAGTCCATTTAAAAAATACTTGTAGCAGCACCACAGGCTTGCAAAGTTATTTGATAGTGAAGTCAGACAGCAGGAGAGGAAAGAAAAGCAAGCTGAGAGAAACAGAAAAACTGGACATAAAAAAATAAATTCCAGCTATCAAAGTCATTTCAAGAATTCTACCCATGCTTTTTGTCTCTGAATTCAGTGCCAGCTTATCTCTCTAATGCCCACTGGACAGTCAGAAACCCATTTAGCAAGTTATTTAGGAAAGTATTTGTTCTATTCACTGTATTTTAACATGGTATGTTACGCTGACATAGCAGATGTTTTTGAATAAAGCAAAATAAAGGAGTCTGAGGTCAGGAAACATATTCTTACATTATATCCAGTACTGAGCATACTGTTATATTTTTAGGGTTCTCTTAGGGCTTTGTGAGCTTCAAAAAGGGAAGAACTGGCACTGTCTTTGCAGGAGTCCCTGCTGGTATTGTGTTTGCACAGAAAGGCTTACCCCTCATGCTGCCAGTGAGCACTGGCAAGCCCTATGCAGTTGCAGTGAAAAAGAATCCTCTCTCTATGCCTTCTTATCTTTAGAAGACTCACATAAGAAGGCCATTATATAGCCATAGTCTAAATACCAAGAAACTTTAAGACTAAATTTTCTATGACAAGTATAGATTATTCATTAAAAGGTATTTTCAGTATCAGTCTACATTTCTTGGAGCTCCAACTATTTGAAGAAACCCTGCATATGGTCTTCAGTGTCTTTTCGTGTCTTCCAGTTAACTGTATAAGATCTGTCAGTAAAACAAGTGCTAGATTTTACTTTTTCTCTTTGACGAATGAAAAGAACTGGTTACTAACAGTGCAAACACTGTGTACTAATGTAATCATTCATAATAACAAGGGCTGTACACCTATGAAATGTCAAACCTTTCTAAATAAAGCATTTCTTTTAAACAAATATAAACTCAAGCATCTAATAGTGCTCAGGAAAGGTGCCAGACTGACACCCAGAAAGACTTGTCTATTCATAACAAGATGTGGTACAGCACGCATAGCAGCTCCCTCCTCTGCTCACAGTCTACGTATCTCACCCTGTGCAGAAGAAGGAACTTTTAAGAATTGTAATGTTTACTTAGTAAAATAAATCATGCCCAATAAATTATGTGAAGGATGTGGAACTGCATGGTCATTTGCATAAGAGAGAGACACTATGGCAGAAACCACAAAGGGTTAAAATTGGCCAGATTCCCTCCAGAGACTAAATCTGCAGAAGCCCCCATCACCTGTATCCTGGCCCCCTCATCTCTGAAAACCTTACACACATCCAGCACAGTCCCAAATTAATTGTACTGGCAGGGGTGAGGATGGGCTATAGGTTTTATTGGTACTTGTGGCTTAGGAAAGTGAGAAATTATCTAATTCATGACATTTACATTGCAGTCTTGTCCATCAGTGTTTCACCCAGTTGACACACACAGCAGTTCTTCCCCATATCAAGCCCCAAGGGAATACAGTGGTGGAAATGCAACATGGCCTCACTTAGAAGTGATGATATCCAGGGCACAGCATCTCTCATTGGTGCAATAATCTGCAAATTGCATGGAAGACATGTATGCAAGAAATGATTTTATAATACTTGACTATCTTGAGCTTGATTCAAAAGCCATTGAAGTCAGTGGGAGCCTTTCCCTTGTCTCTAGTGACTTTTAGATAAACACATGTATACTAAACAACAAATATAAACTAGAAATATTTGTTGGGCTGACACTGTGTACTGTCGGTAGTGAAAGATTCAGACTTATCATTATGAGACTCAACAGTTTCTAAATTCATTAACATTGGTGCAAGGAACAAACTGCTGCACCTGAGACCTATACATTTGGGAACGCTCAGGAGAATTGCATTTACAGCTCCTGGAAATGTTGATAGTAAAGATATTTTGGGGAAAATGCCATGACCTCAACTGGTATAGTTTAATTGAAGTTACTCTACTGATAAAGCTTCATGCAAATGATGCAAATTACAAGACGCCGTGTTTCCAAACAATTATTAGGTTGTACTCGACACTACGGAGATTGCACAGAATTAGGTCATGGGTGAGTGAAAATGTTTAGAGGAGTGCTTTAGGGAATTGGTCAGATTGTTAAAACATATTGCCCAAATTCTAAAATATCTTGGCATATAATCAGAGACAATTTACAATAAAAACTAGACAGATTATACTAATGGACCCAACTCCATTTATGGTAAATGTTCTTTCAGGGCTGAAAGAACATTATAAATTCTGGATAAGATCAGCAAGATCAGTGAGGGTAATTTATAGAAACTGAATAGAATAAGAAAGGACAAACAGGACAAAGCAAATGCGCAAGAATTTAGATAATGGATAAACAGCAAGTCACCAATAGTAGCAGAGTTTGTTAGAGAGTTAGCAGATTATGTCGCATCTGCAAGATCAATATATAAAATACAAATTAATTTGTCAAGTTCTGAAAGTTTGTACAGACACCTTGATCGTATTAAGAAATAAGAAATTGGGCATTTTTATTGATATGTGAGCTCAAGTTGATCTAAAACTAAATTAAATAACATAATAAAAACGAAGAATCACTGTTAGTATATTGTTTTAGCCTGAGAAATCTATAATACTGTATTTATAGGGCTCAATCCTCAGCTGCACTGGATAAGCACTGGGCACAGCTGAGAGGAGGAACTAAAAAAGGAGCCATTTTTGACCTTATAAGTCTGGGGCTAGTTCTTCACCCTTCTTAGCCCCAGTGTATTTACAGCAGACTCAGGGCTGCCATAAGCTACACCAGCTAGTTATGGCCACAAAGAGCTAATGCACTAGCTGGGGATGCAGTAGTACTCCAGCCACACCCCTGCATTCCTCAGTACCTTAATACTGGGGGCCATCCATGTTGGCTTTGTGCTACCCACGGATTTCTCAATGCCAAGGGAATCATTAGCAGGCCAGTAACAACAGCTTTCTGGTCTCTTTTCACCATCCGAATGGTGCAATAGGACTGAATGGCTCTGAGAATCTGCCCCAGGTTTTGTACATGGAGTATTATGAACAACTGGTAAGTACCATATTCAAGACAAAATCAAAATACTGTAGGATGAAGTAAGAAGGGTGATTTGTGTGTCTGTGTCTGTGTTTGAGAGAGAGAGTATTTTTGGGATGGGTGAATTATTCATGAATGTTGAAACCAAAAGTGTCATACCAGACATCCCAAATGAAAGCCAATAAAATTTTGTGCTTCTATCTTGTATTCTGTATATGCCATATTTGCTACAGAAAAACTAAACTATTTTAGGAATGTTTTTAAGAGTTTTAACAATTTTATTTGAAATATGATTAGTATCTGCCAACTTGTAAAACCAGGTGTTTAATTATCTTGAGTCTAAATATATGGAGATCAGAGGAGCCATGGAAACTGTTGAAATAGTCTTCCAGACATAAAAATCACAAATTTAAAGTGTGATATCTTCTGAGCCTGTTGGGTTAGAAGCAGATACTGCCTGAAGCAGCTCAAGGATTTGGAATATTGGAATAAGTCCCATGGAAATGGATTAATGGGCAAAAGGCAGGTGAAGCTGTGAGTGCTGCATAAATTTATTCATGAAATGAATTTACCACCTGGATATCACTCTCAAGTGTGTGATGTGTGTATATCTTCACATGTAGTTTTTTAAAAACCAGTTGAAAGAGTAGTAGTCCTATCTCTACTAATTCAGTCCTTGGCCTGCCTACCGAAACTTCCAAATGAGCAGCTGCAGGAGGAGAGAGAGAATAAGGCCTGGTCTACACTGATAATGTAGGTCAATGGAATGCGACTTCCGTTGACCACATAAAGTATGCATCTCCACTGGCATGTCAGTTTTGCCAACCTAAATCACAGTAAAATTCGACTTAATAAAACCACCTCTGCAAGTCGTGTAGCACCGAAGTCTAATTCTGTGGCTCAAATGAGTGTCAGTGTAGGCAGAGCGCAACGTAAATCAATGTAATTGGCCTCCAGAAGGTATCTGATAATGCTCTGTTGTGACCGCTCCGCACATTCCCACTCTGCTGCACTGTGGCCATGTAAACAGGAAATAGCCCCTCTCCTCAAGTCCTGGGAAATTTTGAATTCCCAGTTTACTGTTAGGTCAGCATGGAGAGAGCTTGCCAGCATAACTGATCATGGTAACTGCGTGCCCCAAATGCGCTCTAGCCTGGAGTCAACCTGAGATCTTGGATCTCATCAGTCTGTGGGGCAAAGAGTCTGTTCTGGTGCTACAAAAAGATATCACGTTGGAGAAGAGGCACAACAGGGACACGCAGCAGTGCCGCGTTAAGATCAAAGAGCTGAGGCAGGCTTATCAGAAAACTAGGGAAGCTAACAGCCGTTCTGGTTCCTTGCAAAAAACATGCCACTTTTACGAGAAGCTGCATGAGACTCTTGGTGGAGACCCCACCGCTATGCCACCACATGGCATTGATACCTCTGGGGAATCCAAGTCCTGGATGAATGAGAATGAATGACTGAGAACTTTCGATTTATATACTCTGTGGCAATGTAGTCTGGGGTTAAGATAGGGATGTGTGTGCCATTTATGGCCCCTCACAGTTTGGAAACCCCATTGCAGAAAAGCCTTCCACTATGTCCTCCACGTTTCCCAAAGTCACTACCCTTCTTAGCAGGAGTCTATTAATGGCCTGGCACACTTGAATCACAGCTGCTCCCATGATGGACTTACCAATTCCCAATTGATTCCCAACTGACCGGTAGCAGTCTGGCATTGCTCGCTTCCACAGAGGGAAGGCCAAGCTCTTCTCCACTGTCAGAGCACATCTCAAGCAAGTATCCATGTGTTTCAGGGCTGGGGAGAGCATGGAGCAAAGTTCAAAGAAAGTGGACTTTCACATTTGAAAGTTCTGCAGCCACTGTTCATCATCACACAACGTCATAATGAGGCGATCCCATCAGTCACTACTTGTTTCCCAAGACCAGAAGTGGCACTCCACCGACTGCAGATGATGCATGACAGCCTGCAGCAAACGGGAATTATTTTTTTCTATGGCTTGTAGCAAGGTGGTCTCAATAACATCGCAATTTTAGCACTGTGGCTGCTGTCTTGCCCCTGAAAATACTTCAGAATAAGTCGTGAGGTGTTTGTAATTCTCACAATAATGGTGAGCTGAGCAGGCTCCATTCCTCAATGGCATGCATGCAACATAGAGTGAAGGGTTTTAAAAAATGTTTGAACTGGGACAAAAAGGGAGGGGGGGAGGGAGTACATTGCATCATGAGAGGATGTCAACCTTCCCAAACGCCCCTGCGAGTAATTGCACTATGGGATAGCTATCCACAGTGCACTGCTTTGATTGTTGACGTGAGCACGGATGGCGGGGATGCAATCCTGCGACGCAATGAGCGTGGTGTAATCATGCTCCTCCGAATTCTGCAGCTCAGCAGGTGAAGATCGATTTAAATTAAATTGACTTCACTCCACAATGTAGACATGCCCTTAATGATGTAGACATTTGTCTAGTAGGAACTGGTTGGACTCTATCAACGTATTACACTTAGACCATTGAACAGCAAGGAAATGCCTCTCTCACTCTCTCTCTCTCCTGCACATTTGCAGTGGTTTTGTTCTTCTGAAATAGCTGCTTATCCTACTAGCTGCAGGGGGAAGTTCTAATTAACATGAAAGCAAAACCTTAAAATAAATTATCATCTCTAGTGCTAGTCTTTTTCTCTTTTTGCTTGCCAATTAAGGGTTAACAGACCACCTAGTACTATAAGCACATTTATACCGCTGGATTACATTAAGACACAGTACCATAACAAATTCCTGGGCTAAATGCAGGACATCATGTGGCCTGTGAAATTCTGTGGCCTATGCTGTTCAGGAGGTCAGACTAGATAATCATAGTGGTCCCTTTTTGGCCTTGGAATCTATGAAATCTAAGCATAGGGTCTGTGTTCCTTTTCTGTGGGGCCCAAGCATAATTTTTTCGAGCCCAGTACAAACTTGTAACATGGGCCCCCTCCCACACACATACCCATGGGAGTTGCAGCTTGGGCTGGGCCCCCCAGGGCCTCCAGGCCCCGGTGAAGTGTACCCTTTCCCTCCCCCCACCATATGTGGGCACCCTGCTTCTCTGCATGTCACGGAGCATAGCTCAGGGGGTTTTGGGGGATGGGAACTGACCAAAGTGAGTACATATTAGCCAGATGGGCAGGGACTGCTGTTTTCCAGAAGCTGGTAATGGGTGACAGGATGGATCACTTGATGATTACCTGATCTGTTCATTCCCTCTGAAGCACCTGGCATTGGCCACCAGAAGACAGAATGTTGTGCTAGATGAACCACTGGTCTGACCCAGTATGGCCATCCTTATGTTTTTATTGCTTGTGAATCCATAACTACATGCATTCATTGTTTTATGACCCACAGTGAGAGGGTGGATGGATGCCACAAGCTATTGCTGTGTCAGCCCTGGGTTTCCAGGTAATGACAGGATTTCTTCCCTCCATACCTGCAGACCATCTCACCATGCAAGAGGTACTGACACTGTCAGCCTGTCACAGGATTTGGTTCTTGATAATCATCTGGTCAATTAAATGGTATCACTTAAAATTCATCCAATCAACAAACAGAATCTTCTCAAAGCTAATAAGCCCCAGAATGTTCCTTTCCTGATAATGTTGCAAATTGGAGAATCCCTTATTTTCGTGCACTAGAACCTATCCGTGATCATAAATTGAAAGGTGGGATCCCAGATCTACTTATAAACACTCCCCATTTTTTTTTTAGCAAATCTAGTTAAAACAGCAGGGCTCTTATAATCTATATAGACAAATATCCCTAATATCATTAAAACCCTGAGATGACCAGCTTCTCTCTGGATTATTTAATACTTTACCAAAGCCTGGTAATAGACATGTTACTAATTGGTGATTACTTTGTTACTCACTACCAACCATGGCTAGATTTAAACCAGTGCCCTAGATGTGAAAAGCTCTGTATCCCATTACCAATCTTCTGAGCCATCCAGCCTCTCAGAACTTCTTTTCTTAAGGAACTACAATTTCTGTGTTTCGCTTTCCTCTGTCCATGTCAATAAAAGTATTTTTTAAATTCTTATCTGCTGATGTTGTGTGCATGTTGAGTTTACAAAATGTCATTGCTAACTTAAGCTATGTTCTTTAGTGAATAACATAAAATTGAATTAATTAGCCTGGTTGCTCATTTTATACACTTTAATATTTTATTACTCTTGTTCAAATCATTTTTGCCATTAGAAATTCCCAACTTACTTGTCTCCCTCTCCCACAGAAATGAACTTCTAATTAGTACCAATTTATTAACAGTTTTTAAAGTGTTTATTTTAATAACTGTGTTACCTTGAACTGCATGGAAATTGGAAGCTACCCTCTATCCAAAGTCTATATTTCTGGCAGGTTGCCAATATTTTTAAGAACTAAGATTATTGTTAAGAATTAAGATTTCTAGAAATCTCTGAGGTTTTGCTCAGCATTTCCCAATCTCCAGTACTTTATATTACCACATTTTTTGTTCTTAAAAAGCACATTATTTAGATGTCAAGGTACCTGAGATTTTAATAATGTTAATATAAGTAATATAGCAGATTGTTAGAGGCATCTGTGGCTTATGAAAAGGGAAGTGTTGTTCATCTGTAAAACAATGATATTGTTGATAATATTAAGCATAATGTGATATTATTCTGTGGCATTTCAAGCATCTTTATTTAATATATAATGGGCTTGATTTAAATCCTACTAAAATCCATGGAATCATAGGATCGGAAGGGACCTCGCAAGGTCATCTAGTCCAGTCCCCTGCACTTATGGCAGGACCAAGCATTATCTTGACCACCCCTGACAGGTGTTTTGTCTAACCTGCTCTTTAAAAAATCTCCAGTGATGGAGATTCCACAACCTCCCTAGGCAATTTATTCCAGTGCTTAACTACCCTGACAGTTAGGAAGTTTTTCCTAATGTCCAACCTAAACCACCCTTGTAATTTAAGCCCAATTTAGAAGTCCATTCTTTTACTTCAATATGCTTTGGATCAGGCCTAATATACATGTGTGATATTTTTTCCACAACAATATTTTGCTTGTGATTCTACTAATTCCACTGATTTGGGCATGAATTGTTTATCCATTCTAAATGGCAGGGCTGTGCCCAGTATAGTTGAACAGCTATTGCAACTGAAAAAGACGTTAAATAATGAGCAGAAAAGTCACTCTGTTGCTAGAACATGTCAGTTCATTCTCTATCTAAAGGCTAAATTTCCAAAGTATGGTGTAGTGAGTTCTCTGTATGACTCCCAGTGAATCATGTGACTATAACCAGGCATAGTATTTTGAAAATGTTCCTCTAAGATGGCATGTTTGTTGCCATATTAATCCAAATGAATTCATTAATTAACAGTCTCTTGCTCCCCGAAGGCTCAGAGAGGCTAGGAGAGCTGTAGAAGCAGTACACTCAGCCTCCCAAGGGAAAATGACTTAAGTTGCTCTGAAGTCACCCTGCTGATCCAAAGTCATCACTGAAGGATCAAGAGAACATCATATCCATTCCTGGAAGGGACTGATATACGGAACCTTGGGGTGGTGAGGATGTTAAAGAAGGTTAAAAAACATTTACAGCAAAAATATATCCTTTACTCTCAGACATGTAGTGTCAACATCAAGCCTTTAGAAAGCCATGATACGTAATGTTCATAATGATAGTCACAAGCATGCTTTCTTATTCAGCTCCAGCTGTTGAAGAAACAGTGTCTTTTTAGCAGTTAGTTAAGTTTTCCATGTCTTTACATGCATTTCTGTGTTTTCACTCAAATCATTTTTTTAAAAACTATTGAGGCATTGGGAGGTTTAAGAAAATTTTACTTCTGCTGTATGGCACAGAGCCTTAGAGAAATTTACATTTCAGTGATCACTTTCAGAAATTAATGTCAGGGCAAGTTTCACTTCATCTCTTTTGGCAGAGTTTTTCTGGAATTTTTGTCACTGTCTATGGCATATCTTCATTAAAACTGTCACGCACAGACTACCAAAATAACAAATAAAAAGGCAAGAGAAGATTTTGAGGGAGAGGGAAAAATGATCATGTTATCCAGTGCAGGCTCCTCAGGATGGGAAGAGATGACCTTGCCAGTGCAGTTTTGAGTCACGTCCTGTTACAGCATGATCTTTAACCATTGCTGTAAATTGGCTCTGACTTCACATGATGAGTTTTGCCTACCCTCTTTTTTATATTATTGAATTAATCTTTGGCTATAGGGGGCCAAAAGATAAAAAAGGGAAGGTGGAATATGAATTTTATGGATTATGAATCCATTTTGTCTGCAGAAACATGCTTGCCAAATGGTCAATTCAGGTATGCCCAAGTATTATGCCTGTTTTGAAGGCAAAAATGCTTCTTTTCAAGTTCAGCCATCTGCCTGGGTCTTCTAGGATTCCCATACTCTACCCAATTTTAAAAATTTGATCCTATAGCTGAATAAGAGTCTTTGAAGCCTTTTGAAATTACATCCATCCCAGCTCCCCATGTGCTTACTGTTAACTGTTGCCTGTGTAGTGTCCACGTGTTTATTATTATTATTTTTATTTGTTAAATTATGGTTATAGGTTCCTTCAACAGCTTCTCTTGTTATGTGAGTTCACCACAATGAGAAAAACCTTTGCCTAAATTCCTTTCCATCCAGAGTTTCTTTAAGTAAAAACAATATTTTGACTGGTCTTCATTTGTGGCTTAGACTCTGCCACCCTTACTATATTGTGTAGTTTCTTACTCCATCATTGACTTTAGGGGGACTATTCAGGAATGAGGTACATTTGGCAGAATGTGGCCCAGCTCTTCTCAGGAACATGCTTGATTTTGGAATACTGCATTGGCAGGTTCTAATTTTATCTTGTTCAGAAAATATTTAGGATCAGATGATTCCCTCCCAGAACATGTATCCCATCCAAACAGGAAAGAAAGCTCAGCAACTCTGAGAATATCACAAGGTGCCTACTGCATGTTCACCTTCCTCACTGAAGAAGCAGCATGTACAGACTTCTAAACTCCTGAAACATAAGGATCAACTCTAAATACAGAGGTTTAGGATCTGGGAATATTCACTGAAGTCTTTCCTCTCCATGCTGCTGTTCAGCTTCCCACTGGCAGCTGCATTTGGCTTTCTGTTCTGCAGATGTACAATGCCTCCTTTTCCAGAAGGGCTAGAAGCCATAGACGAGGAATAATTCTGCTTTGAACAGCCTTTAACTACTGTGCAGATTTCCATTTGGAAAGCACCCAGAACGATTTTGGCATTATGCACACCAGAAATAATAATAATTAACAATTAATAACAAATCTGCCAGTGTCTGAGGGATGCATGATGTACAGAGTCGCTGCTCCGCTGCCATACCATTCCCCGTCACCACCATACACACATATAACTTGCAGACTACAAGCCAAGCACGGTATGCATGGGAAAATTTGTGAGGATGGGGAGCATGCCAGAAAGCCACAACATACACATACCCTGCTTTCCAATGCTTTCATGGCACTGCTACCCCTGTGATGACTATATGTCTATTGTAGATGGTTAGGATCTTGGAGTGCAGCATATCAACACCCATTTATGTGATGAGCCAAATCTTGTGCTAAATATACCCTGTGCTATTTTACTGCACTCAGTAGTGCTGCATGGAAAAGTTAGTGTAGAATCTCCCTCTTTAGGTTTAGTGTCCAAAAATAGTCAGATTTTGGTGGTTACAGTTTTTAACAATATCAAAACAAAGCTTGCGGCTGCTTTACCTTTCTTTCTAAAAATGTTTGGGTGATTTTAATGCCTTCTAAAGTGAGTGACTAATAGCTCTGGCTGTATCCAAGCACAGTGCAGGCAGGTGATATGCAAGCTTCCCAACACAACTCTAGAAATAAACCTCTTTGATTCCAGTCCTGGGCTTTGCCAGTCCCAAAATTGGCACAATTCAGCATGTTGTGGATGAATGCCCTAGGAATTAGGATGAAGCTGCCAAAGGAATTTTTATTTCAACTGAAATCTGCCGAGGTGAACACCAACTGCACTAACCTGCCAATGACAAAACAATACCACCATATTTAAAAGTGTGTCATTTTGTGTGTTAAAAAGGAGGCTCTCAGAGTGATTATTATTTTCCTATTTTATTTTAATTGCTCAATAAATCTCTAAAGAAAATCCCTAGGTCTTATTCTGCCTTGTATCTTACATGGTCCTTTGTTCACAGCAGGCATAAAACTATATTGAATCAGAATGGTAATGCCGAATGCTCTTTTTTCATAGTCAAGTTACAAAGGTGTCAATGACTACACAAGGTACAAGCCAGGAAGGATCAGATTTTCTGTGACCTTCTATTGATCCCTGAATGTGTAGATGAAATTCTTAACGACATTAAGAATTCAGAGACACAGTTTTCCTAGAATGGTTTCAGACCATGTTTTCAAAGAAATGTTAAAGAATTTTTATCAGAAATGTTGTCAAGGTTCAGAAGTTGCTGGTAATTTCCACTAGTTTTGTTATAAACATTTTTACTCATGCTTAGTTCCTGACAATAACAATAACACCTCTGGATAATTAAGTAGTAGCACATTAGGCTCCAAGGGGACATCTTTTGCCAGGAGCTTATTGGCTTTGATGCAGGACTTCGCAGACACAGGATATACGATAGTTACCCACTGCAAATTAAGGAAATGTTTATTTCAAATTAACTTTGATAGTTATCATTGTTGCTTACAGAGATCATTGTTCTAAGTTACACTTCTGTGCAAAAAACCTCCTGAGAATCTCTTATTCCATTAAATGTGTTCTGATATTTCTGCTTTTCTGTGGTCACTAGAAAACCTTTGCTTGGGGCCAGTTGATTCAGTTCCAAGAAAATCTGTTCCTTTTTGCAGAGATCTTTTGTAGAATGCTTTGGAACAGCAAGGAAGAAAACAAGAAACTTGAAAAATAGTGTTAAAATGATGCCAAGGAAGAAGTAATCAGTTGTGTATTTAAATGATTTTGCTAAAAAAATCTTTCTCAGAGTTTACTTAATTAAGCAAAGCTTTTAACGGTAATTTAGTTAGGGTGTGATGGCTGGAATCTTAAAAGCTTTCTAATTGAAATGGTGGTCAGGTCTTGTTATTGACAATAGATAATGAATATTTTCTCATAGTCCCACTTGCTATTTAGAAATTAATTTGAAATTTAAAAGGAAACAGGATTATTCTTGCAGAAACTTAGTTTTCTGTCATTGCAACTTAGAAGAACATTTCAATTCATTATATAAATGCAGAAATTACCCTTAGAAATTAATCATTTGCTGGGGTGCAGCAGACTGCGGCTGATAGGTAGAGAGTTACAGTTTTCTGATTCTCTGCCCAGCCCCAGCCTAAAGAACACCAACATAGGGCAGCTGGGAATTGCCAGAGCACTTTGCACACTGGCCACACATCCTGCTCATTTGTCCCCAACATGACATCCAATTCTAAACCTCTGACACACCTTCTGTACCGAGGACAACAGAGAAGAAGACATAGGATCCAGCTCCTCAAAAAGAAAATTACCAGTAGCCTCATCTCCCTTGACACTACCTAGTGGCAATAAGGGATTGGAGTGAGGCTGAGATAATTAGAAATTCTTTATGAAGTTGTTGTCATGAGGGCAGATTATTTTAAAAAAACCAAATTCATTCTTACACTACAGTAAATCATATATTTAACTTGAAATAGAACTAGGAGCATTTTTACATGGGTCAAATCCTGCTGGCCTCACACAAAATAGTCCCATTGCAGTCACTGTGAGGACTCAAATCTTGTGATCAGTCTGAATAGGTGAAAAGGAGATTGCTGTCTTGTAGCATCTTCCCTCCCTCCTTCCTTCTTCCCCTGTAAAAATCCCAATATGTGTGCTCTATGGGACTTGCAGGTGAAGTCAGGAGGGAGAGCTGTTTTTTCTGGCATTTGCCCCAGAAGAAAGAGATATACAATCAGATGTCAGTACCTACATTAATGCTGCTTGCATTAACTTATACTCCATTGGCCAGATTCTCTAGTGCACCAAGTTCAGTTTGTGCCATTTACGGCCTAAAGCTGGTGGATGCCAGCTTCTCTACCAGTTCTCCTGCTGGCTCTAACACCTCTTACGCTGGAAACATCCACCCTTGGTGTAAGAGGAGAGAAGGACATATGAGAGGGCATAGCAGAGCACATTCCAGTATACCCACTTCTCCACTTGTAAAAGGTCTCAAAGAGACTTTACACCAATGGCATAAGTTAAAGCTTCTGGTGGAAGCTTAAACTTGTCCCAGCAATGGGTGGCTGAGAACTGTGGAACTGTAACCAACTTGTGATAGCTTCTCTGAGAACTCAAAAGTAGTAAAGAATCAAGCTCCATGCAGTCCTCTCAGACAAGGGCATTTTGCACATTATCTTTTTGCACATGACTTATGGAAGTACAGCTCCTACAGCAGTCATGCTGCCATCAAGGAGGGGCCTAGATGAGTAGCATGGAGCGGCCAACACATACAGGACTGGGGTTTTCTTTTTCCGAGAGGTAGTAAAGATCTGGAAGCTGCACCCGTTGCCTCCTTTGTAGATTTCTAAATCCCTCCCCACTCACTGGGCAATTGGACGCAAACTCAGAACCTAATGAAGTTTTCTGGCTTTTATAATATCCTTTGCAGGAGGGTATAATTAGCTCTTCATTTAGTAATTTCCACTCTACTTTCACTGACTATTTTATATTATTCTTCGGAATAAACATTCTTTGTTCCTTTTTCTACTTTGAATTCCTCACGTAAGGTGTGATGGATCACTTGATAATTGCCCTGTTCTTTTCATTCCCTCTGAAGCATCTGGCATTGGTCACTGTCAGAAAACAGGACACTGGGCAAGATGGACCATTGCTCTGATGTAGCATGGCCATTCTTATGTTATTATCTGTGGTGCATTAAAACAATGTTAAAATTACAAGCTATCACTTGCAGGCTAGGAGGCTGTCTATGGAAGCATGTGATCTGGGTCTCATGCAGGAAGTTTGCTAAGACCCAGCTAAAGCAAGGTGGGTTGAGTGGTGCCTCTCTGTATTAGGGAACAACCTGCTTTGTCCCTCTCTCTGTCTCTTTGGATCTTATGTTAGGGTTCTGGATTATAAGAAACAAAGCTGCGTTATTGTGCAACCTTCCAGAAAGGTTATTCTGTGTTTTGTTTCCAACTCTGTGTCTATGCCATGAACATAATATAAGGCTCTTCCTGAGAATGGCAGTGCGGAGTGTACTGCATAGCTTTGTCCCACTGAAGAAAATGACAAAACACCCACTGGCTTCTATGAGAGATGGATCAGGCCTATATGAGTTGTATTTTAATGCACTCCTTTATAAGTCATTAGGCTTTATAAGTGAAATCCTTTTCCACATCAAAATCAATGAGATTTTTGCCATTAACTTCAACAAGGCTAGGATTTTACCATTAGCTTAACCTACCTATTGAAGTCAATGGCAAAATTCTTCGATGGTAGTAAACCTCAAGCAACATATCTACCTCTATGGTTATTCCTTCAACTATACCTGTTATCAGCTCTCTGTAATCTAAGCATTTTAATTTAAGAAAGTGAGGATCAGGAAATTAATTCTGCATGCCCTGAAGTCAGTAACATGACATGATGCCTGAGCCAGCAAAGGAGCTTTGTGATATTTTTGCCTGATATGCTGTCCAGGATGGACCATCATAGAATATTTCAGATTAACTTTTGAGATCTTGGACTTCCTAGAAAAAGACATAACTGCTTTTCAGCAAATACTATTTCTAATCACTGAAAGGAACATGGTTGTTAAAGGCAGCACAAAGACAGTATTTCTGGGTTAACAAATGATGGGAAACACAAGGTTTATTATGCATGGAAAACACATTAGGAGAAAACAATAGAGGCATAAAAATCAAAAATCACTTGATCACATTAGACTTGGAAGAGCCACTGCATTAAGGAAAAAACTCTGTCACAGTGACAATTGTAGAAACCAAAACATGGACTTATGCAGTCAGAATAAACTCTTCAGAGCAGGGACCATGTCTTCTTTTGTGTTTGGTAATCACCTAGCACATCTCGGGCACTATCCTAAACTAAATAATATACAATTACTAATACCAATAATACAACCAAACTTCTGTTCCCCCTAGATTTCTCATCTGTGCACTCTTTTCAATTGACAAGGATTTGATCCTCAAACAGAATATTATCTTGGAACATATTTTAGAAATATACAATCAATGCCAAAAGCATATATGTGGCCTTCAGTTTTTCCTTCTTGTTGACAATAATAAACGTGCAAGGCAAGTACATTTCTTAGAGTTGGATGCTTGCTCACTTATGAACTATATGTGAAGTATGAATAATGTTCCTTTTTTACAAGGTTTTAAGAATACTGTTTTAATATAGTAGCAAAAAATAAAATGTAACCTTTTAAGACTTAATGATACTTAACAATACATTAGAATCAATATTCTAATTATCTGTGAATGATTATTAATGTATCTTTGCATCAATTGTAGAGATTTGCTCCAATTATATTTTATATTATCCATATCAACAATATAGCCATTTCATAAATATTAAACATACTCAATTCCCTTCTTGGCTTTATTTTATAATAATGAAACTGGAGCCGGCACTGACATATACATTTCAAGGCAATTTATGATATAAAGCAGCAAACATAAATTAAATGGAACAAAGCTACTGAAAAACCATTTGTGATTGAATGTGTGGATTGAATTTTTTGAAAATATTACCTTACACTGAATAGCATTTCATATTTGCCTCGTAATGCTGCAAAGTGTATTCATAAGCTTTTTAATGTATGCGGCCAACCTCACCACTTTTATTATGTATCCACTGAATTCTGATGAAGACTGGTAAAGTTAGTGTGTATGGACTAGAAGATGAAGTAATGAAAAGAGAGTTGATCTTACAGGATGTAAAATGTCTGATAACAATATTTTAAAACCATAAATTCAGCATCTAAGTTTCAACAGCCAGAATGATAAAGATACAGGTGCATCTGCAGCTTGCAACAGTTTATATCTGGCCTTGTATCCGTAGACTGAAACCAGCATATGAATGTGTCCATGTTCTTTACAATTGCTGTGATTTTTGAGACAACTAACATGGGGGTGTTGGTGAGAACTAACAGACTTAGAAAGATGATTAAGCTTTAAGATAGCAATTAGAAATTATATTTTGGCACACAAATGACACATGAAATTTCTACATATGACATTGTTGGCAAATCAACACTGGAAACAAAAAGTACCTTTTGCCAGCCTTTCAACCAGGTGACTCATGCCACAATACATTGGGCTTTATAAAGATGTACATTCCATTTAAAGAAACCAAATCAAGCAGGATGCAACTAGAAAAGGAATCCAAACTTTTTTCCAAGCAGTGTGTGCAAATGAAGTGGAAAAGTTCTTCTCAGAGTCAAACCACACTTTAATATTAGACCTCATCTGCTAGTGAGTAAATGCTTTCTGTGTGCAATATGATAATATATCAGATGGGTCTTGTTCTTTACTATGTACTTTCCAATTTTTCTGTTGTATGGACTGAAACTGCCCACATAATATAATATTATTGCAATCTTCTCTTCAATTATGAGAACAATTTTTGTTTTATTAATGAGACATTCAGTCTTTTAATTAAACTGTATTATAAACTGTAAAATTTATGCTAAATTGATTTTTAAGAACAGAATTTATAATACTGTAATTTTAATTACCACAAAATTAAATACATTGGTGTTAATTAACTATGGTTGTTTCTCTCTCAAATAACTTTTTACATTGTTAAATATTTTATTAAAATATATCACATTTATCTGAAAATTAAAATTGCTATAGACAAATGATTATATATCAAATGGAGAAAAATATATTCATATTGCATAATAAAGAAGGTAATAGCCCAATAAAAGGACCTTTCTTGTACACTCTGAAGCTTTTAATGGTAGAGATCACATAGTGGCCATGTGATGGGATCTCGTATCCCACACAAGGCCTGGCTATATAAAATGGACCAATTAAGCCTGTGACAGGGTGTACCTGGAGGAGAATCAGAGCTGATAATACCCAACAGCTGACAAAGCCCAGCTGGAGATGGAACTGGGACAGGCATAAAGAGAAGACACCACTGCGGTCACTCCCCAGAGAGGATGGGAGTTGGCAAGAGACAAAGAGGAGATAGAAGGGGAAAGTAAGCCCTGGGATCCTGACTTGGACTACTGAGAGCTAGTGAAGTAGCTACAGGGAGCAGGGGAAGCTCAAGTGCTAATGCAGGGATGGGCTAAAAGATAAGGAAAAGCAGAAAGGAGCCTAGAGAAGCAGCAGCAGGGTCTAGGACTATGTAGACTGTGGCTGCTAGACATAGGGTCCCTGGGCTGGAACCCAGAGTAGTGGGCAGGTCTAGGTTCCCCTATCAGCCACTGGAGAAGTGGCACCACCTCAGTAGTGGAGCTGAAGATTGCCTGAGACAGTTTGTTCAGTGAGAAAGCTATAGTGACCAGACGAAAGCTTTAAACGATGAAGAGGGAGCACCTTGAGCCATGAAGAATGAGTAACCTGACTCCAGAGAGAGACCTTGAGATAAGCAACCAAAGAAGGTTTCATGAGATCTAGATGAGCCAGAAGGGGACACCCTAGTGGTGAATAGCAGACCTTGTCACAGGCAGATCCTCCGTTGGTATAATTGTCACAGCTATGTTGAAGTCAATGGAAACCCATATATTTACAATCCAAATTCCACTGACTTCAATTAAATTTGAATCCAGCCCTAAATGAATGAATGTAATAACCTCTGCAAAAAAATATAATACCAGTCTCACTAATTTCCCAAGAAGTCTAACTGATTGATCAATCATAGCTGACAAGAAACATTTTAAAATCAAGAAGAAATCCATGAAGCCTACTGGGGCAACTTTTGGTGCACAGTGCTGACTTCATACCAAGGACACAATCCTCGAGTCCTCACTCCACCAAAATTAGGCTCCAGTCCTGCAAAAATTTACACATTTGTTTAACTATATACGTACTGTGATTCAGATTCATCCTAGTGAAGTCAACAGGATGATTCAGTGTGTATAAAGTTAATCACATGGGTAATTTTCTGCCAGATTGGTGGCCTTACTGTTAGATTGGGGCAGATCCTCAATTGGTATAAATTGTCATAGTTCTATTAAAATCAGTGGAATTAGGATAATTACACCATATGAAGTTCTGCTCCCCCAGGTCCCTAATTATCAATGCAATGTCATTATGGTGCATTGAGCACCAATATTTTTAAAAACACCAATACAAACCGTACTTCTGCTTTTAACATTAAAATTTCAGTTAATGGATGTAGTCACTGTTTAATGACATATTTGTCCTACTTCGCCCACTCCCCCCAATAAACTGATAAGATCTTTTCTGCTTTTATGTGTGACAGATATAATATCTTGCAATCCCAGACAAACTATTGAATTGTTATTCATTACTGAATGAAGTATTTTAGGAGTTTGTTGTATTAAAAATACAAATGTTTATATAGTATTGGCAGGATTGTACGTAATTCCATGGAGGTGGGGGACCACAGTCCACCAAGAACTAAGAAGAGTGGGGGTGGTTAGACAAGTTCACTGAGGTTATAACACCTCCAGGAGAGGCTGGCATATACTTGTTCAAACTGGATTTTTCAGGGACCAAAAAACAAAGGATTTTTGGATAAATAGCTGTTTGGATAAAACTGTTTTAGACCCTTCATTCTGATCCAGCAAAACAAGTATGACCTTCCCTCCGAGGGGAGAGCACTAATCCTTAGGGAAGAGTTGGAAGGATTGATATCTGCCAGACCTCCTGCGGGAGTTGGGGGTGTCTGGTAAGTAAGTCTGGTATGCTTATTAACATGTGTGTAGGTTCATTTATTGTTTTAGCATGTTTTCTTTGTAATGCTTTTACCTTAAGAATAAGTGTGGCTGCTTAGAAATAGCTATGAGGTGATTTAACTGTGTGTAATTACACTGTTTATTGCCTTCGAAGAATAAGCAAAGCACAGATGCCGTCCTGTTTAGGCAGTTTCCCATGTTGGGGGAGAATAAAGTAGGCAGGGAACTGTACAGCTTAGAAAAACTCTTGTAAGCAGAGAAAGGCCTGGGGTGCTGGAAGTTTGAGAATGGGTGTCCTTGCTGCATCACAGAGGGGGAATACAAGTGCAGTTGCCCTGAAGTGTGACAATCATTAACTTCTTTGAAAATACTTACTGTTTTTTCAGGAAGGTTCATAACATCTTATTATAAAACAATCTAATATATCTGTATTAAAATATGAAATGTAAACTAGTTACATTTTATATTAATGATTTACAAAAAGTGGTTAACACAAATTCAAAACTAATTAAACACTGAGTTATAATGACTGATTGAATCATGTAGGAAATCAATGAAGTGCACATTCACTTATTGTAATTTTAGACTGAAAGCTTGTGCTTCCAACATGGGAGGCTTGGAGTTCTCATATTCATCTCTGTAACCACAATTATATCAACAAAAAACCCATCAGCAATCTGCAAATGCTTTGAAGTCACACTGTATGTGCATAATTTAAACTGAAGTCAGGAGCTGGAAATGAATTTGCAGTAGCTTAAAAAGTGATCTCTAGGTAGTTGTGAGAATGCAGATTGTGGCTTTAACCTCAGTCAGAAACTACAAGACATAAAAAAAAATTGTGCTCTTTTGGTTGCTGTTGCTGGTGGTGGTTGTAGATTTTTCTTGGAAGAGGATGTATTTGGTTTTGCAGGGTGATAGATATAAAAGGGGAGTTTATCCATTCCTTGTAGATAACAGCCAAAATGCAGTAAGTAGTCGTATTCCATATACTAGGGATACCTTAACTGTTGAAATTTTTGCATAGGAGTTTTGATGCATCAGTTAGTCTAGATTATTTGAAGTATCTGATCTTTAGAAATAGTTTTAAATTGCTTTGCAGCTAGATTGTGTAAGGCTCAGTAAAACGATTTCTTACAAAGTGACAGTAATGACTAAGGCTTAACTTTAAATTTCTAATTTGACTGCCAATATTGCAAACACATATGCACATGCTTAACTTTAAGTCAAGGAGACTACTCACATGCTAAAGAGTTAAGCACAGGTATAAGTGGTTGCAGCATGGGAAGCCCTGGAGATCATTGTTGCAACATTTTCACTTCCAATTAATTGTTTCACTTAGCTGAAGTATTTGGGATCTTTTTGTTTGTTTGTTTGTTTGTTTAAATTTACCTGATTTTTGTCTGAGACTTAAATTTTACAACAATAGGGTTTTACAGTTGAGTGTCAGAAACAGCTGGTACTATCAATTGCTTCTGTGCATGCTGAAGGGGAAAAAGGGAGCAGATTATAAAAAATGAACTAGAAGAACAATGACAAATGAGGAATCACCAAAATCTTTAGAGACCTTTGAGGGCCTATGAAACCCTTCATCCATATTTAGCTCCAAATTGGCGATTATCAATGATATACAATGCTGCATAAAATATCCGTGGTAGAGTACTTAATTCTTTCTCTGATTAATTTTCATTTACATGATTATTTAAATGGAAAAGTGAGCATGTCCTCTCTGTAAACTCACTTCTCTTCCCTTTTACTTCATACATTTGGCATCATCTGAAGGCTTATTTGGTTTTACTATTTATCAGCAGTTAGTGAAAACTTTTAATTTGTTGTGATATAAGAGCAAAATAGGAAATTAAAAAACAAATACAACCCCATCTCCATTTCTGTCCCATCCACAAGAGCAGCAGCTGCCCTGTTCTTGTTTCTTCCTAACTCATCGCTTCCCCACTCCGATCGCATTGTAGAACCTCTTCCAAGTCAGCGGTCCACGATCCATTCCCCCATACTGAGTATTCAGTCCCCTTTCCAATCCACAGCACTCTGGCTTCTCACAAGCATGCCAGTGCTGCACCCTGTGAACATATACAAGCAGTTTCACTCTCCCTCATTCTTCCCTAACTCTGACCCCCCTCATCAATAGTTCCAGTGCACTTTCAGTGGAACCCCCATCACCTGGCTAACCCCTGATACCTCTTTGGTGGCTCAAAACCTCCTGTTATCCTTCTTGCTCAGCAGATGAGGGTGTACTCTTGCCAGTAAAGACCAGGTTCTTGGACTCCACTTACATCTTCTGTCTGGAAGAAGTTGAGCAACCAGAGAAGTTCATATGGAGAATACACTCCAATTCCTGGGGAAAGAGTCATGTACATAACCAGGCCCAGGAGAGTGTTTTACTGTAACTGACATAGCCTGAATTCTGAGTAGAGGATACAAATAATCATGTACTCATTCCTTTGTGTATTTCCATATATCAACACATAGATGACAGTGAAAGTTCAAGGCCCAGATCAAAGACAGTATTTTACCCAGAATAACTGTGCAAATTCTCAATAACAGCAAGTTAATTAACTATGCAATTAAATGTTCAACAGTTACCATGTCAGCAAATTAACTATATAGTACTGGTGCTCCAAGAACCTTCCATTTACAGGAGTAGCAACCTTTTGCTTTGTTCTAAAATGTAGTCTCTTCATGATGCCTGCATACTTATTTTCTATTAACAACAATAGGATTTATGCATAAGCAAAAATATTCTAGAAATATATCAGGATTTAATTAATCATCTGAAGAAAATATTTTTGTTCCAAATGTATTTTTTAAACATAAAAATAACTCATTTCCCATAGAAGTGTTTTATTTATTGCTTAGGCATGCTAAATAAATATAGGCAACTGCTGAAAATTCTTGCAAATCCAGAATTTTTCTCTCAGCACCAAGCAACTGACATAAGTGCTGATCCTGCTGTCACTGGTGGCACTGGTGGCCACCGTAATATTTCCTTTGGGAGTAACATCAGAATCATTATAAATGTTGCTTCAATATACTCTCAAATAAATTGTACTTGTATAGAATATAGTTCACTCTATTAATATGCCTGGATATTGCAAAAACATATTTTGCAGTGAACTTCCCACCAGTTATTCTTATCAGACCCAATTCAAGACAGCATCCCTATTCAGTATAACCCATGAGTAATTACTTAACTTCAACTACTAGCCTTAGGGAACAAAAGTGAGAGTTTCTTCATTTTTTGTTTGTTTCCATCAAAAATGTCAAAGAAGAAAAAACATATGCCATCAACTGGCAGACCAGTCCATTGAAAATATTTTCATATTTCATATGAAACAGTAATATTACAGTACCATCTATGGCAGAATTGGGGATAGACCCCAACTCTTCTGACATCCTACACTGCTCTTTAGCCACTAAGGTATGTTTCCTCTCCAACTGATCAATTTCCGATTAAATTTGCTTTTAAACAAGTGAAAAGTGTATTTGAGGCTACTTGGCTGTTTTTAAAATGTCAATATGTCACTATTTTATATTTGTAGATGGGATTTTGTCATGTAATGACACTGAAAACTTAATTTTCAAAATGGCATAATCACAGAATCACGCTTAAAATAAAAAATAATTTTGCATGTATGTCACCTGATTTTGCATGAACAAATGGACAGTTGGCCACTAATTTGCCATTTGTGTGTACAAATAACTGCTTTGTGTATGCAGTCACAGTAATTGTGCTTCTGTAGGAGCCACAGTTTTTCCACAGAACCTCAGATTTTACCTTTTGGAAAAGAGGCCCCGAAAAGTTATTGCCAACTTTGATATATGCTGCTAATTTACTACAAGAGCTGTGGGTTTCTGTCTTCAGAATTTTTTGACTTTTCATTGAAAACCCAAAAAGTCCTAGTTTTCATGTTCTTGGTTTGTTTGTTTGTTTGACAGTCAAAATTTTTCACAGAAAAAACTTTCAGCAAAAATTTTCATTTAGCTGAAAAACCAATTTTCATACCAAAAATAGTTTTTGAAACAGAATTTTTTTACCAGTCCTATGTTAGGAGGCCTTAACACAATGATTATCCAGAATGTCGGCATCCTTTGATTACTATCTGACAACTTCTTCTTTTGTACGTGTCCTAAGTCAGAATCTAAATTTTTCGGCCATCTAACTGCTGCATCATCAAGGGTAGCAAGATACTGCAGTCCACCCTCCAGTCTTGTAATTGTGTAGCCCTCCACCACGTTTGATCATCTGCCTTGCGGCCTTACAATCCCAGAGAAGAGTGGGTTAAGCCAAAATTTCTGCATTGTGGCAGTCACTCTGGCTGTTCCAGTCTGCAACCTGGGATGCAAATACTGGACTTCATTTAACAGGCTAACATGCCTGTCTCTCTACACCAGAGTTGCTGCCACTCTGCAAGAACATACCCCTTGACCCTGATATGCCATTGTTCATCCGATATTGGCACTAGGCTGGCAGCACTGGACATGAGTGCATGAAGGGCCACCAGGAATGGATGTTGGAATGTCAATCAGCAATGTCAATCTTCTGGAGCCAGGAAGTTCTTATAGGAAATGTGTGTTGTTTATTTACACATATTGGAACCATTGTCAGCCAGGTGTGCAGCAGGTTATTTTCATCTGTTTTGAGGGTAATGGCATCTCATCAAAGTTTTGAGGGAGCTATGCAAGCCAACACATATAAATTAGATGTTAGTGTGGCTAAGACAACCACTAAAAATATTGGTAGCTGTGCTCAGCTCCAAATCAATGAGATACATAGGCTGGCTTTTTCCCCCAGACTGCTCCGTAATATTCCACAGGAGCACATACCAGCACCAGGATTGAGGCTTGCCAAACATTTGCCTCTACTCCCCAGCTCCTCTCCTGCTAGCTTCTGGATCAAGGCACTGTGACAGGTTATCTTTATGGGGACATTTATTCTGCCTTCTTGTGGTGTTCCCCTTGAGTAACATAAAGCAGAACAAACATAGACAAAATAAAGTTCAAGGTTCACATTCTAAGCTTACTGTTTCACAGTCTAACTGTACACAACAGTATGGAATATGTTATTCTAACACATAATAGCTTCAAAAGAATCACCCTCTTTCTAAATAGCCAATGTCCCAAATGGAAACAGTGACAAAACTGAACTTTTAACACAGCTGTCACAGAAATGTCTTATCACTGTTTAGAATAACAACTGTAAAATATACAAGGTTATGCAGCAAACACATTTTAAAACATTGAAACGCCTTTATAATCCCCACTATATGGAATTAAAATCTTTGGCCATCATGACATTGGCCACTTATTACAGCATGACAAAATATATCCTTCACATAAGCACTGTCAATTCACTTTCACTTACACATTCCTGTTATTTTATAACAAAATTTTTAAAATGGAAAATAACCCATAACTCTGCCAACTCAATTAAAATTTAAGCAATTTAAACAAACATTTTTACGTCCAAAAAAATCCATAATCTAGAAGTGGCTTCCCTTTTTAACTATCTACAGCTGAGGAAATCTGCAGGTTCCTATCAATGTATTAGGAAGGTGGTTGTCTACTTCACGGTGAGTAAATTCTGTGGACATGGGAACTGAGATTTTGCTAGTCTATAAAACAGTGAGTAGCACCAGCATAAGGACTTGTTTCACTATGCTGTCAGTCTGAGATTTAGGAATGATAGTGGGAATCATGTTCCAGAGATGAGGAGCATAGCTTCAGAGATTCCTGACTCAAACTGCGTCAACGTTATGATCTTGACAAGTTAAATAAATTACCAACTCCTAATATAGTAATCAATGGGGAAAATATGGCAAAAGAAGATTGACCCACTATGCTGCTGATGCTCTTTTAAGAATTATATAAATTAAAAATAAATGAACAAAAACATAACACAAGATTTTGCAACAAGGTTAATATTTTCCTGACTTCCAAATATCTAATTTTTTTAAATATTTAGAATTATCCAAAAATTCATGTTCGTTAATATTTTCTGTTAAGTCCCTTGAATGCTACATTATTTGGTGAATATTTGTGTTCACTGTCAATGCACTATTCAGTGCTAATGCAAGTTGATGAAGGAAAACGTGGGAAGCTGTTTTGGTTTTAAAAGAAAATAAGGCGTATTACTAGAGGAGAAATATGGACAGTAACAACCATTAAAGGTCAAAGTAGGGTTAAACAGTAAGCATTTAGCCTCTCTGGATTCAGATGTGCACAGGACAAAAGTCTGTCCTTCACCAGACCCACCAACATGGATATTCAAAAAAGGAAGGATGGCAAACCAAGTGAAGTTACAATTCATTGGGATGCAGAGATATGGAAACATTTTGCATTTATATTTATTCTAAAGGAATTTAGCCTTTTGTTAGATTCGTAATTTTGGAAGTAACAGTGCTATCTGCAGGCTGCTTAGAAAATCCTTTTTCTTTAGTAACAGGTAGTCTAGAGACTTAAGCACAGCCTTTTTCAATGTCAGAGTTCACGCAAGATATTTCATTTTCATAGAGCTCTTCTTTCTGAAAACAGCTTCAGCATGGTTTGGCAGCATCAGCAAAGTAGCATTTCAAGAGATCAGAAAGAGCAAATGAATAATCACTCAAATTAGAATATTTTTGAATAACACTTTGTCTTTAACAATTCATCTTTAGTACATTTGAAATAAATTTTCGATAAAGAAGTACATAGGGGCTATGAAACAGCTCCCTACATTTTCACATCATGGAACAATACAGGGGGGATGACTTCAGTGAGCTTGTAATTGCAATTTTCAGTCTCAATTTGAGGTGTTCCTGAAGGTTATAACTTAAAAGAACTACTACTATAAAATCAGCATCTGATGCAGTAATTTTGTACCACTTCTTCTGTTCTGCATATGTAGTAACTTGTGAGAGATCTATGAAAGCCATATTTGAGTTTCAGATTTATTTGCTTGCAAAAACATATTAAAAAAAGGTTGCTCATTTCTTTTAATATTGGCACTGGGTAATGCTATACTGTTATAGGTTCCTGTTTGTGCCACCAAATTTTCTAGTTTCATAAACATTTCAAATTGCTAAGATATTGGACTTAAAAAACTGGCTTCTGCTAATTCACATGAATACTTTTCATAAAGGATTTCACTCTGTATCCTACAGTGTAAATACATATGCACTCGACAGAATGTAATAGCTCCTAAAGCACTAGTTAATTCTGTTGAGTGGCTTAATCCCATTTTGTCTAAGTATGCATTTTCATGACTCATTATAATGGCAACAAAAGCAATGAGGATTTATCAGTTAAACAATTTTAAACATGTTTATTATATATGTAACTCCATGATAAACCTGACAAGAATAGCATGCCAACATCTGCATACCTTTCAGACCTCAATTCTGCAAACGTAGTCTCAGTGAGTTAAATAGGGTGCCTAAAATTGATAAATCCAAGGAATACAATGGTGTTAATAAAGATATGCTGTGTTGTGCTTATAGATCACAGTACATGAGGCACTGTAGGTTAAATGCCAAGTGTTAAGATTTCTGAAATACCTAGAAATAAGCAATGAAACACAAAGTTGTGCATTTCCTGGCTTTTTGTCTGTAACCTAGCTTCTTAATCTTATTTTAACATATGGGGATGAGTGAGGTTGCACCCAATTGCTTTACCACTGTGCACATTCCATGCTTGAAAATCTGATCACCAGAAGGATGTGCCACTCCTTTTATTCAGAGAAGACCAAACAGCATAGAATTGGTACATGGAGTGCAGGGACAGATGCTGTGGCTACACTCCCATCTTTCCATCAAACATTTGAAAGCTCACATATGCTCCATGCAGTTAAGGCGCCTTTGGTTGGGACAGAAGTGTAAATTCTCTTTTGGGAGCTGGTGTATTTTTGAGTGGATGTCCATGGGTGAGTACGTGCTTCTGTAAAGCTCAGTACTTTCCTGTCTAAATGGTTCGGGAGAGTAACAAGCATGTGCATAAGTCGTTCCTTAGGAAGCTATGCAGTCAAATTATATTGGGAGGCCAGGCTTCACTGAACATAGTAGCTTCAACATAAGGTGGAGCTTTTGCTCTCTCTTGATACCTGGTATTCACAGAAGTGAAAATCACATCTAGCCTTCACCACCACCCCCACCCCAAACGGGAGTATTTATCAGAAATTCCATTATATATCTGGGGTTTCCGACATCCCCCCACTGCTTTTACCAGAGAATGGTATGATATGGCTTCAAAACAATTGTACAATATGATCCAAGCAAAACCTATTTCCTTAGCCAAAGACAGTCAAGCTGTCAGCTCTATATAGTTGTAGAAAGACATATGAAAGAAAAAATTAGCCAGTGATCTAAATATACTTATATATACACTAAGTATACACCAAGAAGTAAATCTATAATACTTTTGAACTAGAATGCACATTGCAGATACTCAACAAAGAAAGAAACTTTCCATTGTAGCCCACTTTTCTGAGTTATGCTATTTTCTTTCACAAACACCTTGAATTTGAATACATACACACACACAGACCTGCCCAGCAGAAAGGGAAAGCTAATCTGTGCAGGAGAAAGAGCTTTCTTAGGGGTTGGTCCAAGACTACGGAACAAGCTCGGATCTAAGAGCCACCTGAAATCTTGCCACATTCCATACCAAGTGTGAGGTGCACTTTTTTGATGTTGCTTTCAATAATACAAGGACATAGCACAGTTGCTATAAAATAAGTGAATATATCTTTTTTTTTAAATCTAAATTAAAAATAAAATAAAAATAGAATAAAACAATCCTCCCATAAATATCGCTCTGGAGAGAGAAAAAGGAAGGGAGGGAGACCCATGTGTGACAAATGCCAACCATGTTGCTAACTGCATTTCTGTAAGGTGTTCAGACGATACAGTGGTGCAAGTAGTGTAAACACAGAACATTTTCTTTTTGGACTTTACAGCCTTATTAAACATTCTGTAAGTCTTACTGTAAAGTTGGCTTCTTGTATATTCTCTGTCAAGTAGAATGAAACATTGAACAGGTCATAATCTGAGAACTGAATGAAAATGCCTTTTTTTAAAAGAGGAGGAGATATAAAATAAATGTCACCCAACCACCAAAACTAATCGCAAATAAATGGAATAATTTAACTTTAGTTCAGTTGAAAATGCCATTTTGCCAATGTAAAGTCCTTGATGTAGTCTAATTCAATAAGGCAAGAATATTTCCAATTTACAAGAACCTAGATCCTATATCCTTTAATCATAATAATCTCATTCACTAGTATGGCAAAACAGTGATAAAATATAATGCAACTTACGCAAATTATTTGCAGGTGGCCTTGTCTCCATGTTTTCATAATGTTGCACATGAACTACAATGTTTAGATCCCTTTCCATGTGATCTGTTGTGCAAGGACCCTGAGGTCGCATAACATCAGCAAGAGCCCTGAAGAACAAAAATTAAACTCAATTAGAATAAATCTGTTGCAAAATCTATAATGCAGTTGCAATGTACTCTGGTCATTTTAGTTCTCTATATTATACATTTACAATGTACATACTTCAGTCACAGTTTAATAATTGACCTAATCCTGCTTCCATTGACATCAATTAGAGGTTTGCCACTGACTTCAGTAGGAGCAGGACTGGCACCTAGGTATATGCCATATATGTAGCTGATACATTACTGTGCCATAAAAAATAATTGTCCCCCTGCAAAAGCTGTGGACTTAGACAAAGGAATGAAATAGCATGTGCTATTAATGTCTTCAGAGTTCAGTGCAACTCTTTTTTATTCAGTTCTGTACCTCACTGTTCATTATTTGCCTCCTTTTGTCACCAGATTTGTACCATTTAAGCCATTTTTTAAGAGAATGGATGTCTTTATTAGGTACTATGCCCAGTTTAGTTTAATTTTGTGTAAAATTATATACAGTATTATATATACAGCATCTGGTTTAAAAATTAACAAATAAATAATTCACTAATGAAAGTCGAGCCAAATTCAGTATAGCTCTACCACTGTGACAGCAGCTATTTTCCTGGTTGCTATGTGCTATATTTTGAAATATCAAATAATAACTCCATATAAGTGTGTGGGTTACATACAGATAGACAGAGAAATGTTGAGTTGGATCTTGCTCTCAAAATGCAGATACAATACTTCTGTCTACATAACATACACAATATGTTCCCTCATTTGTGGATATTTTTACTGAAGCAACATTTCAATATGAAGCAATACTTATACAGCAAGAATAGCAGAGTTGGCCTACATAGCTGAGAAAAAAAGGCCACTAGCAGAGATCTTATAGAGGTATGTACAGTATGATCCTGAAAGGAAAGGATTGTATTAGAAACTACAGTTTGAAAACAAGTTATGGACTACGGGAGAACACTCGTATCTCATGCAGAATTTCTTTATTCAGAACAAATTGTCTATTCCAGCATTATAGATTAACTCACCTGGACACATTTTTGGAAAAGGAAGAAATGTAAATGACATGTTTCACCTTCATTCTGGAGTTAAAATGGTGTAATCTCATAATGCATAGATTAGTATTTCCCAAGTCTGAGGGACCAGGCTTTTAGAGACAGCCTTTTCATTGCCATTGACGCTACTGTAAATATTGTTCATTATAGACTCTAAATAACATCCCACATGCTACCAGATTAACTATTCCCTGTGTTTGAAAATACCGACAAAGTCTTCACCATTCTAGGCTGGGATTTTCAAAGGGGGTTCAGGGAGTTAAGTGTCCAACTCCTATTGAATTAAACTGCTTTTAAAATCCAAGCCTTAGAAAACCAGGCACATGTAGATTTTCTAATGCTAATTCAAAAATATGTGTCTGTTCACTAATTGCTGAATAATCAACCAGGCATTAAGAATACCAAAGGCCAGGACAAAAGAAAGAAAATTACTGTTCAAATTGAAGAAACCTCTTTTTCTGCAGGGTGTCTTTTTTTGTTTTGTTTTTTAACAAAACATTACCTCCATTTATATTGTAATATGCAAATAAAGGGCCTGATCTTTCAAGGTTCTGAACATCTCATGCAAGATACTTATTGGTCATTTACATCAGTGGGAATTAAGAATGCTCAGCACCTCATAGAACCCAAGAAAAAAGGGATGTGTATTGGAGATCAAATACAGATAATATATTGTCCTAATTAATATTATAGATTAAGAGCCACATTGTACCCTTCTGAGGATTTTCCCGTGTAATTTAAAATGTTAATGGATGTTTGTGTACCACAAGGACAACATAAAGTACTTGGCATAGGGTGCGCACTTTTCTGAAACTCTGTGTAGACACAACAAGCTACTGGATAGGGCTTCTCCCTCCACGCATTTGGCTAATTTGAGTAAATAAGACTCCTTACTCTTTACCCATATATAATTTTTCACTTGCTGAATTTGCTTCTGTATTGTACCTCTATTGTGCTTTAAAACATAGAATGGTACCATCTTACAAATATCTGAAGAAGGTGGCAGTCCAGCTTTCACTGGAAAATGAAATAAATAAGGGAGTTATATTGTCACTATACATATGCCTCGCATTTAATGAGTTTAAGAAAATGCACACTACAGGATGAGATGACAATCTTCAAATCAGATAGAGACGTTGTTGGTCCTCTATAATGGTAATGATAGAAATCATACATACATGGAGCAATGTCTTCGACCTATCAGATTCAGCCCAAAGCTATCCAAGGAGTATCACAGGATATTTCTTATGGTAATAATTAATTTTGCTCTTTCGATTTGTAATGCTGTTTTAAGAAGTTATAAGCATATCTAACCAGGCAATTCCCTTGTAGCTACAAGCTTGACGAGGCTCATACAGATGTGATTTCATGAAAGGCTAGTTGTCATTTTTTTGCTTCCAAAAACGAGTCAAAACCAATCGGGGAAATAATTTCACACAAAGGATTTCGGCATTTTGGCAATCCAGACTATTTTTGGCCCCAAGCAAACTCCTTTTTGAAGTTCAGTACATTCTGGGGGGTGGGAGAATTCAGGTTGTTCATTAAGATATTCAGGAGGCTGCATTCAGGTCGTTCATAAGATATTCAGGAGGCTGCTGTCAAACTATCACAAACATACAAGTTATAACAAAATCAGGAGCTATAACAGTGCAGATCTGATTGCAGACTTTGGCCTTTAGACCCTTTACTGCTCTTGATTTATGTGCACGTCTCCCATTTGAACTGGGGCATTATATGATGTGCATTTTTATTTACAGACCGTGGGGGAGAGGTAAAGTCTACTGGAAACTCTGCAAGTATCACTTTGTGGGGTTCCTCTCCTATTTACCCTTCAAGGGTGATATTTCTCTACTTGAATTGGCAGTAAGAAGGATGCAGCTTTGCAGCCTAGAAATCCTGTTGAGCCTAGTGCTCTGATGAACACAAACTGCATCCTGATAGCTCCTAGGGCACCACCTTTGGGAGACAGACCCCTCTCCACTGCTACCCAGCTTCCCCATCTCCCGCAGAAGAGGTGCTACCATAAGTTTTCACCACCACCACCACATCTGCCTCCACCTTACTCCCTCTCATAGGAGATAGAAGATTCAGAGGGACAATTAATCCTCTTCTTGAACACTAGTTCCTTTTCTTGGACCATAGTTCCCTTTCTTTGCCTATGGCTAAAAGAAACTCTTTCATTCTCTTAACTTTGAACAAATTTACCTAAAGAAGACAAAGAGGTAGCATTAGGTATCAGGAATACACAATACTTTAGCATCTTATAGGAAGCATCCTTCTTCCTCCCCCCCCCAATCTTCTTCCACCTTTGTCCAACAACATAATCTAAAAAGAGAGTAAAATATTAAAATGTAACAAGGGTCACACTTGGCCATGTTTAACTAAACTACAGGGACTACCTAGCATCCCTAAGAAGGTATGAATTACTCTGATGCTTTTTACTGAATAAGTCTGCTTACCTTGTCAATGTTTTTTCTGCATTTTAACTGACAATTTATAAAATTTCAAAATGGCCATTTTATGTCAAAACAAATGTCTTCACATAACAGCAAACAGAGTGCAATGTATGGTAAAAGAGACCATATCTGATAATTCTGTGCATTTTTTCTTCAAAATCTAATGGCCAAATTGTGACACCCTCGTTCACATAAGTACCTTACTTTGCTAGCAGATCCATGGACTGTCTGCATAAAAAAATACTATTCAAGATGAGTAAGAGTGGCACAGTCTAGCCCTAAATTAGACATTCTAATTCCCAACGTGCTTATATAAAAATTAACTTTAAAAGTAGCTTTCCATCAGTGTAATTTGATTAAAAATAAAGCTTTGCATATTTTGGTCATTAATAATAAAAAAGGCATTTAAGTAGCACACCAGCATATTGTGTATTGTATTTCTGATAAGTAATGCCACTCTTTCTTTAGGTGGATTTGTTTGTAAAGTTAAAAGGATTCAAGTATTTCAGATATCCATTACCTAGATAAGGGAGCTAAAGCGATAGTGTCCCTCTTTCTTAGCCATATTTTCAATCTGGCCTGGGAGATGAGACACTGTCAAATGAGGGAATAAAAGGCAAATCAGCTTCTCTGTGCTTCTCACTACCAGTCAAACTGGATTAACACGTACCTCTCCAAACCAAGCAATCTATTTTCATGAAAAATAGTGGGGTAAAATCTTTAACCAGGATTTCTAACATCAAGTCTAGCATTTCAACATGGCATAGCTAACTCACTCATGACCAGGGCTTTATAAAAAATTGTTTAATGAGACTGAATGTAGGAAAAGCATAGGAAGCCATGTTCAGTTTTTGTAGATCTCATGGTGATTGGTGCCATGTAAGAAGGTAGATATGTAAATAGGATATGTAGTGTCTTAATTACCTGTACTATGAAATGTTTTTTAGCAAGCACTTATGTTTACATCGTAAAACTTTGTGCAGACTTGTGCCCCACTCTCTTTCTTCCCCAGAACATCTTAGCAGTATGAAGCGAGCCAGGATGTGTGCTTTGGTTAAACAAGTTGAGGACAAAGCGATTAAAATTAATGGCAAAGGAAACTGGGATTCTAGATTCCTCAGACAGCCTCTAAAAATGTCAGGTACTGTGGGGAAAATGAAATCAAGCATCCAAATTCCCTAGATGGTTTTGAAAATCCCACCCTGTACATTTGTGATGAGAACTTTTGAAAGAGTTGTAATAATTTTCCAACAGCTGTGGAATATCCATTGTGTGTACTGAGTGGGCGTCTGTTTTCCCATTATCATTCTGACTCTTGTAGGTTCCTACAACCTCTGAAATAATCATACCTTGAGAAATCTATGAATAAAAAGTACATGAGTTTGAACAATATTAACTAATTAGGGCAACAGCTGTCCTTTCTGACCCTCACTTCAGCAATCTAATCTATATAGATACAAGTCTGAAGGGGCTTAGAATGATATTCCATCCCCGGTAATTCTGTATTCCTGGGTTTAGGGATAGGCTATCATTTCAGAACCCTTAACACCTGTATCTGATATCTTAACACCTTACCTTACCTCAACACCTGTATCTGATGGACAGAGAGCAAATAGATATATCCTTTTAGAGGTTTTTTAAAGCAAATATTTCTATTGCTGGAAATGTGACTGACTGATCTAGCCAGAGATGAACAGAAATGGATACAGAGTTTTCATATTTTCTCTGCCCCACCACTTTTTTTTGGCAAGTGAAGTGCCTAAACTCACCTGCTGTTTTACCTGCATGTAGACATTACAGAAATGGAATGAGGCAGAGGGAAATAAAGCTATTCTAGTGAAGCTTCAGCTAACAGATCGAGGGTAGGGAATACAATTTTTTCAGAATCCATGTATTCTTTTTATCAATTTAACAGGTGAGGATTCTTAAAACGTCTTACTATTTATACCCTGCTTAACAAAGACATTCTCTCTAGAATTAATACCGACACATAGTGTTGAGTTGACTAAAAATTCTAGTCTGCTTTGTTCCTCAGTAGTAAAAATGAATCCTATCAGCCAGTTTATAAATAGCAAATAATTGCTAGTGAACTGGTGATGCATTCGCAGCACTATTTTTGGTGGCTCCTCTGTTCATTTCAGAGGAGGCTGTTAATCACAAAGCAACACAGAAGCTTGGACAAGAAATAAGGCTCCAGGTGTTGAGCAGATCTCTTGAACTATCTTTCTAAGGGTGACTCCTGAGTCAACCTTTAAAACTCTGATTGTGAATTACTCCATTTCTATCGACCACCAGACAGGGAGATAGAAAACCTTCTGCCATGCTGCATGTCCGGTAGAAGGCGTTCTTGCAATTGTATTTCATTTCCAAAGTTGCCCGAGATGCTGGAATCAATTTAAACTCTTTAATGGATCTATTTGCCTTTTTTTTAAACAAAAAATCTGCAAATGTCTTTCCCCATCTGCTTTACTTTCCTGTGCCTGGATTAGCATAATGAATCAGACAGATTGAAAATTTGACAAATATGTTATCCTTTGATTCTGAAGTGCTGTGACAATCTGGGTGCTCAAGTATGATGTTAAAGCAACTGGGCTCTGTCCTGAGCTGCTCACCTGCCTACCCACCACTAGGCAGCCAGTCCCTGGAGCAGGCAAGTACACAGCATGCCTCACTCTAGAGAGGGGAGGTTCTCTTTGATGTAACCCAGCCATTGCATTTACACAGAGTGTAACACACACACACCAAAGACTTTTACACTCCATATTTGGTTACATTTTGTCTCTGTAGCAACTGGAAAAAAAATGCTTGAGATGCAGGCAGCTAGGTTACATTAAAACCTTTTTAAGTTGGGAATTCTACAACAGCTCCCTTTTGGTCTCTCCCTCTGTAGCCCCCAACCTCATTTGTGTGACAAAGAGCTCACACTTGAAGGGAATGGGGGAGGGAAAGTCCTGTCAACACCATTTTGCAGTGGGAGAGGGAGGGAGGGATGGGATTTGTTTACATCCTTCTGTTGTTGAGAAGTAAAAACCTTTTCAGGGGCTTGAAACAGTTGGCAGGGGGAACCCAGCAGCCCCTCCTGAGGCTAATTTAAATGCCGCGTTTAGTTTGGGCTTTTCTGTTATTAGACAATAGTCCCAAGAACAGTACTGGGGCGGGGGGTCAACACTGCGGATTAAAAATGGGTTAGGATCTGGGGCAGCCTCAGTGATGCCGTCCGATGCTCCTCGGTTTGAGTCACACGCCGGGTCTGGGGCAGCCCCGCACTCCAAAGTTGGCCCGCCAGTGCCTGGCCCGCCGTGCAGCCCGGCTCAGGCTTAGCGGGACCCGCACACGGGCTCTCGCCTGGCCTCTGGCGGGGCGGAGGGGTCGCCGCTGGCTGGCGCGGAGCCTTACCTGGACATGTGCTCCCGCTGCGGGCGGTGCGCCTTCTCCAGCCCCAGCTTGGTGAAGATGCCCACCAGCACCATGACCGCCACGACCCCGCAGATGATGTAGACGATGAGGTTGGTTTTGTCCCGGGTGGGGTCGTGCAGGGGGTCGTCGATGCGGGCGGGCGGCTTGCCCGTGTTCATCCACACCGGCGTCTCGTAGTTCGTGCAGGTGTTTTGGTCCAGCCGCGTCTTCTTGAACTTGCAGCAGAAGCGGAAGCCACAAGTGCCGCAGCAGAAGACGAACTCGCCCGAGCTGCAGTTGAACGGCGGGTCCCACTGGCCCATCACGTCGAAGTAGCCCCGGCAAAAGTCCGGGCTCGGGGGGGCTTCCGAGGCGTCCCCGTGCTCCCCAAAGCCGGAGCGGTTCCCCCCCGAGAGCACCACGATGCTGCCCAGGTGCTGGCCGGCTTTCTCCTGCGCGCGGCACACCAGCGGCAGCAGGTCGGCCACCAAGCACCCGAGGGCCAGCCGGATGAAGCCCTTCATCCTGCCGCCCAGCCCCGCCGCCGCGATGCCGCCGCCGCCGCGGCTCGAGCTGCTGCGCTGCGCCAGGAGCCGAGCGCGCAGGGGCTCGGGCGGGGGCCACGCGCTCGCTCAGCCCGCTCCGGCGCGCTCCGCCAGGGGCAGGCGCAGGGGCAGGAGCGGGAGCGGGGCGCCGAGCCTCCCCTGCCTGGCGGGCCCCCAGCCCCGGCGAGGGGAGCGAGGCGGGCGGCACTTGTGGAGCCGGGAGCGGAGCGTGCGGGAGGCGGCGAGCGAGGGGCGGGGTGGGGCGGGGTGGAGGGGCAGGGGAGCGAGCGAGGGGCAGAGAGGAGAGGAGGGCCGGGGAAGGAGCGCTGGGGCTGGCAGGCGGGAGGGGACGGCGGGGTGAGGCGCGGGCTCTGCAGAGCCGGGAGAAGCTGCTCGCGCCGCCTCGTGAAAGCCGCAGGCACCAGGGAAACCCACCTTCCCGCGCCCCGCTACGGAGCCTGGCGCGTCCTACGAGGAAACTCGCTCCCGCGGCAGAGGGGCCCATGAAACCCCACCTGCGACGAGGGGCTGGTGCATCCCGACAGCGTCCGCGGGAGAGCGAGGAGGGGTGCGCGGGCTCCCTGCAGCATCCAGCGGACGGGCAAGCGCTGTCACAAGGGGGAATCCGATTCGGTGGGCAGCGGGGCTCTGCGCGAGGGAGCTGAGGGTTTGGAAAGCGAAATCCGTCTACTGAGGAGCCTGCGGGAAGCCGTTTGCACTAGCCCGGGCGATGCCTCCTAGCCTGACAGTACCAACGGGCACAGCCAGAGAAGCCCCTTCAGCTGTAGCTGGCCAGTGCTCCCGGTCGGTTACATAACATGGGCCGCGCCAGCAGCGTGTTTCACACACGATCCAAGGTGCAATGGCAGCTCCTCCCCCTCCCTCCCGAAGCCCTGACCTGTACATTCCGGCCTCTTTCTCCCAGGCCCTTTCCGACCCCCCGCAACTGACTCGTTGTGAGTGAGGAGCTGGGCGGCTGCTGGGGAGAGCACGCTCCAGTGGGAATTAAAGGGACAATCAGACACATGGTTCAGCCCTTCTGAAAGTAAAAGATAAAAGGGGTTGAGAAATGCTGGAGGTAGCCATCTGGTAAGAGGCTAAAAGCCTGGCTGAGGTGATTACCCCTATGCATTTCTTCAGGAGAGGAGAAGCAGGAAAGCCCACATGGGAGAGGAACAAGGACCTTTGCTCCAGTTTGCATTGACTTTGCTTTTATTCCCCAGGTTGGGATTCTGATCTCCCCTCCCCTCTGACGTGGGGCTGGATTTGAACAAATAAGGGGCTCATTTGGTAGTAGGAGGGTGGGAGAAGGGGAGAGAGGCTGCTACTTTCCCTATACTTGAAGAGAACAGTTTACTATGTAAAACCCTTCTTACATCTTAATCCTTTTATCAGTCTCTTGAGATTCAATTACCTATATAACTAATGCAATATAGTCCAGACATGTATGTTTGAGACTATGGATATTAGACGGCAGGCAGTGTAAACAGTGCGCTAGTTCTAGCATATGCTATGGCATGATCCTACATTCTTGTCTTTCATACCTGAACTACCCTGTATCATTTATTTAGGAAATCATTTTATCAACCAGTAAGGCTGGCTCCAGAGGACATCCTTACACTGCAGGCTATCAGTGAGAGGCAGAAATAAAATAACTTCCCTCCGAATGCACATTTGACTCTAGGAAAGACTTCTCAATGATTCACTCCATCCCGGTTACTCAACTCTCTCATCTCCAATGCTTAGTTGACAATCGTCTGCACAAATAGTGAGAACATTTTCCTGAATATTGTGCTGCCATCAAATGCGAGGAAAATCCCACTGAAGTATGGCTTAGCAGACTGTGGGCTGTGTTTTGAAGCAGCTTCCCATCTCCTCTTGGGCGATATCTCTGATGGCCTCACCAGGGGCTCTCTGAAGTTCTCTCTAAGAAAGAGGGGTTTGTTGCGGGGGCTCTCAAGCCAGGTGTGCACAGTGGCATGTCACAATTCAGTGGTGGTTCTTCCCTATCTTTGCAAGAAGCTGGGATGCTGATGCACTTCGATAGCTTCAGCCAACTTCCTAGGGGAATTGTTAAGAATCAGTAAATAAGCAGAAAGGTGAATCAGAGGACAAAGCAGACATTTGGAATCAGAGAGGGCTGTAGTTAGCTAATTGCGATCCTTTGCCTTCTCTTAAAAATAGACTCTAAGTACAGTGAGTTTACTGAGCATTTTGACAGGAAGCCTGGCATCCTTGGTCAGTGGGTAGGAAATAAAGCCATGAGATTCCACAGCAGAGGAAAACAATCAGCTCCATTCAAATCCAGCCTTCTTTGGTGTTAATATTTAATTCATTGAATCTTCATCTCCATCTCTCTTCAAATCTCATCAGAAATCATCTCTCTCCAGTCCTTCCTTGCCTATATTTCTCTCTGATACTATTTATTATTTAACTCTGTAAAGCACTTTGTGCTATAGTTTATACTGAGGATGCTGCACAAAATGAAGCTGTGACATATTTTATAATCACATACAGAGATGTACGTCCCAGTCCTGCCAAGCACTTGAGAAGTTGGTATCACTTTGCAAACCTGAGTGGCCCCATTCATTTCACTTGTTAGGCAGGTGTTTAAGTGCTTTGTAGGATTGCGGCCATACATACGTAGATATACTAAAATTACAAATGAAACGCAAACCTGGGCTGTTAACATTAATTTAGTTGAACTAGAGTTAACAATGGAAAGATTTTTTTAAATTCTTCTAATGAAGACAAAACCTGAAGGCCAGATTCTAATATCAGTTACTCTGGGAACTCCAATGGCTTCATTGAATTGAGATCAGACTTAGTCCCGAAGTGATTTGCCTTGGGGACTAAAACTCAGAAGTGGAAACACAGGACAGAATTAAAAGTTCATTGAAAACAAGAGAAACACTCACACTGATATCAGTGAACATTGAACCAGGCCTGTAACTCGTTCACTTGAAATCCCTACTCCAATTACACTCTCTGCCTTATTTTATTTTTTATTTGTATTACCATAGCACCTAGGACTCCTAGTCATGGACCAGGACCCTATACTACTAGGTCCTCAACAATTTATTTTTAAATCACTACCATCACAGCATATAGTTGTTAAAAAGAATTGTAAATCATCAAAATGTGAAATCTTTAAGTATAATAAATATTACTAAAGAAACAAGAAATTGCTGTAGTTTATCCTTATTCCAGAACCAGATGTCTCATTGAGAACAATGGGAGTTTATACAATGATGGGGTAGAATATGGGCCATTATGTGACAAAGCGTTTAGGGCTTAATCCAAAACCCACTGAAGTCAGGGAATAGATTTCCAGTTACTTCAATGGATTTTGGATCATATTGTTAAAATCTAAGAGAAGCAGGAGACTCTTACAGTTTTTAGATATGTTCTATCAGTTTTAAAACCCTTTTGTTAATTAATATTCATTTTAAATTAATAATATTTATATAGTTTCCACAATATTTCCTGGTAAATATTATAACTTGTTTCCAAAGAGTTGAAAATCTGCTGCCTTTCAACAATAATTATTTTCTCAACTAACACCTATGGGATTCACCATGCTACTCTTACTCAGGCAAATAGTCTTTAGCCATGTGAGTGATCAACATTGCAGAATCAGGCTTTATACAGCGTCAGATTGTATTATGACTCTTTTCCTCCAGTACCCCTATTGACTTCACTGAGATATTCACAATGGATCAATGACAGGATGTAGCCCAAATTTAAGTTAGAATAATAGGCTTTTTGTTTGGAAGTTCTGTAGCAGTAAAAAGACAGCTCTTAGAGTTATCTAAACAATTCAAGCATCATTAATAGCAGTAGCATTTCAATAGCACTAGCTCCAATCAGAACCCCATTGTGCTAGACCCTATACAAACAAATAATAAATGGTGTAGATGTTAAAACCATGACAGCAATCTATACAAGTGATATGAAAGTAGAGTGCTGTTCTTTCTACATAGGTATCAGCAAACATGGTTTCCACCAAGTTACCACCAGACACTATAGTGATGGCCATTCCATACATTTATCTAATAAAAATATTACTATAATTGTTCCTGATAGGCATCCTTATCAGTGCCAGCAGTCAAACTAAGTATTGTATGGGCCTGGAAACAGGGTGACTTTCTCAACATTAAACGTAGACTGTCCGGATCAAGGTTGAGCCAGCTTGGTTAGGCATTGGGGACGTTTGCCATCCCACAGCCAATGCTGTGCTTGTTTTATGTCTGAACAGAATTTGGTCTCTAAATGCGTCAGACCAGCACCATTCACTACACATGTAAAAGAATTTTGTGTGTAATACTGTGCATAATCTGTAGTTTTAGTGTTGTATTTAGCTATCTAAGGTATTAGAACTAATCACTACAGCATCCCTTTATTAACAATGGGGGAATAAGGTTGACAACCTTTCAAAAAAGGCTGAAAATCAAGTAAGAAATAATTGTGAATTAAACTGAATGATGAGAGTAATTTGATGGGCAAGTTCTCTAGAGATGCAGTGAACATACCAACCGCAATTGCCATGTTACAAAAATCCATATTTCATATGTTTAATTTTGTAATAGCAATATTGACTTCAGGGCATTTCCTTGGGATTAATGGCTGGCTAGGGGAAAGGCTCAGTAGAGGGCTACAAGCTATTAATTCCCTCTAACCAGTCATTAATGCCCTGTACCTCAATCATTATTATTATACAGATATTCCAGAGCCATGAAATCACTACAACAGTAGCCAGACAGGCTGGATCCCCAGACAGTACTGATGTGAGGGGCATTCTATGAGAAGAAGTGTCATGTGGAAACTGCAATGAAGCAGTCAATGCACATCTTCTTGACAGTAATAATTCATAATATCACAGGGTGCGTGGATGCATAGATAAGAGATGTAATACATCTGGAAAACAAAGGAGATGATTCCATTATACCAGCCCTTTGTCACGCTTCTTTTGGAGTGCTGAACATCACAGTATTGGTCACTGATCTTTAAAGAGGACATTTATGCAATAGGAAGTGTCCAGAGCAAAATGTAACTTGAGACACGGGGGAAAGGCTTCAAGAGCTAAATGTGGTCAGTGTAGCTGGGAGGTGTGGCCTCCCTCAGAGATTGACAACGAAGGAGAGCCATTCTCCCCCCCATCTCGGGGATTGGAACCCTTGAGTACACCACCTGAGAGGAAGCAGGTAGGCGGGGCTCGGCCTATAAAAGTCAGGCCTGCCGGCTCAGTCAGACCCGGTGGCTGAGGGAGAAGGACACTTCTCTCTTGCTGCTCGAGCCTATGGCTACACCCGACTGCTACCCAGAAGAGAGGCTGCTGGAGCTGCCCATGGCGTGGGGCCCTGAGGATCTGGAGGAGCTGCCTGAACCAGACGAGCCAAAGGAGACCCCTGGATCCTACGATCCAGAGGAGAGGCTGCTCGAGCAGCCTACTGCCTGGGGCCCTGGAGACCTGGAGGAACTACCCAAGCTGCCAACCCCCGGTGAGCCAGAAGGGACACATGGACCCTGGGACCTAAAGAAACTGCCTCCTGCAGATGACCCCAGACAGTTCCCGGATCTGCCGTCAAGCGACGAGGAACTGGGGTACCGCTCAGGAGAGCAGGTACTATAGGGAGAAGGTGGGAGGAAGTAGCCCAGGGAAGCCGACTATGGTCTGGCTGAGCTTGCGCTCGCTCTCTGTCAGTGTGTTTTGGCCGGAGCCCCGCTGACCCAGTGACGGGACACCCCATCACTGATAGGGCCCTGGGCTGGGACGCAGTGGAGATGGGTGGGCCTGCGTCCCCCTCCCCCTTTCCTACCCCAACCTAGGACTGATCGCCCTGTGAGGGCCAGAGCCTGTTCCCTGCTGCCTGCCACACCCTGCCGAAGGGCCTGGTGTGAACTAGCTACTTGCCCTGCTGAGGGCTAGAGACTGTTTCCCTTCTGACTGCCCTGCCTGGCCTAAGGGCCAGGCTTTGGACCCTTTCCTTGACCCTCTGGGGCTAGAGACTTCCTCCCCTCCCCATTGTCTGCCCTGCCAGAGGGCTAGGCCATAGACTGTTTACTAGCCCTGCCAAGGGCTGGAGACTGTTTCCCGCTGCTGGCCTGGCCCTGCTGAGGGCTGGGCCATAGACTGTTTGCTCACCCTATTAAAGGGCTAGAGACTCTTACCCCTAAGGAGCGACCCAAAGACAAGGCTCGCCCTACTAAGGGCCGGAGGCAACCCCTTTAAATTGGACTTGCCGAAGGGCGTAGGCGCTGGGTGGGGTGGCCTCCCTTGGAGATTAACAACAAGGGAGAGCCACCAGCACCAGTCACTGCAGGGGATCCTCTACAGTCAGCAAGGAGGCTGCAGGAGATTTGTGGTTAACAAATTCTCAGTGTAGATCCCATGATTTAGTTTTATTTTATTGAACTGCATGACATCCTGGTTTGTTTCTTTGGAATGCCTAAATGTTCTCCTTGCATGGAAATGCATCATGCTGGTACAGTTCCTCCATCGGGAGAAGGATGAACAAGTGCAATGGCCCCATTACCCTCATACCAGTGCATCACTGTCTGAAATCTGGTTTATTGTGTTTTGATACTAAATTTGCTTTTCCTTTTTTACTCTTGGGCATATGTCTCAGTCCACTCTTGAACTCCCTTGGACCTTTCCATTAAAAAACATATACACACACAATGAAATTGTAACAGTATGAACTTGGTCTGAGAAAATATTATGAATCATGTTGATGTAGAAGTGCAATTTTTAATATTTTATTTAAATTAACTTCATATGACAAGCATATAGGAATGGACTCACAATGAATAATGATAGCACTTCATCAGCTAAAACTCACTAGCATGAGGCTTGTTTTCCAATCTTGCTGATTGGGAAAACAGTTCACTACAGTTCTACAATGCTGACACTATGTTTAACACCAGATATTTTCCTTTTCAATCCTATTGTAAAACTGTAAGTTTAGTACTTGCTTAAATATGGGGATTTTCTCTCTTTGATGGAGGTAGTGAACCTTTGATAGTTCCAGTTGTTTTATTCAATTCTACAATTTCAGTTTAATTTAGAATGTAATCTGAGTACTTGTAAATATGAGGGAATCCATTATAGTGCACAGATCATCTATATATAGAGGAAAAGGAAACATGCCAAAAAGTCCAAAAAAGCTGTAAGCAGAATAGTTGATAAACTAGGTGTACCCTTCAGTTTGTCTGTTGCTCTGTTTCTGGAGCACAACAAATTGACGGTTAATTTCAGTCTTCTGCAGGATTGATACGGCTTGTGAATTATTATAGTATTTGCAAGTATATGAAAATAACATGTTTCTGTTCATTAAAAATCAGGGCTGTCTGCAGCATTCAGAAATATGAGTAACTTGCCCTGCTGGGGTTTGTGGACCACTGCAATTAACAAAGCAGTCACTGCAGATCATTTCAAACTCATGATGATAAAAACTTTATACCACATCACGCTATCATGTATTCTGGACATGCCATTTGTTACGGAAAAAATACTTTAGGAATGTTTTAGAATCTCTTTTAAAAATTAAGACTGGATTTTGTATCCTCTACCTGTAAAGCCAGAAGCCTTTGTTCTCTGAGTTCAACCATAAAACCCTCTTGAAATTGACTAAAATAGCATTAACATGTCACACATTTAAAGGCAAGAAAAGGAAGAGATTCTGTACTGTCTGTGAGCTCAGCTCAGGCACAGAGGAAGGTGCACTAAAAGAGAGAACTCCCTACTCCTCCTTGGCCCTGACATATTAGATTAGCTGACCCACATAAGTGACCCTGTTCTAGTGGAGGAAAGTGTAGCCAAGCTTTATTCTAGCATGCCTTTTCTCCACCCCTCGAATATCCTGATCACATTACTTAACTCCTCATATGCCAGCGAGGGACGCCACTGATCCAATAGGCTGCTATGTCACCTTTGCAAGCTTTGCACCAGTGATTTTCTAGAGACTGAACTGAGTACTGCATCTAGGGAAAGTTGGATATCTTCTCTTTCCGATAGTATAAAGCTCCTAGGCTACATTTTCAAAAGTGCCTAATGATATTGAGTGCACCAATTTTAGATATGTTACAGGGACCTAATTTTCACAGAGCAGATGCTTAGCACTTCTGAAATGCTGTCTCAAGTCAGGCACACAAAATCCTGAGTCACTTTTTTGAAAATGTAGGCCACCATTTTTTGTGGTGCATGCCCACAAAATAGTGAACTTTAAAGCTACGATGTTTTCATATATAGGAAAGTTGCCACTTGCCCATCCTACCCATCAGGTTTTTATTTTTATTTTTTGGGGCAGAGACAAATTTCACATTTGAGAGAAAGAAAAGGCAACATTTTGCTGACCTGTGATATTTTTATATATGTCAGCAGTCTGAAGTTACTCAGGAGCTTAGAATGGTAAATTAAGTCACAGAAGATGGAATAGTCAGCACAGATCAAGTAAGGCAGTCAGAGCTATGATAAACTAATTTATTGCATGAATCTGCAATTTTACACATGGATATCAGCTGCAAAAATGGCCAACAATTTCATATTTTCTTGCCTAAACGTACACACTTAAGGTCTGATTCTGTGTTCATGTAAGTTAACAGTTGTCTTTCCAGTGCCTTAAATGGGAATTGGATTGGACCTCTCTCATTCAGAGGGGCTGAGAATCCCAAATCCCACTGAAGTCAGTAGACATTCTGAGTTCTTCGCACTTCTGAAAGTTATGTCACTTAATAGCCTAATAATGGATTTAGGGACCTAAATTTAGACACCCAAGCTTGAAAATGGGGGGTGCATGTGCTTGCATATCACTAGGTTTCCAGGCAGACTGTAAAATCTGTCCCCTTTTAACTCTACTCAACAGTCAGTTCATAGAGTAGTATTGGAATTAGCCCTAGCAGGATTTGCTTTTCTGCCTCCCAGGTGAAAATAGCAAATGAGGCAAAATCTATGATAGTTTGGCCAAAAGAGTATGAAGAGATCAAGATGCAAATGCAGCTTCATATAGTTTTTCTAAAAAATCATTGTGATATTGTTAATGATTATCTTTTGGTATTTTTCAACACAGTACAATCCTATTGTATCTGTAGCTTGAACAAAAAGAAAACCATCCAATTTCTCTAATCTTTGCATCATGATTGTAGTATGTTGAAACATAAAGGTCTAAAGTAAATAAAGTGCTCAATGGAAAAACATGTTGGTTATTAATTCTTTGTAGTCTTTTTTTTTCTTGTGATGTTGCAAAGTAGGTTTGCTTGAGGTATTTTTATTTTGAAAGTGCAGTGATTCCCACAGCTGATAAATAATGGGACAGATAAAAAGGCTTTAACTCTAATGTAAAATGCATATCAGAGAGTTGGTAGAAGTAATGCGAGAAGGTGCAGAAAGCAGATCCTGAGGTGTCTTTTGTTGCTCCGCTTTCTTAAATCAGCATATCTCTAAACTGCTACATATCTAATTCTATTAACATGTTTAGGATAGTGGCAGCTATCACATATATAGGACATTACTGCAGACTACACTAAGGTTAAATTTAATACAACATGCTGGCAACCAGGATCTACAATTTTTAGAATTTTTATATGATCAGCATTTGAATAAACTCAAAATAGTGGCACTAGCATGAAATATAAAGGAGATACCCTAACTGTACCTGAGGATAGATATAGGATTTCCATTCTATAAGGGGCAGTTGTAATTTAATATTTTTTAAAAGGACAGCTCATAATCTTGTTGGGTGAATGTGGGAGTTAGTCTGTCATTCACACCCACACACCTGCAAAAAGCAGGCCTCTAAAGAGGCAATTTTGTAATTTATGTACACTTGGTACAGCCTTTAAATATGACTTCTCAGGTTTAAAAATTGTCCTTGGAGGGCTATACTTGTTTTGATTTTTTTTTTTTTAAATCATGAAATTAAAATGTGAGTTACTGTGTGCAATTTCCATGAAAACAGAACATCAGCAGAAAATAGTTACTTATTGAATGATTAATAAACAGATGATTAATAAAATGAAGCAAACACATGTTTTATGGGTGAAAAAATAAGCTCACTTCCCTGTATCAGTCATGCAAACATTTTAACATATAAAGTGACCATAAATGGAAATAAATAGACTTCAATACCTTCCGGAGAGTTTTACTTTCATTCATAATGCTCAGATCAAATGAAAAATGACGTACATCACCTTTCATGCAGGGATCAGGAATACAGCCCAGAGACATTATTTGAACCTGGGTCTGATTCCCAGTGCCCCACTCTTATTGCAGAGTAAATGATTGATTTTATATCAGGGCTATTTGCTGTTATCCAATAATTACTGACATTCATACACTAAGCGTGAAATCCTGGCTTATTGAAATCAATGGGAGTTTTGCCATTGACTTCATGGCAAATCTTTAGGGCCAAGATTTCACCTTAAGGATCAGGGTGTGATATCCATTCTTACACTGAATAGTACTTTACTCTACATGGAGTTTCATTAGTTTCAATGGGGCTACTTTAGAAGAAAGGTGCTATTCATTGTGAGCAAGAATATCAGAATCTGGCAGTAAGGATGGCTCCCAGCCTATGAGCACAGAAAGTCTAGAGACAGAAAAAGTTAAATAAAAGATCAAAAACAAAATATGGCTGAAGTTAAAACTAGGGGCCATTCTGACCTTTGGTGGATGGATGCTTTTGGGGCAAGAGATGGCTGCGGGAGCCTTTTATTACCCAGACACTTTTTAAGTTCCAAGGCAAGATAGCTTCTGCCAAAAGAGTATTAACAGAGAGGCCATGCCCATTGGCACACCTGAGGAGGTATGGTCTGCCAGCAAGGTGACTGACCTCACACACAGCTCACTAGCTCATATGCTATGGTGTGAACATGCACTAGCAGTGAAACCAATGCAAAAAATCAGTAGTGTATTCCACAACACTTGTTAGCACCTCTGCAACCCTTCAGCCATTCTGGGCCATTTTTCTGCATCCTACCCACATGGTTTTTGAGTTCAGAGAGACTGAGTTCAGAGAGACTCTCCAAGATCAGGGCCTCCCATTACAGTTACCTTACATTGGAACAATGGGACAGTCACCTTCATTTCAGTGGCAGGGAGAGCTATCTCAGCCACTGGCCCATAGCTAGGTAATTTGCTCTCTGAAAATATTAGAACAATTATAAATCTCACCCCTTTTAGACTGAAATGTAAATCCCATGATTCTAATCTGTGTTTTCATAACAATACTAACACAAATCATGAAGCCATATCCACTGGGAGTTGGACAGAAAGCTAGAGATCCTTTACTGTTTACACACTGAGAATTTGTAAGGTGCTCTGATACCATGGTGATGAGCATGGTATAAATGCCTAGATTGATAGATGGATCCAGCTGGCATATCTCAGCTCCTCCTACACACACCCTGGTGCTCACCACAGCAAGCATATCAGTTCACTTTTTTTAAGTGTATGGGCACATATTTTGCAGACATGACACCTATAGCAAACAAACAATACTTTACACACTTGATAGTCAGCAAATATAAAAACTAGTATATAAATATAGTGTCCTTCCAGTGAAAAAGCCCTTCATACATCTAAATGGCCATATCATCTTAAACAGGATATACACAAAATTATATTATCATGCTTGTTCGGATAATGTTTATTACTCAAAGGTTTAGCAAGACTCCTCCAAGATGAGTCCTACCTTGCACTTTTGTTATTTACATAGGATTTGTAGAAGGATACCAGCTTTTCTTATCTAAAAGATAAATACTTACTTTATCAGTCTTTGCATCATAGACTGTGTTGGAAGTATCCCAGAAATGACACAAATTTCTTTTCTTAAAGAAACCAGATTTCTGAAAAGTAATGGAAACTCTTACAGTCTCTCAAACTATTTCCAGGTTGAAAAATATTTACCTTGCCAGACTTTTCCTAGTTTTGAATATTAAGCACTTCACTATTTTTGCATAATCCAAGTTTTCACAATTTTATTTTAAAAAAACAACCCTGATTCTCCAAACAACAGTACCACCCAAATGGCAGTTATCAGTGTCCTCATTGGCAGTGTCAGCAGAGGCCAAAAACTGAATAGGTATAGAAAAGGTATAGAAAAGCTAAACTTCATTATTAAAAGTAGTTCTTCCCAGGTCTGACTGGGGGTACTTTAATGGGGCAATGTGGGAGCAACTAAAACTGCTGCTTCAGAAAGACATCTTAGGTCCAAAGGTTTACAGTCATCTAGCAACTGTAACTAATACTAACATTTGTTTTCTATAGAACCACTTTTAAAATGGTGTAATTAGTGACTAAGGCACTGTATTGGGCAAATTGCTGGATACTTCCAAACCAATTATATTAATAAACTAGGAAAAAAGCAAACCGTGGGGCAAATACAAGTGGCTGTAATTCTAATTTGATTTAAATAGGATTAGCAGTCCCTTTCACCGGGAGTGAATTTGGTCCTTTATCTACATGAATTGCAAATTTCTGATTAACTAGTTTTTATCCATAGTTCAGTTACTATTAAAACATGGATATCAAAACTTTGGTACTGGCAACATACCTTTTTTTTTTTTAAACTAAAGAGTCCAATGGCACAGACTTAATAGAAGTCATAGGTGTAATCTCTCTCTCTCTCTCTCTCCCCCTCCACCTACCCCTCTCTTGCCATTACAAATTGATTAGTTTCTTGCTTTGTATGAAATCAGGTGGTGCTTATTTCCCTCCTAAGGAATGGGAAGGGAGAAAACAGAGTTCAACTTCTCAAATTGGAACGGCACTTTAGTAATACTGGAATCATATAGATTTCATTTAGCCTTGGAAGCTAAAGCACAGACTTGAAGTCTGCTACCAGTTTGTTTATTATATCATTATTTTTGTCTGACAGCTAAGCCACAGATGTCTCTCCAGGTCAGGGCTTCCCAACCTTTCACAATACAAATGTCACATCTTTCTTTACAATTTTATGTGTATTTCAAATATCATATACCAAGTCTGCTGTATAGGATTCAGTGGTTAATGTCCTAAAATATAGAGTAGAAAGGCCCTTGATACATGTCCAGCAAAAACAGATTGTAAAGCCCTGCTGTAGGGGTGAAATTAATCTCTGTGCAGAGAGCCAGCATTATACCTATGTACTATTTAAGGCCCAGATAAACCCTCAAAATGATGATGGAGTTTCATGTTGATGTCAGCATATGAAAATTCAGCAAACACTATAATTGAACACATGTATGTGAAATCAGACTAATGTGAAAATCACAATCAGTTACATGTGGGACAGACAAGATTGTCCAGTCCATGCCCACTAAAAATTGTGTGTTATATAAACATCCAGTTTATGATCATTCATATGATTATGAATATATTCTTATTACATTATGTATCACATGTGTACTGTACTACTATTTAAACTGTTTGGCTCCATCTTCAATAAAATGTTTCTAAATTAATCTGATTTCCAGTTTAATTTGACCATCTCTTTAGCAAATTAGGTTCAAACATTTCTGAGGAGACCAACACAACAGCTGCTTCCCCATCATTATGTTCCAGCAGAGAATCTGCTTATGCCCATCTTGGAAATCTTCTAGGTGTAATTACACGTTAGATAGGGTGACCAGATAGCAAATGTGAAAAATAGGTCAGGATGGGTGCCTATATAAAACAAAGCCCTTGTATCAGGACTGTTCCTATAAAATCGGGATATCTGGTCACCTTAATGTTATATTGCCACTGGCTCAATAGAGGTATTCCAAAGAATGGATTCAAATGAGAATTCCTTGACATCTTTATTGGAAATAATCAAGCAATATGGTATCACGTTAGACTAGGTTCAGAAGTGCTTGAGTACTGGTAAAGATAAAGTGCTGTGCAGTTTGAAATTCAGAAATAAAATGGCTACATTATACTCATAAATAAATATTGCATTTAAGCAGAGATTTCTAATGTGTGTATGTGTATATGTTACACATTGAAATAAAACACTGCATAGTAAATTTGATATCTCCTGATTCCTACTGAAATAGAAACATAAACTCATAAATCCAATTCTACAAATCGAGTATACAAATAGTATAGCAAAATCTCTACCTATTGAGTCACACTTATCCCAAAATAAAGCACTATTTTATATGTTGATCTATATCACCTCCGGGAAGTAAAAACAGTAGGGGACGATTAAGGTTATCACACCTCCAGAGAAGTAACGCTTCCGGAGAAGGCTCAAATATTCTGGTTCATACTGGATTCTCCAGAGACCAACAGACAAAGAAAGGACTTTTGGACAAATAGGATGAGCATAAAATGACTCAATGCTTTGAGCTGGTTCTGGACCTAGGACTGATGAACTTGTAACCACGGGGAAACCCAGTTGTGGGTTGGAAGGACTAAAACTTGGGAGTGACCTCTGGTAAGCTTTTTAGCATTCATGTAGATTCTTTTATTGTTTTAATAAGTTTTCTTTGCAATGCTTTTACCTTAAGAATAAATGTGCTCGCTTAGAAGGAGCTGCATGGTAACTTATAACTGTTGCCCTTGGAGAGAAAGCAAAGCACAGGCACTGGTCTTTTTAAGCAGTCTGGCTTGCTGGGGGATATTGTTATGAGAGAGTTTGTTTTCTGCTCTGGACAAATGGTTCAAAATGGCCTTGCTTGAAACAAGTTTCCCCTCACAATATCACAGTGAAAAGCAGGGAGCTGTGCAGCCTTAAAATTCCCAGTCAGGAGGAAATGAGATGTGGGTCTGCACCCAAGGGTGGTGACAGCTGGGAGCCAGAAGCCTGAAGTGGGTGCCCTAGGCAGACTCTGGTGGGCTGCAGGTGCAGTTGCCTTGCATCACATGCATTTTCTGTGCACACCACTAGCTCTCCGCTCCATACCAGGTCATGTTCAAGGAGATCTTCCCCTTTACGGCATTTAGTAGGTTGCAAAATTTGCTCCCTCTTCATCTGCAACTCACAAGACAGCTGCATTCAATGAAAACACTGATCAACTCAGCTGAGTGAAACAGTGAGGAAAAGGAAGGAGGTAGTTCTTAGTCAAGGTCTAAAACACTCAACATTTAGGGTTTAAGTGTAGCGATGCAGTATCAGTGGTTGAACCTGAGGTGTCAAGTAGCTGAAAAAATACACTTTAATTGTTAATGCCATGAGGTGAATATAAGAAATGATTTATAGGGAAAGGACCTATACAGAACTAACCATTTTAGTTACAACTTCTGTCTTTGCCACAGGCTTAATTAATAACAAAAATTGTTATAATGTCTTGATGTTAAGGTTAGCAGATAAACAGTGTGGTTTTGCCACCTTCACAAAAGCCCCAATAAGGGAGATTAATGCACAGCCTTAAATGCTTAAATGCTTAGGAATTGATCATTCTCTATGAACTTGTAGTTCCCAATGACATCATATACACCACAGTGCATGTCATTAGGAATTTTTTTCCTGCTGTAAATTTTCTTTTTCATAATTTCCTCCTATATATTTATACCACTCTTTGTACCACCCTAAGCATTTCTTATAAGTTTAGAAACACTAATAGAACTGCAAGAGAAGCACAGTCAATTAGTTCATTCATTTTAATAATTAAACATTTTAAATATTCCCTCTATACCGTATGTTCAGCTATAAATATATTATTAATAGTCAGCCTGTTCTCTATACTTCAATAGAGCGTAGGCACATAATTCCTAGCACCTGGTGTGGGAATATTTCCTGATACTCTGAATTTACTTGCCCACTGACAAAAAAGTTATCTTGTTCTAATTCATGCCCATTTCACATTGTAATAATTATACTGTATGAATGTTGTACTTCTCTTTTTATGAAATTTCAACACAAAGTTAATCAAAGAAATTGTTGTGGCTGGTGAATCTATCCTACTGTGTTCAACAAAAATGTTGATCATGCTGTTCACTATTTTTAGGATGTTACAGTATTATTATTCATCCCAGTAGTTTACCCTGTAAACTGCTATACAGTCCAATTGCCTAGGTTAGTTGTTCCAGCTTCTATTCTAAATGAGTGTAATCAATCTGTCACAATTCTAGGGCTAGGTGCACTTCTGAACCCCCCTCTGATCTCTCAAAGGTGTCAGGCCTCATGCCTTTACCTCTTCTGGATTAGATTTACGCAGTTCTCCTCCTCTTAAACCAGGTTCTGGGCTACCATGCTTACCCAACTGATCCAGCTAGGCTGCATACCTGCAGTTCTTCCCTTCAGGATCGTGTCCAGTGGTGTATACAATGACCAGACAGTCTTCTCAAACCAAAGTACTTGTTTAATCTTAACAGTAGGAACAAAATATAACATGAGCAAAAAAGGATTTTAAAACAACAAAAGGTCTATTTGCATGTCTACCTTATTTAAGCCCAGTATCCTGTGAAGGTGTGTGGCAGGCCTAGCTGATTCTGTGTATGTCAGTCAGTCTCTTCTGTTCCACAGAAGTAACTGTCCCTCCCTAAAGAGAGAGTCACTTGTATCCACCCAGAAAACCTTTGTCCTAGTTTCTTGGGATTTTTATTCTGTTGTCTCCATAAACTCAGACTCCACACCTTGAAACTAGCTCAGTGATCTCAGCAGGGTGTCAGAGCTAACAGGGCAAAGTGAATGGCTCTAGCAATGTCTCTTTAGTGTTTTGCTTGAACAGTGTACTTCAGAATCTATCACCACCCCTTTCTGACAATCCTGCTACTGAATTAATTCAATAGATGCATGCAGCAAATATCACAGTAACTATGTCAACACATGATACTGATAAATTGTTACAGGCAACTCCAAAACTGTCATAGGTGTTGAGTTTCTTTTTAGTTTTAGCTTTAGGTAGTTTGTGGCCACTTCAGAGGAATGTCTTCTGAGAGACAGATACTACTTTTATGGGCGCGCTTTCCTCTCCCCACCCCCTTATCGAGATAATACATTATCAGAGTGGCCACAATCCTGGAACCAGAACCAGAATGTGCCGCAAATGTTTGCAATTAATTTACCAAGGACTATTGTTTATACTTAGGGCCATATTCTTCCTCAACTCCATGCCTGCAAATTCCAGTTCTGCTGTGGCTAACAGGCATTTTAGGGCCCTCATATAATTCAGGGACTGACATATTATTAAAATGCAATTCTAAAATATTCCATCATATCTAGTGCAGAGCTCCCATTTCACAGGAAAAATTGTTACTATTCCATCTCCCAGCCCAAATGTTAAATCCTAGAAATGTCCCTGAGAAGCCAGGATTTTTTTGTGCCTACACTGCAATGAAAGAGCCATGATCAGCTGATCCAGGTTTGTAGGGCTCAGGTTGCAAGTTATAAAATTGTATTGTAACTGTTTTGGGCTCTAGTCAGCTGATCCCGGATCTGAGACTTGGTGCCACTTGGTCTTTTTTAATCGCAGTGTAGACATACTCTGTCAGCTTTTTTTTTTCTGTTTGCACATGTCTTGACACTGGGGGGAGACTGAGAACATAAAATTTGAGGGCATATTGCATAGGGACTCTCATTAATGCAGCATTCTCATTAATGTTAATGGCTGATAGGAATCAAAGAACCAAACCCCTTCACAAATAAAGATTTATTCTGTCAAATGCAGGCACCCTACAAAAAGAGGGGAAAAGAAATTTCTTCCACCTAGCATAGCCATTTAGATGCTGTCATTAGAGCTCTTTAATTGTCATGAGTTTGTCTATTACATCCAATAGCTCTGTACACTATGGACAGATGGGGTAGGGATGCAGTCAGGGCTCTCCTGACCTTCTGTATATCTCAGTATTTGGAAACAGATGCTAGGAGAAGCAAATGCTTCACATTTCAGCAGCACATGTATGGAGCTCTCTGCAATATCTTCTTCCCAAGGCAATCTTAGTCACTCTGCATTTGCCCTGTTCCTGAGAGCCCCTCCTCCTCTTTGCCACTACTCCACACATCCTGCATTACTCATAATAGAGAGGCCAGAACATGGCCTTTAAATGTCTCCTTGTGTATTGATAGTTTTCTATTGATAAAACAAACAAAGAGAATGGAGTTCGATTTACAGAAACAGCATAGCATGCCATTCTGGGCAATCCTAAATTATTTGGATGTCTTCCTCTGTAATACAGTCTGCTAGGAAGGAATTGAGAGATCCACAGTTAAGACCCCTGAGTTTTACACTTTATGTTGTCATTAGGAGCAGAACACCTGTATTAAGTGACCTTTTTTGGCTGCAATTAATCTAAGTATAATATGTTGTCTTGATCCTGTAGTCCATCCAGGAGTTATTCTCCCAGTGTGGTAAATATGAGGTCTGCATCAGACAGACTGCAGAATTGTTGTTTGTTGTCTTGTACCACAAAAATCATACCAGGCCATGAATTTCAAGAATAAATTTGGCATTTCATCCAGGCTCTTTTGTAAGGGCTTGGTCCAAGGTGTCCAGTCCAAAAAACTTCACTTTCCTTACAATATGACATTCAAAAGTGTGGGCGGGTTTTAAAATCTACCTGACACATCTTCTAGAGTGGTTTATTGCTTGGTTCCATCTGTTGATTTTCATTCCTGCAGCATACCCCATTTGCAATCTCATGATAGTGGATATTATTTTCTGATATGTTTTGATATCAGAGGATCTTTCATCTTTTGACCATTTATTTCAGATATTTCCCTTCATATCCTCAATAGCTACAACCATTGTCATTCCAACCTGAATTTCCAATCTTCCATTTTTGGACAGGTCATCAGCTACCTGTCTCCCATGTACACCTGTGATGGAATCCATTGAAAGGTCAACTTATGGGCTCTCTTTCTGATCCTCCAAGTCTATATATGAATTGCATTGTTGATAATGTTCTGGTTTCTTCAAAAGGAACTGAAGGATTGCTGCCTGCAAATCAACCAATATCATGATGTCCAGTGTTATTTCTTCTCTGTTTATTTCTTTCAATGCAGTGAAAACAACTTTCAGTTTGGCTGTATAGTTTGAGCTGATATAGCCTGAAATATTGCTCTTCCTTGTACTCTCTCCATTAGGCCACTGGATGAAGACCCCACATCCATTATTCTTGAAGAATTTGTCTGATGAACCATCAGTGTACATAAGCTATTTGTCTTGTGACTGATACTCTTGGATGGTCTTTACTACAATTTTCTGTAGTGTGGGAAAGGCTTCCTGTTTCTTTGTTCCTTCAAGCAAGATTCCAAAAAGAGGGAGACATTTACTAAAGCAAATAGATTCAGATGGAAGAATTATGGGACATACAAACTTCTTCACACACTCTACCCTTCTAACATCATCAAGTGCTTCAATTTCTTCTTTAGCCGTTGCACAACTTTCAAAACAAGATGATCATTTCAGCCTGGATTTAGTTTTCCAACTTCTGAATAGACCTGAGCAGAGATGACATTCAGGTAGAGAATGAAGACAATTTCCCTACCAAATTAATGTCCTTTCCTGTGGTTCTCTAGAGTATGATCAATCTCTTGTTCACACATTACAGTTGCAGTGGATTTGACAGCTATAATTATTGTGTGAGCTATAGACAGCTGCACAACACTGATCTTTGCAAGATTACTGGAAGCAGTATGTGACCAGATGGGTAAGGCATATTACCGTATTGGATACACTATTGAGCACCATGTTATTTTTTAGTGTCCAAACACGTGAACCCCAATTGGTACTAGCAATACATTGTAGAAGATTCAATCCCTCCTTTGCTTTGACTGCCATCTTTCTGACTTGTGGTCCAAACCCTAGTTTTGTCTCCATGCCCACTCCAAAGTATATAAGGTTCCTGTCAACAACCATACCTTCTCCTTCCAATGTCAGTTTTGGACAGTAGTTGAACCTCCTATGATTTGTGTTAAAGTAGGTGGATTTTATTTTTGCTGGATTCAGCTGGAATGTATGTTCCTTTGCCCATCTAGTTACAATTTCCAAGTCCTCATTCAATTCATTCTCTCATGACCCATGATACAAAGTGTAATATTGTCTGCATACATGAATACAAAGGATTCCAAGTGGCCTGACAGTCCAGAGGAGTATAGCAGGAAAAGAAGAGGACTTAAAACTGTGCCCTGAAGAATTCCATCCCTGCATGGCCATGTCTTCAAAAGAGTACATTTAGTCTTACTGTTGTTTTTGTATAGTGTCAGAAATCTCTTATCCAGAGGTACATTTTACCAAATATCTCCATTGCACAGAGTTTCACTAAGAGCTTATCTGCCAGCCTCTATCAAAGGCCACATGGAGATCCAAAAAATGACTCCTAATGATGACTGTTGTGGCTTTTGTTAGAATCCATCAATAATAGGCTGACAGAAGGCTAACCAATATATCAGTAATTGAGTGCACGGGTCTGTAAGCCATCTGGGTAGGTTCTATTTTCCTTTCTTTTAAAAGCCACCACAGAAGCCTTGATTTTGCTATTCTTTCTATTATCTTACAAAGATGACTGGTTAACGATATAGCCCAATAGCTGCCCAGAAATGAAAGATCCTTAAGATGAGAACAATAAATGCTAACTTCCACCAGTGTGGTACTTTCCTTTTTATCCACAATTTGTTTATAATGTCCAACTACCTGACTTTAAGCTTCTTACCAAGATTCTTTATCACATGACCAATGTGGGATCCATTTCTTCCTCTTGCCTCTTGGGATACTCTGTTTACTGTTTTCTGCACGATAGCTAAAAAATAATTTAAGATCTTTTTCAAAGTTATGTTTTCTAGGTGTTTGAGAAATAATATTCTCAAGTGTGTCTGTAAAATAGGACTAGTCAACCTTATGAAAGCTCTGCCTCCTATTTATCAACTGAGAGCTCAGTGTCTTCCTATTCCAACATGTGAGTATAGGGCAATGATTGCTTTCAACATCCTCCAAAACATTTCATGTGCAGCTCATGGACATGTTGCTAATCACCAGAGTTATATCTAAAGCTGACTGTGTGCTATGTGATCTTGACATATAAGTCATAGTGCCATCATTCAAGACAACTAAATCATTGTCAGCACTAAAGCCATTCAGCAAAGTTCCCCCAAATTTCAGTTTTGGTGTTGAAATCTCCACAGATAATAGTTTGACTGTAGTTTCCCAAATGCTATCATAAGATTCTCTTTATTAATTGGGCTGACATCAGGATGATAGACATTGACAGCTCTTAACTCCTTACCCCCAAACTTGAGACTGATACAGTCCAACTCAGTATGCATGTTTATCTCATACATTTTCATATCTCTTTCATGTTTGAGTGTCTCCCTAACAATAAACATCAGATCTCCAACAGCTCTTCCTCTGAATTCCTTTCCAAGCAGTCAAAGCTCATAATAGATGCTTTTGTTTTTTGTCAGAAAGCTTTGTTTCTTGTATAACAGCAGCTTGAATATTTTCCTCATAAAGAATTTTTTCAACTTCTCTGATACGGTTTTGGGTGCCCATTGCAGTCAGATGCATGCTGTTAAAGGTGGCAGTAACATATTTGTTGACACCTCCCTGGAAACCACAAGAGGCGATGCATTGGTTTCCCCATATAGTTGCATCATATTTCTGAACTCTCGTCTGAAATTTCATTGTTGGAATATGCTTGCCAGAGCCCCATTAGCCAGAGATTCCCTCTGGGAACACTCCACTATCACAATAAGGTGGGGATGGTCTTTACTGGGGACTGCAGAATTGGAATAGACATGCACCATTCTAAACAGAGACTGTTTCATAATTAGTACTAATGGAAGACCATGACCACAACAGGATAACACTTTTAAATGCCCATGGTTGTCTAACTCTATCCAATGAAAGAGAAATTATAAAAATAAGACCCAATCCCATGAGATGCTGAGCACATCCTGCTAGGAGCTAAATGTTCTTAAGTTCAATGGAAGTTTAGGATGCTCAGTGCCCTAAAAGGCCTGTGTGTGTGAAAGAGAGAGCGACTGATCAAACAGCCAATCAAAACAATCACAGATGATTTAGGCCTGTAGTGAGATCCTATCAGGTTTTACAGCTGGCATGACTGAGGAACAAGAAGGTAAAATGATTTTCCTAGGGTCATGCAGTGAATTTGCAATTCAGGCCAGTTTTGAATCCAGAGTTCCTCTCCTTTTCCTATCAGTGTATGGTAGGCTTTACAGACCACATTGTTTCTATACAATGTCTGCTGCATAGGTTGCAACCAAATGGCAACAGTGAAAAATACATTTAATGGTGTGAGTCCATCTGGAGCAGTGATGAGTGAATTAATTTGTTGATTTTGTCTGCTACATAGTGAAAGTGTTTTTAATGTGATCATCTCCCAGCAATGCTAGGAATGTACTAATAGGGCGACAAGTTACATCCATTGACAAAATTCCATTACCCCCATTATATTTGGAAACTGAAGACGTTCAAAGGGAGAGAGAGCCTATTTTTCCTCATGTACATTAAAATCTGTTTCCTTCAGAACAGCTTCATTTAACACCTGGGTATGTTACATTTGCACTACAGATTTTAGAAATGTTGTGTGAAAGATATCATTAATCCCTAGGGTGATAAAAATATCAGCAGACAGACTACATTGTGTGCTGCTATCATTCAGAGACCTGCAATACTGTAAGTATAATGGTGGGAGAATCTGAGAAATGTCAGTTTGAACCAGGTGCCTGAGAATTCTTTCACTGGTACACACAGGATTCTAGGACATATACTGAGGTGGGAAGACATCATAACCCATCTGTGGTGGATGTCTGCCCCATACTGGCACTTAAAGGATTAAAAGCAGCCCTTGGGAGGCTGGGTGGGAGGCAGCCAACAGGAAAGAGGCTGGGAGGAACACCCACTTAAAGGTCAGCAGGCCCATGTAAAAAGAGCTGCAGTCCAAAGCAGAGCAGACCTGGCCTGGAGTTCGAGGAGGGAAGGCTGTGTCTCCTTCAAGCTGGGAAATCTGTAGCACATGAGGCAGAGCCACTGCTGGCAGGTATCAGGAGCCCCTGGTGGGCTGTTGAATGTGGATAGTGGCAGGTGAGAGCAGGTGAAGAAGGTGGTAGGGCTGGGGTGAAGTGAAGTTATCCAGGGAGATAGCAGCAAGAAGAGGAACTAAGGGCACAATTCATATGCAATTCATAGGGTCTCTGGGCTGGAACCTGGAGTAGTAGGTGGGTTTGGGTCCATTCCACACACCCCTACTAACCACTGGGAAGTGGCAGGATAAGTGACTGCAGGCACCACTGAGGAAGTAATGGAATGGGAAACTGCAGCAGGCATGGAAAGTGGTCAGACTACCGAGGAGCTAAAACTTCTCCTGGAAGCAGGGAACACAAATTGTGTCTAAGCCGGAGGGCTGAGTCAGGAAGAGGGTTCTGTGGTTTTGGACTGCTGCAGGAAGGGCTACAGGCCAAGCGCAGCCACAGAGTAACAGTGCACAGACTACAAATGTGGGCAGCAGCGGACCTATTCCCCAGCCAACCAGCAGGAGGCGCCTGACCAACAGTGAGTGGTGCTAACCAGTCACACCATGTTTGCCTAGAGTTCCTAGGATCAGACCTGGATGTTGGTGCTGACCTGTCTTGTCAGGCTGTCCAACTATTTCCAAAGCATGCATCATCTAGTAACTGAACACTGATGTGTCCTATAGAGGCCTCTCTGCCTAGGGTTCTTGTGGACATAGATGAAACTATGGTTAGAACACAAGCAGTATAACAACTGAACAAATTAATTAATAGGAAAAATATATATTTCTAGCGAGCTAATGACTAAATGAGATGTTGCCAATATATGATATGTTGTGTCACCCTAACTATGCCGACAGAAGCCCTACACCTCTTGTTGAGGTGGTTTTATTCTGTTGAAAAAATAGAGCACTTTTGTTGGCAGGAGGGGTGTATGTGATTGCAGTGTATAAACCAGGACTTAATACGGGGCAATAAGCCTAAGATCAATCCCTGTATGAGGGCTACCTGTGTTTGCAGAGTGTAAAGTAAAAGACTTGAGAATCTGGTCTTTTATTTTCCCATTTAAAGAAAAATGCTCTCTCATAACTAAAACCAAGAAAGGCCCACATGGCAAGCAGTCTTACATTAAGGGCACTTTTCAGGAAATGGTGAACCGCCTGTTCAGGGAGGCTAGCCCCCAGCCCTGCTTCTTCCACCCAAAGCCGCATCCCTTCCACCCATCTCCTGTCAGAGCCCTGCCTTGGGCAGCCCAAGGAGTACCAGCCAGGCAGGCCAGGTAGTCCCAGCACCCCCAGAGCTTGTGCACCAGTGCTGCCCAGCCCCCACCTACCCTGCCCATACTGTGCCCCCCTCCATCACTGCCAGAGTGCCCCAGCACCAGGCACAGTCCTAATCCGGCCCCAGGCTGGCCAGTCTTCCCCAGCCCCTGGAGCACTGCCAGCCCATGCCACACCATAGCGCCACCCTGCCTCAGGCTGGCCAGTCTACCCCAGGTCCTGGAGTGCCTCTGGCCCGAGGAAGCACTCCCAGCCCCCAGAGCACTGTCGGCCTGCGCTGTGCCACAGTGCCAGCCTAATCCACTCTAGGAACACCTCTGGCCCAAGCGCTCCCAGCCCCTGAAGCGCCTCCAGTTTGCACCACATCACAGCACTGGCCCGCCTTGGCTCCAGGCTGGCCGCTCTGCTCCAGGCCAGCCCGAGTGCTCCTCAGCCCCCAGAGCACCGCCGCAAGGGGCCCCACGTAATCTAATAGCCCCGAGCCCAAAGGAGAGTTAATCCGGCTCTGCCTGGGATAAACCTAAGAAAGATGCACAGGAAGGAGGCATCTGACAAATACGGGGTGAGAGTAAATTTAGCACAGATCATGACACCTTTTATCTCTACTCTCATTCTCTCATTTGAAGGAGGTGGTGGAAGATAGCAGTATCTGTTTGAAGCCCTCAAGCGGATTAAGGAGTTAGGCCAAGGGTACCTTACTTCTTATCAAGGTTATGGCATAGAACCATTTGCTCCTGAGTTTAATCATTGTTTCTGCTTGGTAGAGATTGGGGCACTGTTCACCCCTGTTATTAAATGAGTTAATAAATCAGCCTGCCATGTAAAACTCGTCCTCTATGTGTTCTATCTTCATTTGCCTGTGTGTCTGTGTAAATATGGGATTCCATATAGTGTAAGGATCTCTACTCTCTTCCACCTTTATTCAAGGTTTGTAACACAGTTTAAGACCTTTGTATGAAGGACCCTAGAGAAGTGCAAAACACTATTACTTATCTCTACAATATTTTTGAAAATGGAACCTTCAGGTTTGTTAAAAATGATCCTTAATGGAATGGAAAGGGTGCTTGAAGTTCTCTACAACAGAAGCTCTGAGCAAGCTGGAAGATAGTCCACACTGGAATACAGAAAACATTAAGTAATATTTAATTTTGCAATCATATTTTGTAAATTAAACTAAAATGTTTATAATATCAATAATTACCCATTCTGAGTCCTTCATCAGTCTCTTAACTCATTTTCTTCAGTCATTACCTGAGTTGTAAAGACCTGAGATGGGTCATTTGTGCTTAATTTAATCAGTGATTTTCCCAGAATAGTCACTTTGTTCATTTCCAGCTTTAATTACAGAGAAATATTTCGTTCTGCAAAATATCCACCACATCCAATATATGAAAGGATAGAAAAGCCATGACAAAATATATGTATGTTTCAATAGAAGGTCATTCTGTTTCTGGAGGTTCAATGATGGCCATATCAGTTCTGTTTGTTACACTGTAGGTTATACGGTGATATCATACTTGGTAAATTAAGTACATAGCATGTTATTAGCTATTATGCATTCAGAACACTGCACCTGAAGTAGCAGCAGAGTAGCTGGAGACTAAGTAGCCATAAAAACAACCAGAGTCCTGTAGCACTTTAAAGACTAACAAATTTAATTTCTGCAGGCATAAGCTTTCGTGGGCTGGAACCCACTTCAGTCAGATGCAAGGAATGGAAATCAGATAGGTGGTATATATATACAGTCAAGGGGAAGGTACAACAATGAGGGGAGTAGGTAATAGCACAGTCCATACAGTTAGAGTAGCTGAGGTCTCTTCACAACCATTGATTAGAAGGTGAGAATGTGTGAACAGTGACAATTACTTCTTGTAATGAGATAACCATTCCAAGTCCCTATTCAGACCCAGTCTGATTGTATCAAGTTTGCAGATGAGTTCCAGCTCTGCAGTTTCTCACTGAAGTCTGTTTTTGAATTTTTTTTTGTAGAAGTATGGCAACTTTCAAGTCAGCTACAGAGTGTCCTCGGAGAATGAAGTGCTCTCCAAGTGGTTTATGGGTGTTCCCATTTTTTATGTCTGATTTGTGTCCATTTATTCTTTTGCATAGTGACAGTCCGGTTTGGCCAATGCACATGGCAGAGGGGCATTGCTGGCACATGATGGCATATATTACATTAGTAGATGTGCAGGTGGATGAGCTCCTTATGGTGTGGCTGATGCAGTTAGGACCTGTGATGGTGTCACGAGAGTCAATGTGTGGGCAGAGCTGGCAACGGGGTTTGTTGCAGGGATCGGTTCCTGGCTTACTGTTCTTGTCTGATGTACGGTTGCCGGAGATATTTGTTTCGGGTAGCAGCTCTTGTGGCCAGCTCCTACAAAGCGGATATATGGCTGGTTGAACCATAGCATTCCAGTTTCCCTGCTACACCATGGCTGTAATTGCACCTAGTCACTGAGACCAAGGAGGACGGTCCTGTGGGGGTTCTCCCCTATCTGCATGGGCTCTCTGCATCTTGTCCTCTTTGCACAGTGGAAAGGAGATGCATCTTCTGTCTATCACTTATTCTACATTCACTGAGTGGAGAGAAGGCAAGAATTCCTCATCAGTGAATGTGATTTGATGCTTCTGTTCTTTACTTGATGTGGTACATCCAGTGTGAATGATGATGCATGTTTCCCAAACAGAATTATTGGTTAAACAGATGATGTGCCAAGTGTTCGCCAGCAAAGACTAGAATTAACATGATATTTCTAAGATAAAACCAAGCAGGGGAAAACAGAAACCCTCTTTCTGAAGAGGCAGAGAGCAAGAAACGTCTCAACCCTGTTTGAACCTTTGCAGATCACCTGTAATAAAACATTGTGTTCTATCCAATATGGGAGGATTTCTCTGTACATGTCTAGTTCGGAAAAGGATCTGAGAGCTATAATTGTTTATTGAATTTTCATCCTTGAAAGAGTTACTACTGCTTTGCTCTTTTTTTTTCTTTTACCTTTTCAGAAATAGCAACTTCATTTTAATGATCACCTGTTTTTTATTTTTTCCAATAAAATGTCATTTATCAACAAAGAAGAAGAAAGGAATCTGAAAAAGTGAGGTGGAACATGCATTCAAAAGCCGAAACTAAATACTGCTTCTTTCGCTAGACTAACCGTGCACATTCATGGGAAAGATTACTTACTTAAAAACTAGACAGGTGCAAGCTGTAAATTTCAGATCTAGATCTGATCTTTCCCAGAGTTAAGGGATACTTAGATCTGGGGTTCAATCTGGGGCCCCATCATTGTAGCCCTTAGGGGCCTGATTTTTAAAGATATTTAGGCACCTAGTGATTTTTAAAGGTACCTAGTGAGATTTTCAAATGCAGCTAAGCACCTAACTGATTTTTTCTGATATCTTGGGTTGTCCTTCAATACTTCTAACGGCATCAGGTTTGCACCATGGCTAACTAATGTTGAGTAGCAGTGGTGTACTATAATCAATATCTAGCCCCACTGCTTAGGCCAAGACAGGATTTAGGAAGAAGCCTGTGTGATAATATTAGCAGCAAAGGATGTCTTTAACTAGGGAGCAAAAGAGCCAGGATATTCAGCAGATTCAGTAAAGAATCTCTATTATTTATTACCTGTGAGTCCTTTCTCTTCTTTGTTATAAGGGGTTCTATAAATGACCCCAATTCTGTGCGGTGCTGAATACCACCCGTTCAGCACTCTTCCTTGGAATCAAGCTTGCAAGAAGTGCTCAGAGTCTTGCAGGACTAGGCCCCAAGTTTGCATAAATAGGCAGCAGGAAGGTCAGGAACTTACTGTATGGTAAAAATATTATGACCAACATTTTCAGAAGTGGCCTCCAACCTGGAATGCCTCAATTTTGGGGGTGGCCAACTTCAGACACTTGGGGCTTAGTTTGCTAAACACTCAAAACTCCAGTTACAATATTGCAAACATGGACAATATCTAGACAGAATCTGTATCCGTGTCAAGAATGCGAATTCAGTGTGCAAAACAAATTGAGTTAAATAATGTATTTAAAACATTACATCAACTTTTACATTTCTCATAGTTACAATGATTCAAGGAATATATTATAGGTTTCTTGAACAAATGGAGCCTGCCCACACTAAATGAGTCAGATAAAAATCAATTACATTGTGGATTCTTAACTGTAGAAACAATCAATGTCACTTTAGTACCCTCCCTAGCAACAGTAGAGCAGTTCTGGTTAACAGATTTTTCAAGTTGGTTGTTGCAAAATATTTTAAATTTTCTTCACATCTTAATAAAAATACCAAGTAATATTTGTTTGCGTCCTTTTGAGCATAGAGGGCTGCCTGCTATCAAAGGATAGGAATTAGCAAAGATTTATTTCTTGCCTTTGTCTTTTCTTTTCTTTTCTTTTTTATTTTGAACAGGATAAGTAAGCATTATCAATGCAATGACTTACTCACACTTATTTAATTCATCCCAAGTTACTTTCCTCTCCCATAATCAGGAAGGTCCCTGCTAAACCTATTTAATGAATGCCAAACTGCTGCCTTTGAAACCGACATTGCAAGACACCTTCATGAAATAGAATTAATTTTGAATACTTTGGACCAAATTTTACTATCAGACACATGCACTCAGATCCCACTGAAATCAATGGGAATTTTGCCTGAGAAAGGACTTGGTAAAAATGAATAGAGACCTCAGGATTTGGCAGATCACATATTCCTCTATTGACCTCTATTGCTCTAGTCATCCGTGGGCCTTCTGCTCTCACCATTGGTCTGAATCACCCAGTTTGTTTTCCTCCTAACATTAGGGAGGTCTGCTAGCATGCATCTTTTAGGTATTTCTTGTGTCTGGATTGGTTCTTTCCTGGATGGTCTAGGATCCTGATGGAAGTGGGTTGCTACAGTATGATATCAAAACAGTTTTCAACTTTGTCCTTATTTTAGTAAATACCATCTCTTTACAATGTTATAACTATGGATCTACTTAAATCACGAAGAAATCACACATTTTTCACAAGTTGGTCATGGCATAAATAGCAAATTTCATGGATGTGTTCATACAGTAAATACACAAGTATTGTACTGTACTACTGTTACCTTTGTAAGTCACCCTGGATAAGGAAGTCTGCTAAATAAATAAATAAATAAATAGTAATAAAAAGTATAATATTCAAAGCTGTACATAGAGCTTGGAAATACACATTTATGCTTACCTAAATAAAACAGGCCACTTTATTTGTTAAATGCCATGATGCAGCATCTACCAGCAGTTCCACTTGCATTCTTCTGTCTCTGTGGGGTGAATACCCGTTCATACATTGAAATCACGTATTTTTCATCCATGGAATTGGTATAAATTGTAAGGCAGCATTTTGCCAACTTGTAGAGATTTGGAACCCAAGCAGAAACAGTCCGAAAACTCATGTTACTTTTACCTGTATCTGGCATTCTTTGGCAAAGGTAAAATAAAAAGCAGCACATTCTTGGATCACCTCCTGCATCCGTACTGGCAAAGGTCACACCTCCTGCCACTTAGACAGCCCATTTGACGAGAGCACAAGCCTCCTCGGTGATTTTCCTAGTCCAAGTCCCAATTCAGGACGTTTGCAGGGCTGCAACTTGTTCTTTGGTACACACCTTCACATTCCATTACGTTATCACACAGCAAGCCCAAAATGATGTAGGCTTTGGCAGGGCAATATTGCAGTTGTCACGTCTGTGAACTTCTGTCACACCTCTGAAGGTACTGCTTATGAGTCACCTAACTTGGAATGGACATGAGCAAGTACTTAAAGAAGATGGTTACTAACCTTCTGTACCTGTTATGTTTTTAGATGTGTTGCTCATGTCCATTCCAGACTCCTTCTCCTCAGTCGGAGTTTCAGCAAGAAGGAACTGAGAGGGAGGGGGGGCCGGCAGCACCCTATGTACTGTTGCATACATATGCCAAAGCAGGAGGTGCTAGAGCTGGCCCCATGGATACCACTAAGGGAAAAATCTCTGGCACCAGTGCATGTAGCACACGGAATGGACATGAGCAATACATCTTGGGCTTGGTCTACGCTTACCTCAGCGATTCAGCAGCAGTCGACGGGAGTTACGCCAAGTACACAAAGAACTTGCCTAACTCCTGTCGACTTCTGTGCTTTTCTTCTGCGCTCTATCTTCACTGCACTGAGCCGACAGGAACCATGTTCCCGTCCACTCAGCGCTATGCCACTTGAGGAGGTGGTTTTAGTACATCAACTTCTGGATTGACTGAGCAGGTCTTCCCTGACATAGCCTTGAAGAACAACCAGTTATGGAACCAGTTACCAGTTAGTAACTGTCTTTTGAGTTGGAAGCAACACTGCTTGGCTACCACTTTGATTGGCTGTGTACTCCTTGAATCGTAGTTTACGGTATGGACAATGCTTGAATATTTTTTTAAAAGAATAAACCAGTATAGCCACATCAAGGAAACATGTGCACCAGATATCACTGGCCATTGAAATAATCTGTGCATTACAGGTAATGTCAATTGCTTTGGGCATCATTCCTTGTAGTATATCAGAGAAAGCTTTGCATATGTACATCATGTTGTTAGAAAAAATGCCGAAACCTTGTTGAAATCTAAGCCATAGTTTACACAAGCCTTTATACAGCTTGCAATACAGTTGGAAAACTTACCGATTCGAACTGAACAGGCTCCATTAGGAAAATGGGCATAGCCATCTTTCCAGCTGCCAGGTATGAATAAAATGTAGAGTATATACTTATCCTGTGCATCTGTTGCTTCATCAGCTACAATTGAAATGGCTTCATATTCCACCAGCACAGATTTTGTAGACTGAATATGCTTCACAGTTACTTCTGTCAGATAATCTTGGCAAAGTTTGTTCGCACAGGGGAAACTGCCAGCATTTGGTACATGCTTTCTAAAGTACTACCAGTTTCAGATTATCCATTTTTTCTAAAGGTATTTTGGCAACAATGAAGGCCTCTGCTAGTTCTATTGTAGCTTCTCTTTTTGCTAACTACTTTCAGTTATTCTTTTAAACATTGTGGACACTCTTGCTTATTTTATTTTTCTGAGCTCTAGCCTCTGCCCATGCTTTTTGTTTAATATGTGAATCACACTCAAAATGGCAATTGATTGAGTTTTTTCTGAACAAAACCAGAGTCCCTTTGCAAGATGAACAAAACAATTTACCACCATCTGCATGTGGGTACTACTTCACATGATCCAAAGCTGAAATGGCTGTTGCTTTTTTGATTTGTTGTCAGCCTTCTTTATAGGCAACAATGATCCTTTCACTCAACCTGATGACTGTTGCGCTCACTTATTGTCATAAATGTTGACACACTCTTGATCACTACATTACTACTGTAATGACTGCTGTGCTCACTTTAGTCTACATCACACATGTGACATTCTCGATGAACTATCCACTGTGAAAGTGTTCTCAAAGTTACTTGATTGGGCCCCCGTTCTTTGTGTTGTAGTCATTTATGCTCTTCCCCTCCCCAAAGTACATAAACTACCACCCAGCTCTGAAGGAGAGAGTGGAGAGCAGCGGCTGCTGGCCAGGCACCCAGCTCTGAAGCCAGCAGCAGCTCAGAAGCAAGGGTGGCAATGTGAAAAGTGATATTTATGAATATCACTTTTCACAGCAGATTTTGTGCCCCTTTTCCACCCTTACTTCTGTACTGCTGCTGCCACCCTAGGGTGACAGCTAGAGCCCCGTTGCCTCCAGATGAGGGATGGGAGGGGGAGGAGGCCGCATTGCCTCCTAGGGAGATATTGAGGGGGTGGAGGAGAGCCCAAACCTGGATGGCAGGGCTCTGGCTGTCAGCCCTAGGGTGGGGGGGGGGCTCTGTCTGTCCCCTATATCCCTGCCTCCCAAGTGTGCACTGCCCTTCTGCACAAGCCCCAGCCATCTGGGGCTGACAGCCAGAACTCTTAAAAAAACAAAAAACAAAAAAAAGGCAAAGCACACATCTTGCACCTCCCTTGACACACTCCCGTGTCTTTTTGGGAGGCCTGCTCCATAGTTTGAGAACTGTTGCACTATAATGATGGGAGTGATATTGCATGATTATAGTCAGCTATTTTTGCATTGTGGTAATCACAGAAGTTTTGCAGTATATTTTATGAATAATACATATTTTTATTTTGAAGGTTAATTTCGTGAACTATCCCATATTTCACAAAATAACAAACACAAAAATGTGGTCTTTTGTTTATCAAGTTTTATTAATTCCCCTTATTTTATCTAACTCTTCCCTCAAGGACTCGTATATATCAGGACACATCAGAAACAGATGTTGATAATCCAATGTGTGCTGTTTACAGCCTCAGCATTCTCTGAATTCCAGATGGCACGCAGTCATTCTATTTTGTGTATAAGATTAGAATGGGTTTAGCTTCAAATGTGCATCTCTAGCTCTGCTTTGTAATTTTAATTCCAAGGACTAGACCTCCTTGTCCTTTTCACCTTTCATATTCCTCCATACTTGCAATATGATTTCTTCCTTCACTGAGAGTAAGCAAGTAGCTCTTTCTTTCAATACATTTTTAACTACTACTGCTCATCAGAAGGTGGTGAATTTAAGAATTAATTATTCATTGTATTAGTGCTTTATTTAAATCTCTCAGGAGTGCATAGAATTATACCTTAAATTGCAGCAATTAGTATTGGAAAGATCAGTAGCTGGATTTTCCAAAACTTCCTAATGGTTATGAATCCATAATGTAGGGTATGTGGTCTACTGTAATGGGCACTGGACCAAGTCTTAGCAGATCTGGATTCTATTCCCATCTTTACCACTGTCCTGCTATATGACCTTGAACAAATCACTTCACCGCCTCTGTTTCCCTTCTCACCTTTTGTCTGTCTTGTCTATTTAGATTGTAAGCTATTCAGGGCAGGAAATGTCTTAATGTGAGTTTATACAGCACCTAGCACCAGTTTGGACCTCTAGATCAGTAGTTCTCAATCTTTTTGAGCAAAAGGCCCACTAAAACACATGCCCCCACACTCCTCACTGGCCATAAACACATATAACCCCTATAAACACAAACACTAACTTACATAAATAATAATAAATTACTCTTACCTGAGTAAGAAGCTAAGCCTTCCTTGGCGTAGCCGCCACTGCACACCCCAAGTGGCCCTGCCTCTTCCTGTCTCTTATGGACAGAGGATAATGGAGGCGGCAGGTGCTGGCAGGATGGCACTTGGGGCTGGGGAGGCTGCTTCTCCACTCTGGCTGGCATGAAACTCAGGGCTGCTGCTCCTCTGCTTCTGCTGGCACGAGGCTCGGGCGGAGAGGGGGCCTCGGAGGGCTAAATGACCTCAATATTACTGAAGCCTCATGAACCTCCTACAATCTTTGGCAACCCCCAAAGGGGTCCCCAGTTTAATTGGTGTAATTTTGGAGTAAGTATTGACATAAATGGTTAAACTGGTATTAATCTTAAATAACTCTGTTGAGGCCAATGGAATTAGCCATATTTACACTAGTATAACTGAGTAGAATTTGGCCCATGGTTTCAGCTCCAAAGATACAATATTCTAAGTTTAGGAGACTTAAAGAGGTGGGGAAGAGTAGTAACTGTACCTTTACAGTTGAACATGTTCCTTTTTTATTTTTGCAAATGAAAACACTTCTGAACTCAGGCTACAAAATCACAAGTAAATAGTTAAATTACAAAATGGAAATTTCTCATATTACCCTAATTAAAGAGACAATACTCATGCTGATGTAATATCAAAGGTTCCACCTGAAGAGAAGGTAAAGTGGGCACACTGTATATTTAACACACTCATCTCTGGGGAAAAAGCTGAACATCAGGACACTCATCTGTGACCCACCCCTGAAAAACGTATCACATATGGTATTGACAATAGAATTTAAAAAAGAGCTTTATCCCCACTGCGACCCATCTGTGTCTAGGGCAGCCACCTGAAAATGCCACGGTCAGGGCAGACTGCAAAAGAAGAGCAGATTCTCTGAGCACTGGTGGGTGACACTGAAGTCAGGCTTCCTAACCAGCCACAAACAGTGCTTCTGAGTCCCCACACTGGTTATTAAGAAGCCAAAATAAAAATATACACAGCCCCCTTTACTGCATTCCAGTCTCTGGCTCCCAGTTGGCTACTAGGTCCAGTAAAGAGACCAGTTATTTAAAACTCTATGCTCTTTACCAAAAAGGTTTCTTCTGACCCTAGAGGGTCAGCCACAGTACCAGATCAATGTAAGTTTAGATCTTACCCAAAATACCATGCTGCCAGCCAATCCTTTAGTAACTAAAACTAAAGGTTTATTATAAAAGAAACAAACTATAAGAGAAATGTTAAAGGATTAAAGCAATCAGACACATACAAATGATTTGAAAGTCCATATATATTAAGTTTCTAGAAGAATTGTGGAGTTTGCAGGCTTGTATAGTTCCTCTGGTATACATCCAATACCTGGATGGGTCTCAGTCCTTTGTTTTACAGCTTCAGTTCAGTTGTAGATGAGTTGATCCAGTGGAAGGTAGGTGGCTGACGACAAAGACTGAAAGACAAAATGGATCTCGGGCAACTGCCTTTTATGTCCTTGGTCTTTGCCATGCTGATTGCAGAATTGTACAGGAATAAGATGGAGTCCAGAGTCACATAAGTCCTGGTGACTCATTGGGTATATCCCTGGCTTCCCCTCTGGGCCCATTGTAACTGTGAATTTCCTTACTGGGCCATTACACAGGCTAGTGCTGCAGCCATCCTGTCTGGGATGTCGCCCAGACACATCGCAATTTGAAATACAGATATATCAACCATATCCATAACTTCCATTACACATAGAACACATGAACATAAACATCATCTTACTTAGCACATTATAGCCTTTCTAACAGTACCTGACACAGCATATCTCACATGGATTATTATGATTCTGACATATTGATGTTAAAAAATACAATAAATGCCCCGCCACCCCCAAATCCAGTCAGCGTGACACCCATCAGCCTAGCAAGAGAATTGTGGAATCACAGAGACTTAGGGACACTAGGAATCTTTCCATTTACTTCAGTGGGGTTTGGATCAGGCCCTAAAAGCACACACTCATGCAGCATGTGATCCCCTATTTTTGTGAGGTCCAATCCAGCAATCACTCCACATGAAGAGCTTGCAGTCAGAGCTGGTCAAAAAGGTTTTCTTTTTTCTTCCATTCCCAGTGCAGACAATGGGAATTCTGTGTACTTTATGCTGCAGCAGGATTGGGTCATTAGTTCACAAGAAAGATAAGCTGTGTAAAAGAAGTGAATTTACATGCTATGTTACTTTGCTGAGTCCTGCACATCCTTTGTGGATGTTGTACATCTCATCTTGCAAGTCTTCCAGGCACAAAACTCATACTAACTTCAGTGAAAGTTCTTTAAAAGGAGGACTTGGAGTGTGCTCTAGTATATGACAGCAGTGAAGTAAAAGGCAGAAAAATTAAAATTAAAAGAGAGTGTAAAGGTCAAAAGTCACTTTGAGTCCTTCAACCAAATACTTTTCCTGGAATAAACTATTGCAGCATCAGACCAGGATTAGCTGCTCCTACATGGTTACTTTTCGGGTATTGGGAGTGTCAAATAATCTTCAACTAAGGGAGGAATGCACCTATAGATTTACATATTTGCTGTTAACTTTCCAAATGCTACCTTGTGAAGTAAGTGCATGGGGTAACGTGGTTATTAAAAGAAATCCAGTGGAACAAAACAATGCTGCTTTACATTTCTCTGGCACTTTCATCCAAGGTTCTCAAAGCATTTTACAGATATGAATAAATTAGGCCTCAAAATAACATTCCAAGCTAGGTACTAATATCCCTATTTCACAGATGAGAAAATTGAGACATAGAAAGATAAGGTGATTTAGCCAAGGATGACAAGCCTATATAGTACATCACTACAGTTTTTATGGGTAAAAGCCAAAGGAACTAGTAACCCAAACTTTATACCTCAGCCTGAGGGTCATAAACAGGTGTCAAGGAGTCAACTCTTTCCTTATTGCTACACAGGAAAGGGGTTCTGGTACAGAAAAGGCTGATGACCACTGCCTTATAAGTGTTACAGTGCTTACAAAATGAATTCTCCCTCCCCCCCCTCCATTCCAGCTTTTGTTTGACTCCTTAATCTGCTGCTGAGTTAAAAGAAAAATGAGGCTGTGCTGGCTGTAACTGCTGTCCACTGTGCTATGCAATTCCTAAGGCCTGCAGACAAGTGCAAGGGAGTCGTTTATAAGCCAGACTTCTCGGAGGAGTACTGGCATCCTGGAAACTTTTGGGGTCAGACAGTCCCAGTGAGAGCACAAGGTGGACATGGCGGTCGGAGTGAGAGGCTGTGCCTTGTGTAAAAACAAACCGAATGAAAACAAACCCTTTGTACAGCTGCGTCGTTCCGAAGAAAAACATGTTAGTAGAAAAGGGACCCGTGAACTGAACGGCAGCCTGTAAAGGCAGCGTGAGCCTGAGGGGATTGTTGTGGTTTGCCTCGCTGGGCTTTTAGGAGCGAGACGGATCCGCTGTTTCACAAGCAAGGAGCCAGCTGAACCAAAGCAGCTCCCGGGTGCCTTTCCATCTGAGTGTACAAGACACACCAGCGGGGGCAGATTCTTCCCGTCTCACGAGCTTTCGCTGTCCCCAGCTGCGCACGGGCGCCGCAGGCCAGCAGGCGGGCTGCCTCTGCGCGAAGTCCGCACTGCCCTGATGCCAGCCGAGGGCGCGGGTGTTTTCGCCCGGCGGAATCGGCTCCCCCGCGTGCAGGCCGGGGCGCTGCTGGCTGCCGCAGGCACGCTCGCGGCCCGGAGTAGCACGTCCCCGCCGGCCATTTCCCGCGCTTCCCGCGCCGCGCGCCCCACCCCTCGTGCGGTGGCGGCACCTCCCCCTCCCGTCGGCCCGGCCCAGCCCGGCCCGGCGCTGGAGCCCGAGTTTCCCTTGGCCTCGGAGCGGCGCCGCAGCCCGCTGTCGTTTCGGGAGGCGGCCCGCGGCGGTCGCTGGGAGGACGCGATGGCCGAGGAGCGCGACGTGTTTCGGGGAGCCCGGGGCAGGACGCTGAGCGCTTTTCGCGAAGGTAGGCGGCCGCTCGGCCCGGCCCGGCTCCCGGCGGGAGGCTGTGCTCGGGCGCGGGCTGCAGCCGGGCTCCAGTCAGCGCTGAGCTTCCGGGCGACGGGCCAGGCGGTGCGCGGGCCCCGTCTGACGGGAGGGTGCGGGGGAGCCGCAGCCCGAAGCGAGGGTCTGGGGCAGCCAGGAAGGGGGCGGGCAGCGACTCCGGCAGGGACTGAGGGGCCGCGCGGGATGGAGGCGGGGGTCGCGGTCGGCGCCCGCCACGGGCGAAGGGCAGCCGGAGGCGGCTGTGGCCGGGCCCGGTCAGCAAACGCTCCCGCGCGCCGGCTGGGACTCGCGGGGTGGGGTGGGGTGGGGTGAGGTGTCCTGGCCTGCTCCGGCGGCCGTTGGTGGCTGAGGTGAGACTGTCCCGCCTTGCCCATTCGTGCCGCCTCCCAGTAATGCTTAATGTTTTGCGAGTGGCCTTGGTGGCGATCAGTTTTCGCCTTGATGTCTGAGGTTAGGTTACTGTTATTTCAGCTTCCACAACTACACATGGTGCCAGTGGTTGCTAACCTAGCCATAAACTCCGATTGGTTTTATGTATCTTGAAAGTCAGATGTAGAGACGCATTTTATCTCTGTGTATGTCCTTGTTGTTTTGTTCCACACTCGATTCCATTCACCAAGCTCTCCACTACTTTGAAATGCCTCTCACCCATAATATTCCTCTGGCACAATGTGTCTTTCCACAAAAAAGTGAAAATACTGTTCTATTGGCCTTACTTCCTTTTCTTATTGTCTCTTTTGCTAATCCATTCCCAAAGATGCTCTCTCAAAACTATTCTCCACAGATTTAAAAAAAAAAAATTTCTTTCTGCAGAAGTTCATGGAACAGTTTACCTTGGCCAAGAAGCCTCTTACATCCATTCTGTGGCAGTTGCCCAGACCAGACTTTATTTGAAATAACCCTCTGTCTTCTGGTGGTTGACTGATGGATGAAATCAGTCTTTTGTAGCTGGTCGTAGAAATGATAATGGCAGCATTTTTTTGAAGTCACAATTAATGAGAATTTTTTAATATTGAACAAGAAATTGTAAATTATTTAGTAGAAGCACTTTATTTTTAAAAAGCAAGCTGGCTCTGGACAGAGTGGAGTGAAAATGGATTTCCCTGGAGGTGAACTGCAAAGCAAATTACAGGAGGGAAAGGTTTTGTCTCTACCTTCTTTCTGATGTATGAAGATTGCCTTGGCTAAAAAAAAATCCCATTTACTTTCATACTTGCTTGTTTCTTTAAAAATATTAAGGTCTCACCTCTCTTCCCTCTGAGTCAGCATCCTCTCGCCCACCATAGGCAGAGGGAGATCCCATAGCTTAGTTTACAATGAAATGTAACATCACTTAAAAACTTCTAAGATTTTGCCAGGACCCATCAACAGAAGGAGGGAAGTGGAGTCTGATATTTCTGACATTCCATGTTTAAAAGCAAACAGAAGGGAAGCTTGAAGTCATCTTTATTTTAAAAGAAAAACTGGAAAGGAGTGTAAATGACAAACCAAAAAATTCTTTGCTTTGCAATTCTTATTTAACCATACAATGCACTCAAAATAGGTTGTTGTGGTGCTAAAGTTTTTTGGGGGGGAGGACGGGGGAAGGGGAGGGTTCAGTTGAAATCCCTTGAACCCTTGTCTGTCAACATGCATGACTGTCTTAGTTCTGTTTTTTGTTTAAATTATTAGATTATAGTCACGCCCCTGGAATTTCAGTGCCATAGTGCCCATGCAGATATTTAAAAAAATGAATTTTATATAGACAGTCCTTATTCCGTGAAGTGTCATGGTATCTGAAAATCCCACCAATATCATGGTTGGTGTCTCAGACCTGTTCACAATGGATAATATGACCAGCTTATATAAAAAGTGTATTCACATCTCTAACATGGGAAAATGGGAGAGAGCATAAGAATGTGCCAGATTGGTGTCTCTCCTAGTGAGCTTTCCTCTTACTGTGCATTGCTACTAACATATTAGGATTAATTCATTGAGAGATCACAGAAGAAGTGAGATTTTTCTGAGAAGTTCAAGCTGTTGTTGGTGCCCTCTTCTGAATTAGCTTCCTCTGTAGCTCATAGTATCACCTGTATCCTGTATATGCACGTAGACATGGCTGGAGCAGAACAAGAAACAGGGAAACTGCTACTGAAGCAGGGGCACAACAACATAACATTCTGATGCTGGCTACCTTCCATGGCAGTTGTTTGGTACATATACTAGTACTAGAGGCACAAGAACACAACATTCCTTCAGAACAGGAGTTCTGGGCACCTAGTTAGTACACACAACTGGCTCAGAAGACCTTCTTTCAGCTCCAAAATGAAACATTCTGTATGTACAATGGAGAACTGCAATAGTGGTTTGTAGAGTACTTTGCATCAAAGCTGATGGCTGCATAATGATTGAAGATGCTTATAAAAGCTTTGGAATTTATTAAATGTACAAGCTCATATGCCATATTGGTGTCTTTTTATATATAGTGTAGGATCAGTATAACTCTCACACAAAGTTATTTACTTAGGCAGCTCTGTTTGGAAGTAAAATCCCATATTGTCAGTTCAAATATAATTCTGGCTGTTGGAAAAATCTAGCATTTTCTTTAGCTTGTATATGATGCACACCTACTCTGATTTTTGTCCCAAAGGGGTAGATTTAATACTCATTATGCTAAGAGCACATTCTAGTGGAAGCAGAACATGCACAGGGTGAGATCTTTGTACTGATAGCCTGGGATACAGTTAACATTAAAGAAATGGGCAAGTTGGGGTGGAGATAGGGAATTGGCTCTTGACAACTCTAGTTCCTATATGCATTTGTGGCAAATAGTTCTTCCACAGTCACTGACACTTGTTCTCCGTACAGTAACACCGTGGAGCAATTTGCTTAGGTGATCTCTGTTGTTTGTTCAAGGTTCTTTTGAGCGGGTATTGAGTCATAAGGATACTCGACCCATTTAATTGTGAAAGTATGCGTATGCCTTAAGAAAGTGAAATGTAAAATTCACATTTCCTATTCACAATTGCATGTAGTTCGTCTGTAGCTTGGAAAAAAGGAATCAAGCATTCAGCCTTGTTGATCAGTTACACTTCTAGGCTGGGATTCCAGAAAGCTCCACCCAGGCAGATGTCTTTAAGCCATTTTGTATTTTCTGGATTCTGAGCTCATCTGGGGCCTTAGGCTGCTCCAATTTATGCTGGAGGTTGCACATCTGCTGGCTATTCTACAGCCCAGAATGTAGGCCAAAGGCAATAATTTTGATATCTGAGAGCAACAGCTGTCTGAGGCCTAACACTGAGATCTAACAAATGAAAGCAACAGTGGTAGTTTAACATCCTGCTGTCTATTTTGCTGTCACTTAACATCTTAGTGTCCTGGGATTCTAGGGCTGTAATTGTGTTTATAAATGCATGAGAAACATCCTGCTTTAACATTTTGCAACGCCTTGCAGCGTTGTTCGTCAGAACTTATGTATGTATGCTTGGGAACATTGAGGCCCTTTTGCTATACCGTGTAAAGTTCCAGAGAGGTAGCTGTGTTAGTCTGTATACAGTAAAAACAACAATCCTGTAGCACTTTAAAGACTAAGAAATGTAATTTGTGTAGGTCTGAGCTTTCATGGGCTGTAACCCACTTCCTCAGATGCAATGAATAGAAATCAGATGGGGGGGGGGACACGCCCGTGCGCGCACCCCCCCCCCAAGGGTAAGGAATAACAATGGGGAAGGTAGGTGTTAGCAAAATCCATTCAGTTAGAGTAGCTGAGGCCTCTTCACAACCATTGATTAGAAGGTGAGAATGTGTGAACAGTGACAATTACTTCTTGTAATGAGATAACCATTCCAAGTCCCTAGTCAGACCCAGTTTGATCGTGTCAAATTTGCAGATGAGTTTGAGCTCTGCGGTTTCTCGCTGAAGTCTGTTTTTGAAGTTTTTTTTTGTAGAAGTATGGCAACTTTCAAGTCAGCTACAGTGTGTCCTGGGAGATTGAAGTGCTCTCTGAATGGTTTATGGATGTTCCCATTTTTTATGTCTGATTTGTGTCCATTTATTCTTTTGCATAGTGACAGTCTGGTTTGGCCAATGTACATGGCAGAGGGGCATTGCTGGCACATGATGGCATATATTACATTAGTAGATGTGCAGGTGAATGAGCTCCTTATGGTGTGGCTGATGTGGTTAGGACCTGTGATGGTGTCACTAGAGTTGATGTGTGGGCAGAGCTTGCAATGGGGTTTGTTGCATGGATAGGTTCCTGGGTTAGTGTTCTTGTTGTATGGTTGCCAGTGAGTATCTGCTTCAGGTTGGGGGGCTGTCTGTAAGCAAAGAGAGGTCTGCCTCCCCTGGCTTGAGCAAGTGAGGGATCATCTGATAGAATCGGTTGTAAATTCTTAATGATGTGTTGGAGAGATATTAGTTGGGGGCTGTAGGTGATGGCCAGTGGTGTTCTGTTTTCTTTGTCAGGACTGTCCTGTAATAGTGACTTCTTGGTACTTGTCTGGCTCTGTCAATTTATTTCTTCACCTCTCCAGGTCAGTATTGTAGTTTTAAGAATGTATTATAGAGATCCTGTAGGTGTTTGTCTCTGTGAGGGATCAGAGCAAATCTGGTTGTATCTTAAGGCATGGCTGTAGACAGTGGATAGTATAATGTGTCCAGGGTGGAAGCTGGAGGCATGATGATATGTGTTGCGGTCAGTTGGTTTTCGGTATAGGGTGATATTAATGTGACCATTCTTTATTTGTATTGTAGTGTCCAGAAAGTGGATTTCTTGTGTGGACTAGTCCAGGCTGAGGTTGATGGTGGGGTGCAAATTATTGAAATCCCGGTGGCATTCTTTGAGGGACTCTTTCCCGTGAGTCCATATGATGAAAATGTTATCAGTGTAGCGTAGGTAAAGGAGAGGTGCTTGGGGATGAGTTTTGAGGAAGCAGTGTTCCTCGTCAGCCATAAAAATGTTGGCATATTGTGGGACCATGCGGGTGCCCATAGCTATGCCCCTGATTTGAAGGTATAGATTGTCTCCAAATCTGAAGTAGTTGTGGGTCAGGACAAAGTCACTAAGTTCAGCTACCAGGTGTGCCATATCATCATCAGGGAAAATGTTCCTGGTGGTTTGTAGTCCATCTTTGTGTGGAATGTTGGTGTAGAGAGCGTCTACATCCGTAGCAGCTGGATTGTGTTTTCTGGGAGATCACCGATGGATTGTAGTTTTCTCCGGAAGTCAGTGGTATCACGAAGATAGCTAGGAGTGCTGGTGGCATAGGGCCTGAGGAGAGAATCCACATAGCCTGACAGTCCTGCTGTGAGAGTGCCAATGCCTGAGATGATGGGGCATCCAGGATTCCCAGGTTTGTGGATCGTGTGTGTGCGCGCGCGTGTGTGCATGCCCCCATCTGATTTCTATTCATTGCATCTGACGAAGTGGGTTACAGCCCGTGAAAGCTCATGCCTGCAGAAATTAAATGTGTTAGTCTTTAAAGTGCTACAGGACTCCTGTTGTTTTACTATACCATGTAAGTGTCCATGGCAGCAGGAGGAAAGGAAGATGCTTTGTTTAAAAAACTTTTACAACCCAGATGGCCAAAGAACTCGAACCGAGTTAACTCCTCTGTGTTCTGGGGTTAACACCCAAGGACAGGAGCAAGACAGAGTGTGAAACAGGAACGGAAGGATAACAAAAAGCTGTCATGTCTGCAAGATCAAGAGTGGTTAATAATCACATCAAACACAGAAGCAGTATGACATGGTGAAATCCATAGACTTATATGGGGACTGGCTCCTATAAAATGAAGCGAAGAAATGGAAACTTTGGTTTCATTCTGCAGACTCCAAGGAGCATCACATCATGATCCTCGTGCCCGATCCACCTGGCCAGTGGCTCCACTAAAGCAACACAGAGCCTGGTAATTACATCCCTCCTGCGGAACTCTGTGGGTGGGCTAGCGGGTGCGTAATTGCTTTTTGGAATCTCTGTATTCACAGTAAACATGGCATATTGCCTTGTCCCCCTCCCTGTATAAGATCCTGCTGTTTATTTCATTTATAAGTGTAACAAGAATCCCCCAGAGCACTAATATGTCCCTGTCCCCTCACAACTCCAGCTACAGGCATGACCCCATGCCAGGGTTTTCAGAGCGGGTAGTGTAGACGTTATCTAATTCAGTGTGGTATCCATTGCTTCGGGGAAAGGGGGACAGAGTCCTTACACAGTGACTCATTTAGGCACCAAAACTGTAAAATACGGTAAGAACATAAATAAGACTTTAATAATAAGACTGTGTGTAATGGGAAGCTCAATTCACTTTGTAGTGAAACAATCACTATATTTTAGTTAGTTTAGTCATTAAAGAAATGCTAATAGCTTTTAAAAGAAGTTACTCGCATTTATAATCCAATGATGGTAGAAAGTAATTTTATTTTACTTGATGCCAAGTGGCAGTGGGTTTAGGAAGGCTAAACTAAAAGCATTGGGGAAGAAACGAGGAAGAAATCATGTATTAGGGGGAATACTTTGGGAAACAAAGGAACAACTGCTGTTAGAAGTATATAGAATGATTGAACAGTCAAAATTATGGGAACGGGCTGTTGCAGAGTTTTGCATCTTTTAAAAATACATAGAGTGATACCAATGCCTTAAATGGATCATTCAAAGCTGTAAAACCAAAAGTCATGCACACTCTTACAATTTAGGGCACTGTGCATGGCCAGCCCAGCACATGAAGAAATTCTAATGGTTCCTCAGACTTCTGTTGCTTAAAGAAAAATCTAGCTTCTGGAAACAGAAGTACATCCTTTTTATTGATTAAAGCTTAGGTTGAAAACTTCTATGCCTTTTTCCTCACCTGATGCATGTTTGTGGAAAAGCTTTTACATCTCTCTGTCATGACAACATGTGGGAATTGGCAATTAGTGATGTTGCAATAATATATTGTTCGGGTTCTGGCCTTATCTGAGACTGTAGAATTGTAGCCTCCATGGACATGGAGAGCAAATTTTTTGTGTTCTGGAGTTTGCTAAATTGCATGATGTTCAGCCATGTTGGAAAAGATGCCAACTCGTGTTGAATCTAGCCATTTGATGCTCTACCTTTGAATAACCATTGTGTTTGTATGATTATATAGCTTACCCAAAGGGCTATAAAAATGTACCTGATCTCCACTTGCATTGAGGACTAAAACAACTGGCTAGAGTGATACCTGTGCATGCCCAGGAAAGCCAGTGCCTGTTTCAGTTTTGAAGGAACAAAATGGGGATAGTCTTACTGTAATATTGTCCATGAACATTTTATTTATGAATAATTTTTCTTCACACACAGTTTGCACCAGCATAGTGTAAACCTCTGCAAAACCGTGTATGAACACTCTGATTTTGGTTAAAGAGTGGTTTATCTTGGATTATCTTAAACCTTTTCCTAATCAATTTAAGAAACTAAAATAAGGCTGATTTAAACAAAAAAACACCTTTTTGCACCAGTGTAACCAAATGGGTTTTAAAATTGCACTAAGTTTTATTTAAGAATTAGTAAACTGGTGGAGCTCTGTGTAAATAAGCCCTAACTTTTAAAAAGGAATTTGCTGCAGTACTTGAACTGATCAAATAGCAGAAAAAAGTATTGAATATATTTAATGTATTGATTTTCACGGTTTACTATGTAGCTGATCCAATACCACAAATGTAGCTGTTCACTAAATTAGCCAACAGTGCCACTGAAATTAATCAAATACTATTTGCCTACCCCTACTTATTGCAGCTCTGTTTTATATATTTTCTTTTCCTACTTGGCTTCACTCTTATTTCTTTCTTATGGTAGGTGATGGTGTAACTTATCCTGCATCGTTTCAGTTTCTCTTTTCTCTGTTTATTTTCAATCCTTCCATGCCCATATTTCTTTCCCTTTCTCCATTATAAATAAGAGATTCTGGGTGGAGAAGCAGCAGAATAATTCTGTGTACTGAATTTCTTTTTCCTAATGTAGTCCAACAATCTCTGTCCCCACTCTGACCAGTGAATCTACATTTTAGTCATGGCAACTTTTCCAGTGCCTATCAGCTAGAGGATTAAATTTATTAGCCACAGACCAATTAGATGTTCTCATTATCAGGGAACAATAACCAGGTGATGAGTCAACCCTGTAGTTCAAGTTGTTGGAAAAGGGGTGGGTGCTGGGATACTTCCTTTTATCCTGCTCAGGTAAAGTCTGTGTAAGCTTCTGTTTAATATATATCTGATAAAATTGAAACCCTCAGCCTTTCTCTAGCTTCTGGAAGAGAGAAGTACTTTCTCTTGGTTGTTCCTTGCTGCTGCATAGGAGGTTCTGATGGGGTGCCTTCTACTTGATTCTTCCCAGGGACTTCTTTTGTGTTCTGTAGTACTTGGCTTCTGTGTTGCTCAGAGCTCTCCACAGCAGCAGTGAAACTGGCGTGATTCTTATCTGTTTCATAGCTGCCTACAGGGGTCTCACTAGCAGCAGTGAAAACTGAGAGGAATCTGTTTTGTTTTCATTGTGTAGCAGAATGGAGAAACTCCAGGACCAGTAGCACCTGATAGCATTCCCGGATCAGCTTGCTTCTACTCCAAACTGAGTAGCTTTTTCAAAAACCCCTTGTCCTTAGTAAGTTGCATAATGTGTCTACTGAGTTAGAACCCTTAAAGATGCAGGCTTCCTTATCACTCTTTTTTATAGATTTCTCAGGTAAAAAAATAAAAGTTGATTGTTCTACCTGAACAATGTCTTCGATGCAGCACATAAGCTGATTTTATGACAGTCGTATTTCTCATTTTCCATACAAGACACATGAAATAAAAACTTAAATTATGTTGTGGTGTTCAGCTAGTTCCAAAAGGGTTCTATAGAAAACACATGCATTGATGGATCATTTTGCTTCTCTGAATAAAAGCCTGTCTGAATGGGATTTCTAATTTGCAAATATTAAAGCTTGCATTTTGGATTGAAAAACTAATGGATAAAGGTTTTCAGTCTCTCTGTAAAGCATGAGATTTAGAGGTATTAATATATATGAGAGGATGATGATTTTATAACTTGATAGAAAGCTGACTATAAATTATTTTATTTAATAATTACATTTTAAATTAATTGAAATGTACGAATCTACATCTGGCAAAGGGATCTAGCACTAATGGCCAATCCTTTAGAATTGATCCTGACATCTCTTGATTTTGCTATTTGAAGGAGGGAAAAGTGGAATGGCACCAGTTAAGAATAATGTTAAACAATTGATTGATTTAAAAAAAAAAAAGTTTCCTCCTACAGGATCCTTAAATCAGGCCACTTATTTAGTTGTATAAATATGCGTTTAGGAGCCTAACTTTAGGCTTCTATTTTTGCAAACCTTGTTTCTGATTTTTAAGGGATTATTTGAAAAATCTGATTTATATTAGGCTGCTTAGAAATCAGTTTGAGGCTATTTTGGAAGGATGAAGTTCTGAGCTGACCCTGATAAGATTTCAATCTGTAGTTCCATGGGATCTGATGGTGTTTCTACACTAGCCTTTATTTTTATTTTATTTTATTTTAATTCCACTATTGCAGTTACCACAATTCCAACTACTATGTTGTGTAACTCTGGTTGGAGGTAGTTCTGGTGGAAATACAGTTCTTCATGTTCTGCAGTATTATAGTGATAGAATGTGGGTTTTTCATAATGAAATTAATAAAAATAAACTTACCCACTTATACAAGAAACATGCTCAAGGACTTGAGACAGCAATGAGTGAATGTTTTACTGTAGATATTAAGGCAAGGATAAAACTAAATGGGTGAGACAAAGGGCTTGTCTATACTACAGGTTATGTCAATATAACTTTTATCTCTCGGGGAGAGGAGTGGCTTATTCAAACCCCTGAGCAACGTAAGTTACACAAATCGAAGCACTGGTATGGACAGCTCTATGTTAGTGGGAGAAGCTCTCCTGCTTCTCTCTCAGGTAGTATTTATTTTGCCAAAAGGAGGAAGTTTCCTGTTGGCAGAGACTGTCTTTACCAGATGCAACAGTGGGCTCAGAAGGACTGCATCAGTGCAACTAGTGTAGACTATCCCAAAGTGAGAGTCAGACATACTTTAAAGAAAGCAAAAAAGGGAGAAACCCAGCAGCAAATAGTCCAAAGCCAAACACTTGGAATGCAAGGAAATGCCCTTTTGACATTCAGGGTGGCAACAATATATACTTTTAAAAAGTTTGTACTGTAACTTAGAGAAAAATTGGGACAATCATGTTCTTTTATCTCTATCAATTCATAAACAAATGGTGGGGGGGGAAAATTCTTACCGTTTTGCTATCTGTTTTCTATCTACGTTCTTTTGTGATACCCATTACTGAGGCATCTGAGGCACAAGTACAAAAAATTCACTGAAACAAAAATCCTATTTTTCCCTCTCCATAAGTTCCTAGTCTTAAGCGGAGTGGGGACATACATATTTTGTTTTACTCTCAGGCTCATGCCTTTTTATTCTAGGCTTGTCAGCAGCCATTATGAGCATTCTAAATTAAGGTTTCCATTTGACCCTTCTAATTCTCACCAATGACTTGGAGGTCCAATGTAAATGGCTGAAGTTAGCAAAGAAACAAGTAATAAAATAAACATGGGTACTCCTGCACAAAATACTATATCGTTTAAAAAATGTAATTTAATTAAATTACTTGTAATACTTCATAGTGTACTAACAAATGTTGTGTAGCATTTTGGGGAGGGAAGGCAGTCCAGTCATAGTAATATGAGATCTTCCTAGTAGGGAGAGCCTTTTGTAAGTCTAAATAATATAGCTAAAATGTATAAGAGCAACCTTGATGGATTTGCTAGAGGATTAAAACTATTGGCCCAGAACTCAGATTGGGGAGGGAGGTAATTGACAGTGAGGCCCAAGAGCATTGATTGACTTTATGGGTCTGACTACACTGCAGTCAGATTCGTGCTGCCGGCCTGTGCCAGCTGACTTGGGCTTGTGAGGGCTTGGGCTGCAGGGCTTTTTAATTTCAGGGTAGCTTCCAGGTTCAACTTGGAGGCCAGTGACGGAGTGTTCCAGCCTGAGCCTTGTGAGCCCAATTCAGCTGGCATGGACCAGCCACTTGTTTCTAATTGCAGTGTAGACGTACCCTCAGAGAAGCGCAGAGCTGCTGGGAATGAGGAAGGAATGCTGGGATTCCTACTTGATTGCTGTCCTGCGTCCTGTACAGGGATTTCCTCTCTAGCTAGCAAGAGCTTTGCACTAATGAGTAAATTTTTCCAGCTCTCTTTAGTCGGGTAAAAGTGAAAAGAATTTAACATGGTAATAATTTTAGTATATCCTTCCTGATGCCATAAAATGTAGTGTGCCTTTTTAATTTGTTAATTAAAAAGGCAATAATTGAAAACTAATCTTTTATTTCATTCCATGCTATTATGCTATATTGTAGTCCTGAAGGTTTAAGCAACATTTGCTTTGTTGTTGGTAGGCTTTTTCTCTAGGTGTCATGCACCACTTGTCAGCATTGCATAATTATGATAAATAAAAACACTCTAATCTGAAATAGGGAAATTTTATGTTTGTATTAAAGTGACCTTAATTTAAAGTAAGTTACTCTTCACCTTAGTGGTGTTATAGGGAAAATTTCCTTTGATTTTACTAATATTTCATTTATTTATTTATTTTTTAAGATAATGAATGTCTATGGAAAGCCCCTTTCTACTTCATCCAAGGAGCGGATCCTCAGTTTGGACTTATGAAAGCCTGGGCAATTGGTGACTGCCATAGTGGAGGTGATGAATGGGAAGAGGAGATCAGATTAACAGAGCAAGCTGTGCAAGCCATTAACCAGTTAAACCCCAAGCCCAAATTCTTTGTGCTGTGTGGTGACCTCATACATGGTATGCCAGGTAAGACCATTAAAAATGTATACAGGTAATTGTATTCCCATTTTCTTTTTTAATTTTAGATATGATATGGTTAGTTTAACTTTACAATCAGTCACAGTATTAGGTACTATACAGTATAATGTTGTCATGGATGTATACTTCTAAACCAATGTTTGAAGTACACAGTATTCTATTTCTGACCTCTCCAGTTGAGTCCCTGTGCCATTCATGCCTCTCTCTTAGTCACTTCTTCCTGGGTGTAAAGAAATTTGCTGTTTGAATGAAATAAAAATTTTAAGAGGACATGTAAAAATTCTTTCACCAAAAGTATTACTTTCATAAACAGTATAGGGACTCTAGCCAGGGACAGAGCTATACTGGGGAAGGAGCCAAGGAATAGCCATGGTTGAGTACCTGCAGGGGAATTGAGTTTGAGGCCCAATAGAATATCTTCAGCAAGAGTTGTCTAATGCTTAATAGACTATTATTTTTTAACATAAAGGTTCTCTCTTAAAATGCTAGAAGTCATGCAATTCAGAGTGTACATTTGTACTCCATTATTGCAGGACACTGCGATTAGAGTAGTGCTATATACTAAAGCAGTGTGCAGTGGAACATATAAAATATGGATTACAAGATTTTCCTGTTCCTTCCTTTTGCAACTAGACGAGTAATATTTTCATTACCATAACTGTTCTTTTGTTTAAAAATATAAATGATCTTATTGGAAGTGGATAAATAGTTTTATAGACTTTACTGGCTTTCTTTTTTTTCAAACCTCAACATCTTGGCAATTTTAACTAAAAGCCCTAATTCATTTTAGGGAATTATAGATCACAAAACTTTTTAAATCTGTACATGGTTTTGATAATAGAAAAGCATAGGAAACTACCAAATTTAAACTTTGTAATAAAACAATCAGTTAAACTAAACCAAATAACATAAGGTTATATTATAGTTCAAACATAGGATCAGTTTATTGAATTTTTCATCTCTAGGTCACTTCACTGGTTTATTTATATCAATGCAAATGTAGGCATTTAAAGTATCACCTCAAGCTGCTGCCACTTATGATTTGATGCCTCCTCCATCTCCTTGTATTTTGCTCTCACTCAAGATCACTGGTGGTTAATATTTTATAAATTATTGATTGTGTTTTATTATCTTTTTCCAATGCTTTCAATTAAAGATGCTCCATAAATAAAGAGAATATGATAAAATTAACTTAAAACAAAATTATCTGTACACAGTTGTAGAAATATACAGTGTGTTTGGTATCTGCAGAAGCCATATACAATAACCTTCAATTTGGGAATTCAGTTTCAAAAATGAACATCATGAAATCAATATAAAATTGAAAAAACTCTCCCCCCACTGAAGAGAGAAAAGAAGATAGTCATGATTCTACATCAGTGGAGGCAAAGCTCCCATTAACTTCAGTAATGCAGCAGTGGACCCTAGATACCTTGCTAATCTCTGTTACTTAAAGGATTGCCACACTTTTTAAAAAGATGTCTGACTTTCCCAATGCAAAGTTGTAATAAGTATTTCAACAAATAACCCTTGTTTGTCTGTAGTAATGTTCCAAGATTTGTTGCTTCTAGTATCTCTTCAAGGAGGGGGCGGGGAAGGGAGAGGAACTCCAGAAACCAGCTACCTCAGATGCATCTGTTGGACAACTTCCGGTCACACAATTAAATAATGCAGTAAACTAATATAATAACTGGTATGTTGGATTTCAGTTTGCATGGGTGTTTCCTGAAAGTTATTTACATAAATAGGCTCTTAAGCCTCTGAAAAGAGTTTTGTGTCATCAGAACTGATGTCCATATACATAATTAACCCTTTTTGTTTAAAAATTAAAAAAAAAAAATTCAGAGGGACTAAGGACTGAATGGGCATAGTGCCTGATCTATCCTCTTGTCTGAAGAGGGCATCTGTCCAGATCAGGTTGAAAACAGCTGGGCGGGACAGAATGTGGGAACTTGCATGCTGTAACCCCTGTAATATTTTTTGGAGGGGAGAGGAAGAGGGGTAGTGGACTTTTCTAAGTAGTATTATTTGTCTAGAAAAGTGATACTCCTACTGAGGCATGAGACCTTCAAAATGGCTCTTTGTCTTCTATGGCTCTGCAGCACGTGATATTAAAACCGTGCGACTTAACTAACAACCATTTAGGATGCTTTTACTATGTTAACCAGTTGTAATTGACTGACCAAGTATTATTTTATCCTTTTGCTGTGAGAATTATATATATACCTAAATATGTTCTGTCATACTGTTTAAATAGGAATATATAATACTGTAGTAAATGAAACAAAAAATTCACACTGCTATGGTTCTTTTGGGTAATATTGATTACTAATTAGGCTCCTGAGCCACTGAATCTGAGTATCACTGATCTAGCATTTTTCATGAGCATGGGGCTCTGATTTGTTGTAAAACTTAAAATACAGATTTGTCAGAGTATGGCAAATTGTTATCAAATAGTCATTTTAGTGACAAACTATATGAATGTTAAACTGAACAGATTGTAGAGCTAAGGCTACTTATGTTCTGTGTAGTGTATTTACTATGTATTATATAAATATTGGCAGCAGCCTATTACAGTTTTCAAGTAGTAGCAAGGGACAGCAGTCTCACTTGGCCTTTCACCTTTTGTCTTTTCTCTTTCTGCTGTAAAGTTAATTAATATACCTGTACTACCTATAGTTACCTTGCTTTGATACTAACAATCCATTGTTAAAAATGTAAATATTTAACTTAAATCAGTGAAGCCATATTCTATACATCTGCTTTATGCTTATTAGACACTTTACGGAGAGTTGTTAAGGAAATATTCTGTTAAAGGAAAGTGTAGCTCCCTCTACTAGAACAGCTCTGTCATTGCTTTACATTGCTGTTTACATGTGTTTAAGTTTATACAAACGAATTACTGACACTTTTTATAAATATGCTTTGCAGCCAGTAGTTTGTCTTTCTGTCTAAACTGAAAAGAGACCAAGATACTAAAGTTAATCATTCTATGGCTAAGAGACACTGTGGGCAAAGTTCTTTGGATGCTTACCCAAAAGGTCATTGAGACTTGCTTGAAACAGCAAGTGGAGTAGAAACGTTCACAAAATACTCAGTAGCAGATAAGTACAAAAAAAAGATCCATGTTTACCACTCTGGTCTAATACATTTAAAAAAAAAAATCTGATCATAAGTGAATGAACATGAAAAAAAATGGTTGCCTTGGAGGAACTGAAATTTTGGGTGGGTTCTTCCCCTCTCCTCTCCCCCTCCCCCCAAAAAAAAAGAAAAAAGAAAAAGATTTTCTTTTGCTTAGTTGTGGTAAACTTCTGGAATAATCTTAAGTAAAAATTTTTTTTAAAGACAAAATGAATGGAATAATAAATCAACTAGAAGAGAAGAAAATTTTGAAAACAAACCTAAATCTTGCTTTAAAAAAGTCATAATAAAACATTTTCTGAAAATATTTTGGAAAACATGTGGAAACGAGTCTGGATGGTTCATGTATAGGTTTTGTTTAATACTAAGCATGTTTGCAATAAGTCAAGATCTTGGTTCCTTAGCAACTCATTTCTGTGCTTTCTTCACCAAAATTTAAACACCCTGACATTAGAATTATCTGCCACAGAGATTTTATCTCATGTTACCCTCTCTAATTTCTCTGTAATAACATTTGCTTCTAGGAAAACTTGCAAGTAGTGCAGTTACATCTATAGTTCTCTGCAAACTTCCCTTTCTCATGGATTCAGATGGCGGCATTTGCTCCACTTTTACCAAAGAATTGGTAACCCTTTACCAGACTTTGAAGAGTCTTCTGACACACAAGTGCTTGTAGGAAACTGTTCATTATTCCCTTGTTCCAGTCACATGTTTTGGGTCAAGATTACAAAATATTATACCCCGTCATGTATCCATTTACTCCAGTGACTACTGTTATGCTTGCAATTTAATATTTTTTAACTACAATTAAAAACCAGAGTGACATTCCTTTGTCATTCAGGGATGCCATAATTAGATTGAAGTAAAGATGGGAAGCAAAGCTAAATCAGCGACTGATTACACTGAAGAAAATTACCTGATTATGGAAATCATCATAGGAATACTTGAATTGGTCTGTAAGTGCTTTCACTTATTTATGCCAAGAATATGAAGTAGTAAAAAAATGTTATGCAGCATTAAGGAGTAAAGGGCAAACTGCTTGAGAATTTAAGTTTTTTTGGTTATGAATAGTTGTTAATTGATTATCAATGTTTAAAAAATAACCTCCCGCCAAGTAATAAATTTCTACAATGAATAAACCAACAATAATCAGAGGTTTTAAAACTTAAACTTTAAAATTCAATCAGACAGGCCCTTTCACAGTAGCCCTGATGCAAAAAATGTGGATATGTCTATACAATGGGGACGATACCCACATAGCTATGGCACTGTAGTTCTCTTGACATAACCTCATACTGTAGGCATAGTCTACACATCAACAGAAGGGCTTTTTCTAATGGTGAGGAACACCGTCTTCACAAGCAGATGTAGTGAAGTGAGAGGAAATGTTGAGGTGTGGATTTTTCATAGCCCTAGAGCAACTTAGATATGTCAACCTAAACTTTGAGTAGATCAGGCCTGGGACTGCTCACGTATGTAAAGTTACTTTCATATATAAAGTGTTTGCACTACTGAAGTCGAATTCTATTTTTGTCTATTCTAGTCTTATCCTTTTAATGCTTTCTGATTTCACTATTTTCATTATTGTTCAACATGATCATCTGGGCCTACACAAATACATTTGTAGTGAAGTGGTACTGATTTCATTTCATGCTTTTCCACAGTGGTGTTTTTCTCTGTGCCAGTTTGTTTAATCATTTTAGTTCCATAATGTAGTAAGACAAAAGGCTAAAAAATGTTTTCTCAATGGACATAAATCACAAAAGGCATGAGAGGAGGCAAATCTTGGATTTTGGTCTAACAGTAGTGAATTTAGCGCATTGATATTTCTAATGAATATATCAAATTGGTACTAGACCTAGTTAAGTTGTGGTTTTAATCTATTTTTGTCAGATTAAGCATAATGTTAATCAGAGGACTGCAGCAGTTTTCGCAGTTTGGTCTTTGCTTAAGAATGCTATGACTGACTAAAATTTGAATACACTTTAAGCATCCATTAACTTCATATTATTATCCATGCTCTCTTGTATTATATTTACATTTGTCTATGCTCAACTTCTATCTCAATAAAAACCTACCCATCTTAAATACATTTTTAACTAGAAGGATCACAAAGTGTGTAGAGCTTTAAATATGACTGAATTCTAAAGCACAGCAGATTTTTGGTTGAAATGATGTCAAGACCTTTGAACAGGGACTCCAAGAAGTCTCAGAATTCCAACAGCTCGGAGTGATGAATAGAATCCTGATCAGCTAAGCTAGGAAGCAATCAAGCAGAACACTTGTTATCCATTACACTGCCATTAAAGGAGCTAAGTAATCAGTGCCAATGTCTCGGTATGTAGATGCTGATTAAAAGTGATTTGTATTCAGAATATTATTTTGAAAAGATTTTCTTGATTATGTAATCAGAAATAGTGATACCAAGAATAGTTAACCTAGTATTGTAGCACTAAATCAAGAATTTTATGAAATACAGTTTCAGTGTAAGGAATTACTAAAAATAACTTTTCTACAAGATCCTTAGATATTTATAACAATGTATAGTGATCATTGAAAACTTTTTTTAAAGACTTCTGTGTATGTATTAAGTCAGAATAATTTGGTATAGCAAAAGTCTTAACCGACAGAGCACAAAAATGTCATTGATTGGATAATTTACTTGTTTCAGTGCTTTGCTGCAACTTTCCAATAATCATATACTGAGTTTTCTAAACCTTCCTCTTTAAATTATAATTTTCATTGTTTAACCCTTAGAAAGTTGGTTCTGCCAATATCATTTCAATTCTTCTTATGACAAAGTGGCTAATGCCCTAAAACCTGGTATTTTAACTAGAACAAAAGAGATTGCAATAGATGAATAGCAGGAAGATGTCACTGCTTTATAATTGACCAAGATGAAAAGAGTAGCATGAACTGGAAATTAGATCTATTGCCAGCCTGTAAGGAATGGTGGAATATAGCATACCAACAAAGGGCTTTGACAAAACAAATAGGTTGCAGATGAGTCATATAGTCCAGCATTCAGAGAATGCAAAAACATAAGTTGAAACTTGTGTTTTGATTGAATCCCATCATTGCCAGTACCATCTTTAACACTTGCCATGTACTCCATATGTGACAATTCTCAAGCATCAAGTGACATCAAGGGGGAATTAAGACAATATGTACATGTTTTCCAGAGTCTAACTGGTGTGGGCAGTAAGAGCAAAAGAACTGGAAGTGGGATATTTTATCAGGGGGAAATTTTGAGAGTATGATAGAGCTAGGAGTGGCTTAGGTCCCCTCTCAGAGAGGAAGAAGGATCAGTAGGTCAGTGTAGGTCTGGAATGCTTTTGGTGGGAGAGTGCAATTAATGAGGTGGAACATGTTCCATCAATCCATTGAAAACTTCTCTCAAATCATTAGTTGCTGATCAAATAACCTATTCTTGTCAAACATCTCTCAATTTCTGAACATTTAAGGTAGCATTGTTCAACCTCTTCAGCCTAAGAAACCTCACAAAGGGTTAAACGGCCACAGTCTATATGTATGATGCTCAGGCAGAGTTAAGGAAGCAGAAACCAAATGCAAGTCTTCTACTGGGAATTCTCCCAATGCGGAGGAGCCCCTAGAGCTTTGATACTCAGACTGAGGTTCCTGAGCCCAAGTGGCTCTTTAATGTGTCTCCTGCAGCTCTTTGCAACACATGATATTAAAACAGTGTTTTTTAATTAACAACAAATCAGACTCTTGGGAGTCACCATGGATAGTTCTCGGAAAACTTCCACTCTGTGCACAGTAGCTGTCAGAAAGGTTAACCATTTTTTAGGAACTACTAGGAAAGGGATAGAAACCAAAACAGAAAATATCTTAATGTCATATAAATCACATTGAATACTTTGTCAAGTTCTGGTTGCCCCTATCTTAGAAAGGATATGTATGGTTGAACTCGAAAAGGTTCAGAGACAGGCAACAAAGATGATTAAGGATATGGAACAGCTTACATATCTGGAGGAGTGACTAATAAGTTTATGGCTGTTCAGCTTAGAAAAGAGATAAAAGGTCTATAAAATCATGAATGTTGTGGAAAATGTGAATAGAGAAGTATTATTTACCCTTTCACAATACAGAAACCAAGAGACACCCAGCAAAATTAATAGGCAGCAGAAAGAGGAAGTACTTTTCAGACAGTGCTCAACTAAGCTGTGGCACTTGTTGCCATGGGTTGTTGCGATGGCCAAAAGTGTAACTGGATTTTTAAAAAAAGACCATGAAGGATAGATCCATCAATGGCTATTAGCCAAGATGGTCGGGGATGCAACCCCATGCTTTGGGCATCCCTAAATCTCTGACTACCAGAAGCTGGGAGTGGGAGATGGGTAGATCATTTCATAATTGCCCTATTCTGTACACTCTTCTGGAGCCCTGGCATGGGTCACTGGCAGAGACCGGATACTGGGCTAGATATACTGTGGTCTGACCCAGCATGGGAGCTCTTATATTCTTATCTTTATCAGCTATTTTGTGTGTCTGTTTTCTAGTCTGCAAGATGAGGATGATGATAATTCTCTAGTTCACAGTGATGAAGTGATTCTCAATTAATAAAAAGTGTTCAGGTATCTTTGGAAGGAAAGGGCAAGGTTTATTATGAAGTTTTCCTTAAAATGATGATTAGAAATTATTGATAGAAGACATCAGGACAAAAGATTTATAGCGTTTAAGTCCAGGGACTTCAGGGACCACCAGATCATGTAGTTTGACTACCTGTTTCACAGGCCACCAAAACCAGTGAGCCCCACCTGTACACCCAACAACTGAAATTCTAGCCCACAGGAGACTAGACTAATTTATTTGCCACAGTCAGAGAATAGGAGGGTGCTAGGTGCACCAGTGCCAAAAGCCCCCATCATGGCAAGGAAATTATTTAGATACACCCAGATAATTCTGGCATCTGACCTGCACCCACATGCTGAAGAGGAAGGTGGAAAACCTTTTAGCTTTAGTTGGTTCCCAGGAGTTCACATTGCCCTGGGGATTTTTGATTTCAAAGAAATAATCTCTGATGGAGGCACAGGTTTCCCTTTTTAAATCCATCTGCATAGGCCAGTTCAATCTAGCCACATGTGTAAGGTTTTCTTTTAAGTTACTAAATTAGAAATAAATTGAATTTTGTTACAGTCCCATGTCTTACTCTCCTGGCGTATCTGGATACATTCTGTTTGCATTTTTTTTCCTTTAATAACTCTGTCAGATTAAATTATAGGCATCAGTTTCAGAGAGTCTGCTGGAATGATTTGCCTGCATCTGGATGAGTAAATTTGATCAAGAAAACGTTAATTAAAATTCTTTAGCTCTCTTTCTCAGAACTAAGCAAAATTGTCAGTTGTGTGTGGACATTGGTGGTAGGGAATGTTTGATGTAAATCTCCACTATTTTCAAAATCCACTAATTTCCCTGAGTTACAGCATTTGGTTTTATATTTAGGTTATCTTATACATTGTGTACATGTGAAATGTAATGCTTGTGCAGAGTGCTGGATTGGTACTCAGAGGCTAACATCTTTTGTTTAGCCACAGAAGAGGTACAGCCTAAGTAACAGCTGTGTAAGCTTCACTAGGCTTTTCCCCTAGCATGCTGCTTTTGTAACCTGGAAGGCACCACCTCTCGTAGTGAGACAGTAGCTCATTTTCCACAGTCATTTCAATACTCTTCTGAAATTGATGATAAAGTGGGATCACTGTTCACTGAAAACTTGACTAACCCCAAAGTTTTAATGGATATTGGGTGAAGTTCGGTTTAAGAGCAATAAGCTTTGGTATAGGAGGGCAATTCTTGTATTTTCAAACTTTTTATTTAAAAAAAATGCCAAATGTGTAATAGAACAGGAGGTTGTGCTTAGAGAAACAGTAGATGTGGTTAACTTAAAATTGAAAAGGTAAGAAGTCTGCAACAGCTACATGGAGAGAGGCAGTTAGAGATCATTTGTCATTTATGTATTTGTGCGTGTGTAGTTTAAAAATACCCTAACGATACCTTGATCATTTTGCTTTTATATTTTTTTTTCCCCAAAGCTCTTCCTGTGCTTTAAAAAAATGTAATTTATTTTTGTTTAATACAAGATTATAAGCTTTACATGGCAAATGTGGTGTCATTATCTCTGTTTGCATGGTGCTTCGCATGGAAGTGGGGTCTCCAATCCTTTGGGCAAAGGTATAATGGAACTGCAAAAACAAACCCAACACAACCTCCAATGTTGCTCTTCTAGAATGGGGCTGCTTTCTGCTATTCCAGACCTAAAAGGCTGTCTGTCCCAAAATTGACAAGTCTGGTAATTGGGGGGGATTTCTTTCACCTAGGGGATCCTCAGGCACCATAGAACGGATTCTACACCATTCTCCCTATGACCCTAAGATCCCTTCAGTGCTGACTGGCAAAGGGGTACACTGTCATGTAACAGCAACTCCTATCAGCCTGAGAAACACACTACACTTAACACACAGCTGTCATGGTATTTATATAAAGAATGTAGTGTAAGGTATCGAATGAAAACTTATGTCACACTGGTCGTCGTAATCACCGTGTGATGTATGTATGGGTAACAATTAAAAAGTTGTGTGTATGTACTAAAAATATGCTGAAGCCATGTAACCAGGCAGGGTTGGTAAAAAAGTTTGTCCCAGACAAAGAACTGTTGATATGCTGTATGCCTACATCTCTAATGTAAATGGAGTAGGGTAAACCAAATACAATGGGAATAACATTTGCATCTGAAGTCAACAGGAAAAGCAAATTATGTAGAGGATGAGAAAAGGGGGACAAACAACATTTTTCAGAGGTTCACTGGACTAAAAAGGAGAAGGGGGAAAAATACTTTTTGGTTATCTATCACAGAGGGAACAAAGAGATCAGTGTCTCTTGTATTGAGGAAAGGAGGCTCTCCAGCCGTGGGAGTTGGTGATAGAGGAGCTGGCTTTAAGTGTGAAACTCCCTTGGACAATGACTATAGCTGGTTGAGATTAGTTTTAATTACTAGAAATTGTTACTTTTTTATTGTTACCATTTTCTGCTCTATTATCTTTGCTTAGTATCATTTAAATATCTGTTCACTTTTAATAAATTTATTCTTGGTTTTACTATAAATTCATTTTGTGCTGTAATAATATAGGAGAGTTCTGGATGCTCTGAGAAAGTGTCAGACTCCCTCCTTCCCAGTTGGTGGTGTTGCCAGGGCATCCCTGCATCCTCACAATTCCTGATGGTTGGAATTGCTCTTGGAGTGGTCAGGTGTTGGAGCTGACACAGGTTAGAATAGACTTCAGGCTGCTCTAGGTAAACCTGATGCCCAAATGGCCCCAGAATCAGGAAGTGGTTTGTGCTCTGCTGCCTCAGCTATGCTGAGAGCTCCTTGGCTGCAGCTGTGGATCCAGGACCCATATGCTTTTTTGTATTGCTATATGCTTTTGACGTTCTATTCATTAAGGGCCTAATGCCCATCATTGTTAAAGGAAAGACTCCGTCTGGGATGTTCTTCTTCGAGTGCTTGCTCATGTTGATTCCCTTATAGGATGTGCGTGCGTGTCCTGTGCACGGTTACTGGAATTTTTTTCCCTTTAGCAGTACCTGTAGGGCTAGCTTTGGCATCCCCGGGAGTCCCATGCACATGCCCCAGTTAGGCACCAGCCCTATGCCTCCCCAGTTCCTTCTTTCCGCCACTGACGGGTACTGGAACTGTCTTGCTTGTTTCTGCAAGTGCCTCTTAACAATTTATTATTAAGTGTTCCCTTAAGTAGTTGTTGAGTAGTTAGTGCTTTTTAGTTGATAGTGTAAATAGTTTAGTAGATAAGGTAGTCCCATTAGGCACCTCCACCCGGTTGTGGGGCATGCCCCGATTCCCAGGTTTCAAGACTTGTAAGTCCTGCGGTATGCCCTTACCATTTAACGACACCCCCACCCCCAAGACAGTTGCCTGAAGTGCCAGGGGAGTTGCACAGAAAGGACAAGTGCTGAGTCTGTGAGGCATTCAGATCACGGACTCCAAAAGAGTGGGAAATTCGTCTGAAAGCCATATTGATGGAGGCTGCTCTGAGACCAGCTTCGGCGCATTCCCACTCCCTCTTGATTTCGAGCACTGCGTCGATGCAGAGTGCCCCTCTGGCACTGGAACCACCGCAGCACCAAGCTTCCACTTCACCGTCAAAGAAGCAGCAAAGGAAACAGCACTCAGAGAGGGACTGCTTCTCTGCACAGAAGACGACGAAGGACATGGGGTCAAGTGTCGGAGCAACACAGATCCAGAAGGCTGAGCAGTCTTTGCAGGAGCAGGCCTTGCCTAGGGCCCTGAGCCCTACTAGAGAGCCCTCTCCAACTTCCAGGAGGGGAAAAGGGCCTCTGCAGCTCATGGTGCTGTCAGTGCTGGAGGTGTTTCAAGCAGCAAGTGACTTGATGGCCCTGCCCTTGCCTCCAATGCCCTGGATGGAGCAGGCAAAGATTAGGGCACCGGTGTCAAAGGCAAAACCCCCGATGGGACCCCCCAGTGGCTGCACTGCTCTCCAGAGCCCCGATATGCCTCTCAATGGGCCAGGTAGCCGTGGAGAAGATCATCATGCTTGAGGCATCTGTCCCTGAGGGCGCACTCCCTGTCACTGAGATCACCAGAGGCAGAGTGGATCACCAGAGGAGTTCAGCGGCATCAGCATGACACCGCTCTCAGTCTCGGGAACCAAAGACTGGCCCCAGCAGGATGGCACTGGTCTCGCTTCAGATTGACAGGCACTCACCCTTGGGGAGCCAGCACTGATCCCTATCCCCCGCAGCAATGAGTTCGCCTGTGCGGGCATGGTGCAGAACCTGGTTGCTGGCATCAGAGCATTTGCCCAGGGAGGATCAACGATATCATTGATTTTCGGCACTACGATGCTCATCTGCAGCATGGCATCATTCCCGCTCCTCCTCCCGCTGGAGGTCCACACTGACAAAGCGCCGGTCTATGCTTCCAATATCCGAGTCGGTGATCGTCAGAACACCAACAAGATTGGGAGGCCAGATACCCCTCCCCTTCTCCATGGCATCGCCTGGTGGGAAAGGGGTTGAGCACAGGTTGTTGTTGGTCACCAGGGAGCGAATCCTTATATTCTTGGGAAAATAGAACCCCAGCAGCCCACCTGGTCAGCCCTATCAACCTGGGGGTCAGGAGCAGTGTCCCTGTCCATTTGCTCCTGGTTGGCAATTGCTCCAGGTTGAGCCTGCGGCCAGCTCAATGGCTATACTGCAATCCTTGGGGGTTCCCTGTGACCACGGGGCCCTATTCCCTTATGTCATCTGGGAAACAATCTACAGCTTGTGCACCCCCAGCTGAGATCCACAGCTCTGCTTCAGAGGTGGAATCAGACCCACTGGAAGGGGCACCAGCTGTGGTTGCCCCGCAACCAGGGGAAGTGCTGTCACCTCCAGCACCAGGGCAGTCATCTTCCTCCTCCTCAGACAAAGCAGTTACAGCAGGGCCTTCAGCTCCCTTAGACTATTTTCAAGCCTACCAGGAGCTCCATAAGAGGGTGGCCTGGAACCTGGGGTTGGAAGCGGAGGAGCTGCAGGAACCATCGGACAACCTCTTCAATGTGCTGGCAGTGGTGGCATCGGCCTGGGTCACTCTGCCCATCCATGAAGGGATCCTTAATTGGTTAAGGCCCTGTGATAAATGCCATCCTCTCTGCCTCCAACCTCTAAGAGAGCAGAGAAAAAGTATTACGTCCCTGCAAAGGGGTTTGAATACTTATTTACACACCCTGCACTGAGCTCCCTGGTAGTGGTGGCTGCCAATGAACGGGACAGACGGGGAAGCCTGGCACCGTCCAAAAAATAAAGACAATAAAAAGCTGGATCAGTTTGGGAGGAAAATTTATTCTACTGCCAGCCTGCAATTCTGTATTGCCAACCAGCAAGTGCTGACAGGGAGGTATAATTATAATCTCTGGGACTCCCTCGAGTGTTTTGGAGAGGCTCTGCCCCAGGAGCAGGCACCATAATTCACCATCTTGGAGAAAGGCAAGATGGTGGCCAGGGCCACCTCACAGGCAGCCTTAGATGTGGCTGACTCGGCTGCAAAGTCCATGGCCGCCTCGAGATCCGTGTGCCGGTGCTCATGGCTGCAGTCATCTGGTCTGTCCCAGGAGGTGCAACAGTCCATCCAGGACTTACCGTTCAATGGAAATGCGCTCTTCTTGGATCAGACTGACACCAGGCTTCATGGGCTGAAAAACTCAAGGGCCACATTGTTCTTAGTGGGCCTTTACACGCCCCGGGCTGGGAGAAGGCAGTTCTGGCCACACCAGCAGCAGCCTAGATTCCAGCATCAGTGCTTTGGAACCTACAGAAGGAGACAGAAGCTTTAGGTGGTGCTGGCTGGCCCCGCCTTCTTCCTCAGCTCATGAGCTGGCTGCCTTCTGATGCTTGGGCATACAGTGCCAATCGTTTTGATGGTGCACCTGAGGATGACTTTCCAGTCTCGAGTCAGGATCCTATATCCTTATTCCTAAATCAGCTTGCCCCCTTCCTCCTGGAATGGACCCATATAGCATCGGATCATTGGGTCCTGGATACTAATGCAGCGGGTTATGCCCTGAAATTCTCTTGCCCCTTCCCCCCACGCTTTCCTGTCCCTCTTCAGGGACCCCTCTCACGAGCAACTACTTGTGCAGGAGGTGGAGAACCTCATTACACTGGGAGCTGTGGGTAAGATTCCACAGGACAAGAGAGGAAAGGGCTTCTATTCCCATTATCTCCTCATTCCCAAGGCAAAAGAGGGACTCAGGCCCATTTTGGACCTGCAGGATTGAAATAGGTACATCGAAAGGCTGATGTTCCGCATGGTTTCCCTGGCCTCCCTCATTGGATCCAGGAGACTGGTATGCCGCCCTCAATCTGAAGGACGCATATTTTCATATCTCCATATTCCCAGGACACAGATGCTTCCTCTGGTTCATGGTGGGAGGCTCCCACTACCAGTTTACAGCCCTCCCCTTTGACCTGTCATCAGCCCCAAGGGTTTTTAACAAATGCATGGTGGTGGTGGCTGCGTATTTCAGGTGTCAAGGGGTGCACATTTACCTATATCTCGACTGGTTAATCCAGAGCAAATCGCTGTCCCAGTTCCAGATTATTTCCAAGATTTTAGTGGTTGAGATAGTGTAGTGGAAGAGGTCCATAAGCACAGGCCACAGCTTTGCAGAACAAAGAGCATTGCAGCAGGATTTTTGACATTTCAAATGAAATGATTCATTTAAATATGCTAGGATTAAATCATTACTGCATGACTTCCTTTATTCAAAGTAAAGACATATCTTTTGATAATTACCATACGTATTAACAAAGTTGACTTTCTGTTGGAATATACATTTTGCTTGCTTTCATTTGCTATTGTGTGCTTTCTCGGTGTTCTTCTGTTTACATTCCTGCCAAAATATCTTTCAGATCCTTAACTTGCTAAATTTAATGAGTATGATACACCCCAATAAAAATGACAGAAATGGGTATTTTTTCAGACATAATAACTAATTATAGTTGTCGAGAACAGAGGGGCATCTGAGGAGAATTAAGCTGAGGCTGCCAAGTTTAAACAAAACTGCCCAATTCTGGACAGTATGGTAATAGAAAACATGAGGGATTATCAACCTTGACATCTTATTAAAACATGCAGTGGGGAATGTTATGTACTAATCAGATATCAAGTTCAAACGTGAGTATGAAACGATGCTCAAGTGCCTTGCTGGTTGGGGCCTTATTGTAATTCTCTTCCTTGGCTGCTAAGGCAGCATGTGAAATCCCCGTCATGCTCCTTCATACTGAGATTGTCATTTGTGTAGCTGTCCCAAGACTTCAGGACAAGGCAATCCCAAGATTGTTACTGAACTCAGGTCACTCCTTTCGTTATTCTGTATATTACTTGTCATAATTCTTATTAAAATTGTTGGGTCTTTATGATATGATGTATTTAAATACCAATAGTGCTGATTAGTACAGTATTCTGTATAATGGAAAAAATCTTCTTTCTTTTTAATTATTTTTAAATGTTTGCATTTTTCACCTGCAGGTCTCAGCATTAGTATAGGTCTACTGCTACTTTGTCCTCCTACTAACTTTTCCATAGAGTACCATCTGTCTTCAAAAGAGCAATGATGTAAAATACTTTATTGACTGTATTTGTTTAATCAGTGCAGCCAGTATACTGATGTTGATTGATTCAGTATATTTAGTTCCTTAAAATATCCAAAATGTGCTTATTTATCTTTATTTTATAATATTTATCCCATGTGCCAGTGGAGCAATTTAAATCATTTGATTTTTTAAAAATAAGTTTTTACAAAACCACAACCTGATTTGACCAGTTTCGTTTAATTTTTCCTTGTGCTCCTGTCTGTCTTTATGCACCTGTCGTCTCTTGTCTTACACTCAGACAGTAAGATCTTATGTGGGTGGATAGTACCAGACACAGTGGGATCATACTCTGGGACTGGAGCACCTAGATACTAGCACAATATAAATAATTAATAATAATGTGAAAATGTGTATTGGCAATTTTTAGTTCAGTATTTCAACTGCACTAAATTAAAAGCTGCCAACTGTAATGGAATTGTGCTGAGTTCATCAAAAACTCTATATTAAATGGAATGCATTGAATTGCTAGTTAAAAATGGTCTTTCCTCAAACTGAAACCTTAACTGCTCAGACAACATCAAGTTGGCTTGATTGACTGCCATGTTTTGCCATAATAGTTATCATACCACATTGTTGCATCAGGCAACTTGCCGTATTCAGAAACGGTTATAACATCCAGCATAATGCTGTGACTATGAAATAATTAACTGAATATGGTGTTGGATATGGAATGTGTGAGGGCTTCCCAGCCATATCTGTGTGATCATGATTAGTGATGGTATAATGAATAGCAGCACGCATATTATAACCTTTCCTCCAGAAAGAATTTCTAAGCTCCTAAAAGTCTAGGTCATCTTCAGGCCTTACTTAATATGGGACAAATTCCATTGAGGACAAATTTTGGCCCTCTGTCTTTCATGCTACTTTGCCTGTTGTGAAATGCAGTCATCTCGGGGGTAGAATATCATTCTGTACTATCAAAGCTAGGCACCCCATGGTTTTTCTTCATTTCATCTCTTAAATGTTCTGTTGAAATTTACAGGTGAAACATAAACATGCTGAAATTGGCAAGAGCCTCAAAGAAGCAGAAAATAATAGTAGCTGTCCTAATGCATTGAATATGAAGTAGGTCACTAATGTTTAGATGTAATTATACTGTTTTGATAGATTTAGGGTTCAATTAATAAAAAATGTTTCTCTCTGCCTATCACTGCCCAAATACTATATACATATGCATTTTTTGATATAAGTGAAAAGCTATAGTTCAAAAGAGAGGTTGCAGGGATTACCTGGTATCCCTCCTTAGTGATTTGCTTATGTCATTGATGCTTTATTGGCATTTACTCCCTCTCACCCACCTTTCCTAAACTCTTGTGGAAGACACTGGTATGCTTTGCTATTGATACAGAATAAGAGACCCTAGTAAATAGTGCTTCAGAAGTTATACTGATCTGATTTGTCTGTCATATACAAAGCCTTTTGATTTTATTTTTTTTCTGTTTTGTAAGTGCTATGTTAAAGAATTCATTTCACTATGTTAGGAATAAGCTCTAATGAACCCTCTAATGTACATTGAATATGAGAGAATTTGGAACGCTGTGTATCACTTCGAGTCATAGTTCTGGGGCCAGAATCTCAGCACTTGATGAAGCTGAGGAGAGGGAGTGGTTAGAGGGGATTTTAAACTCTCTTGATGCTCCCCTCTTTTTCTTTGAGTGCTTGCTCATGTTGATTATATTCTAGGTGTGTGCACACTGACGTGCATGGTAGCCAGAATTTTTTTCCCCTTAGCAGTATCTCGAGGGCCAGCTCAGGTGCCATTTGGAGCCCTGTGCTTATGCCGCAGAATATGAGGTGCCACTGGCCCTGCGACCACTCAATTCCTTCTTTCCACCCTTGACGATTGCTGGAACCCATATCTCTCTTGCGATCGCAAGAACTCAGTTAGCCTTTAGTAGTTTCAAATTTTGAGTTTTGTTAGCATAGTTAGTGTAGTGACCTGCTTAAGATTTTACCCCACAGTGGGCATACCCCATTCCGTGGGGTTCAAGCCCTGTGTGACTTGCACCAACCCCTTCATGCTCAGTGACCCCTCTCCCCCTATGACAGCTGCCAGAAGTGTCTGGGGGAAGTGCACAGACAGGACAAGTGCTTCAGACCCCGAATGAGAAAGGACAAGGAGATCTGACTGGGAGCTCTGCTTATGGAGGCAGCACTGAGACTGGCCTCTGAACCCTCCCATGCCAACTTGGTACAGAGTGCGCCACCAGCACCGAGCTTTTCACGGCGCTGCTCCTCTTCTCAGCCTCCAAAGAGGTGTCAGAAGAAACAGCGCAGGGAGAGGGGCCGTTCTCCAGTGCCGAAGAGATCAAAGAAGGGGCACCGGGCACAGAACCCTTGGTGGGCCAGGGGCTGGGCCAAGATACCATAGTCAGGTGTCTCCATCTACAGGAATTAAACATTCTTTTGATGTCGTTGCCACCCACCCTGAGGCGCTGTCTGGCACCAGATAGAGAGAAGGCCCCTCTGTTGAAGGGGGAGCCAGCGATGGGCCCCACTGCGTCACGCCAGTCAGCATTTCCAGGCCTGTGGTGACTGGTACAGAGGTGTCCACGCTCATGATGCTGGTCACCTAGATCAAGATTGCAGTCTCCTGCGTTGAGATGCTCACCCCAATCTGAGTGGCATTCGTGTTCTTCATGGCACCGGTTCTCGGCATCATGACATGAGTCCTTGATGCCACAGCACCAGTCTAGAGGATGCTGGCACCGATCCACAGCATCCTCATCCCCAACAGTGCACCAACATCCATCAAAGCACAACCATTCCAAGGATTCAGGATACTGGATTCCCTGCCGCAGTGCAGCAGAGACACACTTACAGCCCTCCATGGTCCCCACTGGAGTTCTTCTCTTCTTTTTCTGAAGAGGACTACCCCAGAGACAGCCACTGTCAGCGATGGGGCACAAGGGGTGGGGACAAACTTTCCTCCCACGGATAACCCCAAGGCAGTGGCCAGTACAATGGCCTTATGGGGGCCTAGGGGCATTTCCGATGGTGCTAGACCCCCAATTGTTCCATTCCTTGGGAACGGTTTCTGCAGTACTGGCAACACAAGAGAAGGTACAGGACTTGGCACTGAGGCTCTCCTCCTTCTGCCCCACCCCTGCTGTTTCTACCATACTCCTCCCCATCTCCAGATGAGGCAGTAGCCAGCTTAGAGCTCCCGGCCCCATTAGATGATTTCAGGGCTCACTAGAATCTTCTGAAGAGAGTGGCTTCCAACTTGGGCCTAGAGGCAGAAGAGGTCAAGGAGGCTTCAGACACCCTCTTGACATATTGGTAGCAGTGGCACCGGCACGGCTTGCTCTGCCTGTACACAAACAGGTGCTCAAAATGGTAAGGGCCCTGTGGCAGACACCATGTTCACTGCCACCAACATCTAAAAGGGATAAAAAGTACTACTAGTTAAAGCATTTGAGTACCTCTTTACACACCCTCCACCAGGGTCATTGGTTGTGGCAATGGCCAATGAGAGAGACAGGCAGGGACAGCTGAGCTTGAATCCTAAGAACAAAGACTCAAGGAAACTTTACTTGTTCGACTGCAAAATTTATTCTACAGCCAGCCTCCACTTTGAATTGCCAACCAGCAGGCACTACTAGGAAGGTATGACTTCAGTCTCTGGAGTTCGTTATCCAAGTTTGCCGAGATGTTGCTGCAGGAACGCTCCCAGGACATCACCACCATCTGCGGAGGGCAAGACAGTGGCCAAAGCGGCATCGCAGGCAGTGCTGGATACAGTTGATTCGGTGGCAAGATCTAGGGCCTCTGCTGTGTCCACGCACTGCTGTTCATGGCTGCAATCATTCGGATTGTCCCAAGAATTGCAGAAGTCCATTCAAGATCTCCCCTTTGATGGCTTTACGCTATTCTCAGATCAGACATAGGCTAGGCTGTATGGCTTGAAAGAGTCAAGAGCCACCCTATGCTTGTTGGGCTTTACACACCTCAGGCCTTGAGAAAGCAGTTCTGCTTGCCCCAGTAGCAACACCCAAAGTTCCAAGCCCCTCACTCCTCCCTCTACAGGAGAAGACACAGAGGCAGGTTTCAAGTGCTGACTCCTTGCCTTAACCTCTACATTGTCTGATCTGGGGACCTCGCAACACCCCAGTGGCCAATGGTAGCTGTTTTGAGGGTACACCCAAGGATGACGCTCCAGTCTCTGTACAGGCTCCACTCCATTCTTTCCTGAACCATGTTTCCCCCTTCTTCCCAGCATGGGCCAGTATTATGTTGGACCAATGGGTCCTCCAAGGTCATCTCAGAGGGCTATATGCTTCAGTTTTCCTCGCCTCCTCCATGCCACCCTCCTTCCCTATCCCTCTTCAGGGACCCCTCTTATGAGCTAGTTCTCATCCAGGAGGTGGAAACCCTTCTGATGGTTGGAGCTGTGGAGAAAGTTTCTCCAGACAAGTGAGGGAAGAGTTTATAGTCCCACTATATCCTTATCCCCAAGGCAAAACAGTGCTCCTACTGGAGTCTCGTTTCCAGACCATGTGCAACCTCACCAACAGTATTCATACTGTTCCCTTCACAAGAGCCCACACTTACCTGCAGCTGCTAGGTTACTAGCAAACAAGTTTTTGTTTTTTAACTACCATCACCATTGCACAGCTGTGGAGCAGCCACCTGTATTCTATTTCACCTCATGTATTTTCAGCAAAATCATTAGAGAAATTCTGATCCCAGGATCTTTGTGGAGTGGTTTGTGATGGAGAACGAAGCAGAAAGCGTACAGCTTGATTTTTCAGATTCCAGGCTGAGACTGCAGAGGTGATATTTAGAGAAGTGCTTGCTTGGGTGTTTAAACTGCTCAAGTTCTATGTGAGTCATTGTGGGATATTAACATGTCAGGATATTTTTTTTTTTTAAACTGGTCATTTATCTGTCCCTGCCATTGTGAACTGATTTACTGCTGATGGAATGTGCAGATGTGTTCTCTGTTTAATATAATCTTCTGCAAATAAGGTAACTTAAATCAACTGTTAGAACCAATTTTTCCTGTGACTTTGTACGTGCTGCTATTATGTTTTTTGCTAATTAGGGAGAAGCTAAAACTATCACAAACATCGATGATTTAGATATAATGGAACCCAAATCCAAAGAACTCTCAACTATTTTTTCCCAAAACCCTTAGCCCATTGATAATTTGTAATGTCCAAAGAGCTTGCTTTGTAGATGGAGCAAAAACTGCCACAGGGGTTTTATATTCCTTATAAAAATTTATTATATTTGGACATTGCTATGAAAATATTTATTCTGATTTCAGTAAAACCTAACGGAGTGCTCACAACCTCCAAATAACTTAGTATGAAATCTTTATTTGCGCTAATCAGCCCAAGAGCAGGGAAGTATGAAATACAATCAATTTACCTCTTTGGCAATAAATTTTTGGCTTATGGGAGCAACGGAGCCATAGTACAGTGGAAAAGAGTTGTATGTGTTGAGCAGATGTGCTCTAACTTTATTCATGTGCTATGTTCCAATTCTGCAATGAGATCTGCTGTTGTGGAACTTGTGCCCCTGAAGAGTCTTGTTGACTTCAACATAATCTTAACACTTTCTTCCTAAGCTCAGATGTGATAATAGTCTTTAACTACATGAATATATAATACAATATACTAACAACTTTCTTTTAAAACCTCACCTGTATGTTTACTTTGCAGAGCTGGTTAGTTTAACTGGGTAGTCTTGCTAATACTTATTTTAAGATCTTTATTTTGATGCATACTGAGATCAGGTGTTGAAGATGCTAGTTTGATTTTTTTCCTCCATATGCTAGTAAAAATGTCATCCATCAAATTAAAATTAAGTTTTTCACTTCATCTTTATTTTTCTTTTGTGTAGGAGTAGATAGTTTAGCTACAAGTATTTGAGCCAATGGCAGCAATTCCCACCCTGAAGAGGGTTGGTTCCATATATTATTCTCAGGTTCTTAGGCAGCACCCTCACTGTAGTATCTAAGAACGTACAAAAATATTTATACATAATTGGCAGCCATGTTTTAAAGGTAACAAGCCCATTTGTTTGTGATATGAATGGTTGTAATACTTCTTAAAAGGGGATATGTGAATGTAAGGGTTAATATTTCTGTGTCATTTGGGAAAAGCTCAGTTAGTAGAAGGCTAATTTCTGTGAGCATGTCTCCAAAACAAGAGTTGTAGTTATGTTAACTATGCAGGCATGGAAGGCCCTATTATGCCAAAGTAGAATGTTGAGTAGTGAGTAAATAGAAACCTTTGATATGGTACATAGACTTTTCTGGGTAAGTAATGAGGTGTAGTTTATATATACTGTCTTCATACTGCATAACAACCCTTTTTCCTGGCACATTATACAGTACAGTAACTGTCATATAGTGTTTGCTTCCTCATTTGTCTTATGAAACTTTCCTTTAAGAAAAGATCACTAGGTGAAATTCTATGTCCCATGTCATGCAGTCTGTCAGACTAGATGATCATAATGGTCCTTGTCTGTTTTGAAAGTGTATTACAGGTCCTTTTTTCAGACTATCTGAACTGAAAATTGTTTTTTACTTCTTCCTCACTGGGCAGTGATGGTACATATCTAACTAGCACCAAGTTTGATTCAGAGTTAATCAAGCTGGAGTGGTCTGTATGCTAGTTTTCATGTAGTCAGTAAGAGATACCATGATCTATTGGGTAGGGTTCTATTTCTGACTCTGCCACAGAAAATGAACGACTTTGCTTCATCAGTCTGTCCCATCAATCTGTTTTGCCTATTTATTAAAAAGCCAAAGTACAATTCTCTTTAAGCAATCCAGTCTTTGACTCCCACTCAGACAGCCAAATATATATAATGAGAGTTACTTAAAACCTTATTCACCACAAATAAAGTTCTACCAATCCTGAGAGATTACCCACCAGCTCAATGAATATTTCAGATCTTACCCAAATACACACTTACAGCCAAGTCTTAATAACTAATCTGATTAATTAAAAGAAAAAATGTTAGTGATTACAAGATTATTAAAAACATACAGATATGAATAAAGTTCTTAGGTCAGTTTCATAGCGGACGTGGTGATGCTGCTGATTTGTAAAAGTCCTTCCAGAATCAGTTCAGGAGGGTATAGTCCAATATATAGTTCACATGCAGAATTTGTTCAAATTCTTCCATGAGAATTTGCAGGAATAATCCAGAGTCAACATGGAGACCTCCGTCCGTAAGCATTAGACCTTCCCCTGACAAATTTTAAGCAGATCTGAGGTAAAACAGGATCAGGCCCAAAGCTTCCTTTATAGTTCTCTAGCCAACTGATAGCCTCTTGACAGCAGATCTCACAGCAGGAGTCATCCTGGATGAAGAATAGTGCTGCTTTGAAGCTAAACTTTGAAGCTAAACTTCTATTACTTGTGTATACAAAGGTAAACTAATAGTATTAATTTACACAAGGAAATTAGCCATTCAAACTATCAAAGCATTCCAGTATGGCACAGACAATTTAAGATGAAGACAAAGTAATATTTCCTGCAGTATCTTTCAGATAACTGAACCATCCACATGCATAATGTAATTAAGACATGAAAAAGAATTAGAAGTTAACACTGTAACCAGATTATCTTATGGGTGCTAATAAGATAAATACAGACCAATACAATTAGTATCTATTCTTAATCCTCTAAAAATACAGGCCTATATTTTAAGAACTCTAGTCTATTTAACATTGCTTTACTAGCTATCTACAAGGAATGGCCCTGTTTATCCTAATATGTCATTAAAGGTTTAACCTATGCTGACTCAGTGTTTCACTGTAAAACCAAATTTGAGCAGGACAAAGCCAATGAGAAATCCCTTTCTGATCCTGGAGAACAGAAATGAAGAGTTGCCTTTTTGATGCAAAGTTCACAATAAAACTCTTTTACAGAACACAAATCTGTGGCCCTAAGGTATGTGGTGTTTTAAAGCATATTTGTACCTAATGCTTTTGAAAAAGCTCATTTTTATATATACAGGTGCCCTCTACAGTGCTACCAGGGTCAGTTGCAATATGGGTTATTACCTTTGCAGAATAAACTTCAAATAGTATTCCTGGTGACTGCAGCAAGCTTTGGCAAAGACATTTGCAAAATAGACTTCTTCCTTTTTTAAAATCTGCTCTTAGTGAAAGAAGAAAGGCTGTCTTTGGAGCAATATATGATAGAATATTGGAAAGTTTAAACAAATACTAATTTACCCTACAAAGATATACTACAATAGAGATCTTAGCATTTCCCCTTTGTACTCTTGCTTATGTCACTCAACTTTCAAAAAATGGTAGAACAGAAACCTTGGAGGAAAATTGCAGACAACTATACACTAATGACAGTGCTAGCTTTATTTTCTTTAAAAGCAAAGCTATACTTCATGGGCTATTAATTTTTAAAGTCATTTATCGTAGAGTAAAGCTGTATGTACAGAACATAAAACATCAACATAGTATGGTGTAGCTTGTGACCCCAAGGCATTGTGACATTATATCCTCAGGATAAACTGAACAAAAATGAGCTTTTCATTACTTTAGCTACATCTACCCTGACACTTCCCAAGTCAAGTTTCCCTGTCATGCCTGCCTTCTCTCCCCATTTTCACGCTTCAAGAAACTGCTACAATAAAATACAAGACTAATAAATATCACTTCACTTTTCTTTAACCTTCCCCATGGTGAACACTATGTTGACACTAGTAGACTATATAGAGTATATGCCTGTTCATCCAAGTAGCATGGGGGGTATAGATTTTATTGAGATAATTGAGAGTTTGGATAATTGAGGCCATTGAATAAACAGTGAAGGAAACAAAATTAAGATGTCAGACTATCACTTACTGTATTTAGTAAGAGTGCACATTTATTGAAAAGTAGATAAGCACAAACAAATTGGGTTGCCACGAAATACTAGCTCTCACAACACACACTGAATACAGAATCATAGGCAGTCACAGTAATCCACTACAGTACAGAAAAGAACTCTGTTATAGCAGCCTGCTTTTTAGTGCCATTTAATTTTTCTACTTTCTGCATGCATAACTTTTGGAGGATCAAGGTTTTCAGGTAGTCAGAGTTCTCTTCATCCAGAGTAAAGACTTGTTGGATGCAGCAACTGCTTCAGAGACTGTCAGTACCGGATCCAAAGATGCTGCTACTTTTGTCTCTGCCTTGTTGTTCTTTTCAGCTATGTCCACAGCTATATAGTGACCACTGTGTGGGTCATTTTATATACTAAAACCCAGTGTGATCGAGTGAATAAGGTACTAGACTTGGACTTTGCTATGCCAATGCCCTGCTGCATGACTTGGACTTCGGACAAGTTATTTCTCTGTTCCTTTGTGCAACTGGTTCCCCTCTCACTTTTTTTCCATCTTGTTTAGTTAAATTGTAAGCTCTTTGCTAAAGGACTCTATATTTGTCCTGGGCATTGTACAAGGATGCTCAACATTGGTGAAACCTCTACATGCTACTGTAATATAAATTATATAGGTCCTTAGCTCTCCATTTCTGTTGCATACAGGCACTGCTAACTTTACTCTTCCTTGTTCTCATTTTTTAAAAATAAACATGTATAAACACAGTGGTATATATACATTTTCTGGACCTTTACTAGAAATACGGAACCAAGTATTTAATACTCCTAAAATGATTCTTTGATCACTTAATACAATCACCAACACTTTTTGAGGCAGACACATTGTTTTTTGTTTTGATGGCTAATTTTTATTATTATAAGGCACCCTCTACATCTGTATTGCTGTATAGATACCATACTCATTGAGTAAACCATTACATTGCTGTCAATAGTGTTGAGGCTTTTTCTGTCATGTACCCAATTACATTTTTGCAGCTTTCCCCCCATTCCTGTACAGAATCCTAGTGATAATTTACTCTGTTTTATTGCTATCATTTGTTAAAGTTTGAAAATGAATGTTGTAAAGTATTCTAAACTTGTGTTTTTGTTAAATTTAATTCCTTATTTAAATGTCACTCGTAAAAATATATTTAAAGTCTTGGCTATATCAGCTTCAGACCCTAAAATTTTGGAAGACGCAAGGAAAAGAAAACTTATAAACCTTATAGTGATAGGTAAAATTAAAAAAAAAATTAACAAATTTTACATAAAATCTATATTGTGAGAATTCTAAATTTGTTTAAGTGAACCTGTTTTGCATAGTTGTTACATTATGGTCAGTGGGGCATTGGAGTCTCCATTCAGATCTCTTTTTAAATAAGATTTAAAAATACAAACCCAGGATTATAAAAATAGGTTCTTGGATTTGAAAATCCAACTATGTGAAATAATCTTTGTATCATTGTTCCTTTAGGGAAAATTAAAAATATATATATATATATTTTAATCCATGTATAACACACACGGCAACTTTCTATATTTAAAAAGTATTCTCTTAAATGTAGAACAAACTTTTCCTTCGTATTTACTGTAAAAATAAACACACTTGAAAAATACGTTTTCTAACTTTTAGTGACATCATCCCAAGAGTAATAGGACTTCCTGTCAGCTGAATGATCAGTATTTAGACAACCATCATATAAGTCAGAAATGGAGAGGGGGAAAAAAAACAAATTGGTGAAGTGCACAATTACCCTTTCTTGAAATTAATCCCATCTTATCTTAATTGTTAAAACAGTCCTGTTCTATCTAAATGAGTTTCTAGAAGACACTAATTATGTTTGTGCTGAAGTAGTACTAGTAGGGGAAAAAAAACACATTTACCAAGCCATAAAGTGTAAACCAGATGTTTCATCAATTGTTACCATGTACAGTGTAGAGGTGTGGGCTGTCCCTCCCTCTCAGTCTCAGAGGGAGGCCACACCCACTCCCTACCCTGCTCCGGCAGGGGTTGGCCCAGCCCAGGTTAGGGGAACAGTCTCCGGGCTCAGGCAGGGCAGCTCTAAGGCAATACCCCAAGCCCCAACGGGTGGCACACAGTTCAAAGGCCCCCGGTGGGGTGGCGCACAGTCTACAGCTACTTGGGGGGATCAGGGAAGGGGGAGGAGGGATGCAGGCCCACCCAACTCCACTGCATCCCAGCCCAGGTCCCTATCTGTGGCAGAGGGGTATGCCACAGAGTCAGCAGGGTTCCACCCGCGACACGCTGACCGTCTGGTCCTCCCAATCTCCAGACTGGGTAACCCCTCTCCTGGGCTACTTCCTGCCCCCTTTCCCTCAGGTACCTGGGGTGCTGCTGTCCACTTATTCTCGTTGGGATAATCGTCCAGGGGCAGGTTGCCAAACTCCTCGATTTCCTCAGGGAGTAGTAGGTCCGGCAGCTCGTCGGGATAATCACCCTGGGGCAGGTTGCAGAACCCCTCAATCTCAGCGGGGGGGGGGGGAGCCAGCAGCTTGTCAGGGAGGTTGGTGTGGGTCAGTTCCTCCAGGTCTGGCCCGGCCCGCGCCTTGTAGTTGTCCTTTGGCAACTCCAAGGGCAACTCCTCCAGGTCTGGCCCTGGTATGGCCAACTCCTTGTCAACATCCAGCAGTTCCTCTAGATCCTGGTCCCTCTGGGTCACCAGATCTGGTGGGGTATTTGGCTCTGTGGGTACCCGGCCGACCGCTGTTCGCTCGCCGGTGCCTGGGCCCAGGCCCTGATCAGTTTTATCAGGTCGCAGGCAGCTCTGGAGCGCGGAGAGGTAGATCTTTCCTCTCCAGGAGCAGGCCTCTCACTGAGCTCCTGGGCTGGCGGACAGGCAGTCTCTAGCTCCTCCCACACAGGCTCAGCCTGTTTCTCCCTGTCAGTGGTGGAGGGAGGCCATGCCCACTCACTACATACACAAACTTGAATTACACCTGCAAATGATTCTGCATTTTCCTCAGTGGATTACCATTGCATTATGGGGGGGAAAAAAAAGGGTGAGAGATGTTTGAAGCAAAATTCTGACCACACATCTATTGTTGGGCAATCCTGTAGACCAGCTTTGGCAACCTTGTGCTTTGAAAGGTATAGAGAACAGCAGGATACTGGCCATGGAAGGAAGGAGGGAGGCACAAAGGTAACAGAGAGCACTGCAATGACTGATGAATACATTAAAATATAGTTAAAGAATAACATTTTACATTTTGTCTGCTGCAGATTTGCTTTATAAGTACAGTAGTGTCATTTGGTTTTACTGTCAATGCTGCCTATATAAACAAAATGCACGGTGGTGGGGGAAAAGTGCAGCATAACCATAAAAGGTAATATCCTGATAAAATAGCTCAATGGTTCTTTTTATAGGAACTCAGTGGCGGAGGGACCAAGAACAAGATTTGAAAAATGTCCTGAAGAACATTGACCAAGACATTCCATTGGTATTTGTCAGTGGAAATCACGACATCGGCAACATTCCAACACCAGAAACAATCGATGATTATTGCAAGCACTGGGGAGATGACTACTTCAGTTTTTGGGTCGGAGGAGTTTTCTTTCTTGTGCTTAACTCTCAGTTATACTTCGATTCCTCTAAATGCCCTGAGTTGAAGCAGGCGCAAGATGAGTGGCTTAATGTGCAACTGGCTGTAGCTGAAAAACGGAAGTGTAAACATGTAATAGTATTTCAGCATATTCCGCTATTTCTACGAAACCCGGATGAAGACCACGACTATTTTAACTTGGAAAAGTCAGTTCGGCACGAGCTTATGGAAAAGTTTCATAAAGCAGGTATTACTTTTTGCATTTAACTGATTTTTCAGCACTTTGATGTGAACAGCTCATATCCACAATACAATATTTTTTATTTCAATTTCTTATTTAAAAAAATTTATATTGTTTATTTGCTTCAGAACTCCCATAGTCCAAAAATTATTAATTCTCATAGTCCAGTCAGCTATCATAGGCACTGAAAGAGATTTATACCATTAAAGAACTTAAGACAATTGTAGTCTTTCAGAATTATTTGACTTTGCTGCAGCTCAGATTTTCCAAAAGGGAGAAACTCACTTGAATATATAATAAAGATTCATCTGCATGACCTGTCAGTCCAGATGGTTGGTTGGTTGAATATGAAGCCAATAGGTATCTTTCCTGAGTAGGGAGTGGAGGATCAGGCCCCGAAGTGTTTGGTAAAACAGAGAGATATTAGCACTTGCATTTTTATGAACATAAAACTGACTTTGGAACTCCCTACTTCTAGCCTTTGTAAAAAGAAAAGCAGTTAGAGGTAATGTATACTAGGTGGGCAGCAGGTTATGTTTTTATAAGTAGAATACAAATTAAGTAGGAGTAACAGTTAAAATTGAAAAGCAATCTGAGCAGCAGGGCATACTTTTATATATCTATATAATTTAAAAAAAAATATTTTGTGTGTGTATAAATATATATAAATATTAAAAAAGGTAGTAAGATGTGTGACTAGTATAGCCTTGATTCACCTGTGTGAATCTTTTGTCTCTTTTTACATGTAATGTCTTTTATAGTATACCTTTTTCAGGGCAGCATCTCCTAATGTGTTTGGTATAGCATTTAAAACAATGCAGTTGACTGGAGTAATACAAATGAACTAGGTACAGTAGGAAAATTATTTTTCCCTCAAACAAATAATCCTTCCTTGACAGCCATTAGTTTGGGCTGCCTATTTGACAAGAGAGATGGGTCCCAAGAAACTTGACTGTCTGACTATATCTATTTTTAACCACTCTGGCTCTTCCAGTTTAAGGAGGTTAATCTTCAGATCACTTAATATTTATTCTAATTTTCTGACTCTAGTCTGAGAATTATTCTAGTTTTTTAATGAAAGTTTTCTTTTAAACACCCCTCCAATATCCTTCCCTCCAGTGTTCTAGTACTTTTCTCTGCCTTTGTAGAAATGACTTGAAAAGCTGTACAGGATGGTTTGTAATGATGAAAAATTCTAGTACAGAATTATCTTCTGTAAAGGTTAAACAGGTATTTTTGTCTGAACTTGGAATATTTTCCATGTTTTGAAGTCCCTTCTATTTTAGGAGGGGTGGGTTGGGAATGAGGGTAAGCCTTGAAATGAGTGTGATTCTGCTACCATCAAATTTATGAATCTGGCCCAAAACAATCACATTTTACTCATCTATTACTATATTTTAGGGAAAATGGAATACTCATAAATCCCAAAAAGTAATTTTAATGTTTGAGGAAGAAGGGGAAGAAATTGCCAGAGAAAGTGAGATGGGGAAAACATTTGCATGTAATAAAGGGCTATGTAAGTAATATGTAAACTTGGTTGTACTATAAATGAAGAAAAAACACATGAAGATATTTAGGAAATAAATGGTGTTTTTAGCATTCACATATTGCATAAAGGTTCTTCAGATTAACTAACTTGATTTCAGAAACCTCAATATCCTTTTCAAATAGAGCTCAGATTTGGTGTGGTTACTCTAATAATCAGTTACATGTTAACATAATGTTTTTAATTTGATTTCAATATCTCATTCATTACAAGCAAAGATAAAAGACTAACTGGCAGAAGCTACATCTGGTGCGAAATGCTGAATTACATTTCTCACATTAGAAGTGTCCGTAACAGTTGGGCTAATTAAAGATAAAAATCATGTCCTTATGATAAATATTTATAAATTTAAAATCTGGCACTTGTAAATGTGTACTAATACTTTATGAAATTAAACAATACCCATAACTGTATAACTAACAAAGTACCCCTTTTTCCTGCCTAGTTAAAGTAATTTTTGGTTTGAAATGTAATAATGCAACAAGCTCAAGTCAAAGCAAATAGAAAGCAAATATCGGCGAATAGAAATTTGTTTCTCAAACCATAATGCTAAACTTCTGAATTTTAGGCTTCTATTGTTTGCAAAGCCTGGTCTCCTTTATGTCCACACACATACTTTCTCTTGCTAAGTGCAAGTGAAAAAAAAACCTGTGCATGGAGTGAAAACATATTTGATCTAACTTATTAGGATTTCTACCTGCACGATCAATTGGAGCCAATAGATTCAAAAGAAGTTGTATGCATGTTCAGCTGTTCAATTTTTATAGTTTGTGCTCAAGTGTACGAATATACAGTTTTATATGTGAAAGACTGGGTGCAGGTCTAGCTGAAACCTTGGCCCTTCATATTAGATGAACAAATATATTTGGTTTCTTAAAATCGAACAATCCTTTATTTCATATAAAACAATTAATTGTGCCTCTTATTTAAATAAGCATAGTTTTGTCAGTAAATTACAGCTATTGCTGTGACTTGAAAATGTAACTGCAGTTCAATTTAAGTACCCAATCCTGCAAACATTTAGAGCTGGTCTACGTTAGAGTTTTGTTGACCAAAGTCAGCTTTTTCCAGCAAAATAGTGCTGGTGTGTACACTGCACTCACCCCCTTGCTGACAAAACAAAACCACCTCAAGCAGAATTGTAGTTTTTTTCAGCAAAGCTTAAGCAACACAGCATCAGTGTAGGCATTGCCATTTATTATATCACTGTAAATGGCCTCTGGATGTATCCCACAATGCCCATTGTAACTGCTCTGGTAAGCAGTTTGAACTCAACTGCCCTGCAGCCATCTGCTCCTCCCCTTTCAAAGCTCCAGGATGTTTTCAAATAACTCACCATGGAGAACTGGGCTCTACAGCAGCAGCAACATAGTCCTGCCTACCCTAAACTACAAGGAAGGTTGTAACTCCTGATGTGCTGTGCAGAGGAAGTGAGGGAGGTGGGGGCTGTATTCCTCCTCACCCCACGGGTACTAGTCACAAAAGGCCACTTTCTTTGAACTTTGTGGAGAGTCTCCCCAGCCCTGAAATGCATGATACTTGCTTTAGACCAGCTTTGACAATGGAGAAGAGAATGGCCATTGCTCTGTGGAAGCTAGTAACTCCAGACTGCTACTGCTCACTTGGGAATCAATTCAGAGTTGGTAAATCCATTGTGGGATCAGCTGTGATTCAAGAGTGCGGGGCCATTAATAAACTTCTGCTAGGAAGGGTAGTGACTTTAGGAAATTTGGAGGACATAGTGGAATTCTCTTCCACAATGGGGTTCTCAAACTGAAGGTTGGGGAAGGGGGGGTGATAGATGGCACTCCCCTCCGTAGCTTAGCTCCAGACCACCTTGCCATAGAGTACATAAACCAAAAGGTATACTTCTCAATGGTGTTGCAGACCCTTGTGGATGACAGGGGATGCTGCACTGGCATCAATGTGGGGTGGTCTGGAAAGGTGCATGATACGCATCTTTAGGAACTGAGGTCTGTTAAAAAAGATGCAGGCAGGCATTTTCTTCCCTGACTATAAAATAAATATTGGCAATGTTGAAATGCCAATACTGATCCTGGGGAAAGGAAATATGAGAGAACAGTACTTGGGGTGGGGTCTTAGAATCACAGAAGTCTAATTAAACACTGAAGCAGGACTGGGGTATAATTATTTTGATAGAATTACCCTCCAGGGCTGCTTCTACAATGCAATTATGTCATAATCATGCTTACCCCTTCCCTGGTGCTGCAGAACTGATATTCTACACAGTTTATTTGTAAGTAAGACAATATTTCATTAGAAGATGATAGTGCTGCAGTTTTAAAATTCTAAATAACCTCACTCAGCTCCCTTGTTGACAGGAATATACTACTTAGGATGTTCAGCAGGTGGTTTCTATTCAAAGATGAAACCTTTCCACATATGTCACGTTTCAGGATACTGAAGATTTAATTTCTAACTAAATTTTAGCTACCTAAATTTTCTTTGTTTGTAATTCTTTAAAAGTCTGGCCTGGCCACTTTTATCTTCCTTACAGTGTTGTAAAGTTAGTAGTTGTGAAACATCAAACGTTACTGCTAGGCTTCGAAGGAGGAGGATTATCTCAGGTCCTAGGTTCATATAATTTTTTGTCACAACACTGCACTTCAGGTGGCTTGTGATTGTCGTGGGATTCACCAGTACTATAAACTGTTTGTTCATATCCACAAAGGATAGATGATATTCTCCATCAGAAATCCTGCAGCACACTTTGACATGTCAATTGTATTTATAATACAACAACCAAAACCTACTGAGTAATTCATGTCTAGTTACTCACTTTAAAAACAGTTTCAGCAAAGCTTCACTGTTGAAAGGGAGTCAAAATGTAACCTAGACTCTGAAATCTAAAGCAGTGGTTTTCAATCTTTTTCATTTGTGGACACCTAAAAAAATTTCAAATGGAGGTGCGCACCAAAATCTTAGACATCATGTGCAGACCACCAATGGTACACAGACCCCGCCCCCAGCTGAAAACACCTGATCTAGACCATAGGTAATTGCATTTGCAGTGCATCAAAATTTAATTGATATGATGGTGGATGTGGTATTAGGACCACTGAATAGCATAGATAAAATGAATGCCTTCTCTTTCAAGTAACAGGAAGCTCAATCAATCTCTGTTAAACATTTAACTTTACAATTTTCTGTTTAATTTCTGCATCCAAAAGCCAAAACCAGAAAGGTGCTAAAGTGCCCTCAAGTCTCATTGATGGTCGTTGGAGTCGAGGACAGTGCACATCACAGGATCAGACCCTGTCTCTTCACAACTGTACATATTTCTGAATCTTGTACAGTAAAAACTCCCTGGCCCCACACTTATAGCAGGCTTCATATATCTATGCTTTCCCAGTAAGTCAAGAACCTAGTTTAATAGGATCTACTGGACCTTCTCTTTCAGAAATGGCCCTTTAATTTAACCTACTGTTTGGAGTGATAGAACAGAGCTAAGAAAAAACGAGGCTCTGCTGATAAATATTATCCTTCACACACAAAGCTACAGCAGATCAAAAACATCCAAACCAAAAAGAGCTTGTCGCTCCCCATACTCGTTTCTTATTTAGTATGTTGCTCAATAATTTTTGGTTTTAAAAACTAGGCTGTAAGTATTCATGGGGGAGGCAAAAGTATTTAAAAGCATTGTTTTTAATTCCCTTTCAAAATAGGTATCATACAAGAAAATCTTAGGAATTCTAAGAGAACAAAAATGAACAGGGCATTTATGTAATGCTTTTGTCATTAATATTTCTCCAAAATATGATATTTTTGTTTGATCAAGCATCTATAGAAAGAGTTTTGAATTACCAAACTACACGCTACTTTCTGAAACAATTTTAGTTACCTGTTCCACTGTACAATACATACAGTCTGAAAGTATGAGCCAAAGCAACATAATCCAATGTTTACATTGATCAGAATAAAAACAAGGAACTCTTAACACTTGCTTCAGGGGTAAAGATTTTCAAGAAATGCAGTTATCAAAATTTTGCTACAACTGTAAAGTATCATTTGAAGAAAAACTACACATTGTCTGTTGATTAAATATGTCATGAAGCAGATGCTGCTAATGGGTTTCTGTGCTCACAGAATTCATGTGCAGAAACTCATTTAAAGTCTATTACTAGGACAGCATAATTAGAAAAAACAGAGTTCCTTTGGAAGCAGAAAATCCTGTTACCTGGTCAGAATCAAGTCAGTGTGACCAGTTTTGCTGACATGTTAAAAAAAAACAAACCAAAAACCTATTGACATGGTTTTTACATTAAGACAACTATTAAGTTACTCTCAATTTACCCACTGTTAGTCAGATCAGAATCAAGCCCTGTATTTAGGCATTATTTTAAAGAAAGTTTAGGACTTTTTATACGTGTTCAGATGATTATGAAAGTTCATCTTCTGTCTACAGGAGAGAACATCAATGTTCTTAGGCATTTGTACACCATCTTAGTGTAGTTTCAGTTCAGACAGTTCAGTTCATGCATGGTGATGTAGCTGATTGATTCATGTCTTGAAGACCTGATTTTAAAATCATGTTTCAATCAAAAGTGAGTTTAGTGCTAGTGGACACTTTGTCAGCATCACAAATCTTGACAGATCTCTGCATGATTGTTAAGCTCTGTTTGAGAGATGGTCATGACTTGGATCAGTTATAGAAAACAGGCAGCTATGATTCTCTGAGATGATGAAACTCCCATTGGTCATGTAAGACTAGTTGAAGTAGAAGACAGAACTTTTTCAACAGCTAGCCCAGAGATCTGGAGCTTCCTGTAACACGAGCTGCACAGTAACTTCCTATAGCTGAAGGTAATAATGAATCCAGCCACATTAAGAACTAAATTATGACATATCGTTCACATTTAATATTCAATATGCATTCTCTCTCTCACACACAGAGAAAAAGCACTGCCCAAACAGCAAAACCTCCTGATTCTGTTTCTTCTCTCAGTGGGGAAAGAAGAACATGGGATGACATTTGGTTTTTGTTAGAACGTCTCTATCATCCTCTGGACAGGGAAAGAGTATCATAAAATGGATGTCTTTGTGGCTCACTCACAGCTTATTTAAAATTTTGTAAGACATTCTGGTATGATAGATGTAATATAAGAATCTAGGTACAATAGTTTTGCAGATCAGATTTGGGGTAACATCAGCAAAGATGTATAAAATTTTATACTTATCTGTACTGTTCTTGGCTCTGCCAACTGCATTTAATCTCATGCTTTCCTAAGCACTTTATATACTTCTATTTTTATGAGTGGTCTATTATGCATGAATAGTAATTGCTGTAACAGGTACTAGTTTTTATAAGCAGGTTCTGTAAAACCTTCTGGTATTACATAACAATTTTGATTTTCATAAACTGATATACACTGCTGAAGGAGCCAATGTTTGGAGAATTCTTGGTACAGTGGTTTGATTGGTTTGTACTCCCTCCCTTGGTGCAAGAGGTTCTACCAATGTCTAGTTCAGAAATCAACACCATGCCTGCAACATGAGGAATTAGCAACCATCCACTGCTTTAATCACAATACTTTCTCTAACATAGCTGGCAGCACAATGCACTCTGAGCATAGCAAATTACACAGAATTGTAGTTAATTTATCCAAGCATACTTTGAAGCAGGACATTAAATGATGCCTGCCTGGACGAAATGCAGCATTCTTTCAAATAGAGTTTAGAATGTATTTCTGAAATAATAATTTGACAGTACTACTTTAGGAAAACATTCTAAGTGAATAAATTAAATTTGAGTGCATTATGCATCTTATAAGATTCTTTTTATGTTCAAGATCAAAAGTAAGAGAAAAGTAAATTGCCTGCTTGTCATCTTAGTATTATTGCATTGAGTGGTTCAGACCAGCTTCTTATGGTAACTAACAAAAAATAAGTTGAGTGTAGTTGAGTAAATTTAAAAAAAACCAACCCCAAAGTGTATTATTAAAGAAAGAAGTCTAACGGATGAAACCCTCTATTAAAATATAACAGAGACCTGTTCCCTTGCTTTGTTCAAGATATGACATGCATTTTTGGCCAACTTTTTCAAATGTAAGCGTCTGAAATTAGACTTCAAGAGAGCTTAGACACAAAGAGCTTCAGGCACTAATGTCCAACATTTGGGCTCTCCCTGAGTTTTTGAAAATGCCCGCTCAGCTGCCACCTAAACCCCATGGCACTTAAGTTTCCTCTAGTGGGCATGTGCAAAACTGCTTGTCTCCTGATACTGCCAGCCTGTTTGGCACCCTGATTTACACCTAATCCCTGATAAGATTTTCAAATTAGGTGTTTCTCTGTCAATCTCGCTGATGGGGCCTAGTCTTTCTCTAAGCCATAGAAGACTGTGTGCTTCCAATTGTTAGAAGACTCACCTGGGATGTGGAAGAATCAGGTTTGAATCTCTACTCTGCCTGAATTGGAACAGGGATTAAGCCCAGGTCTAGGAGAATACCCAAGCAACCCAGCTATTGGGTTTCACGGGGTGGGGCTTTCTTAGTGTCTCCTGTTGAAGCTGTTCTACTTTTGTTTAAATAACTAATTGTTGGGACTTCAACAAGAGTCACGTGCATCCCTTACCATTTGTTATAGTGTCACACTATCTTGCTTTCTCTTGCTCACTCCGTGAAAATTTAAAAGATTTTATACAAAGTGAAACAACTTCAATAGGACAGATTGTGAGACCCACCCAGCAGCCTCTTGGTTAAGGCATTCTATTGGAAGGTGGGTGATCTGGGTTCAAGTACCTGCTCCAAATCAGACAGAACTGGGATTTAAAAACAGGTGTCTCACCTTCAAGAAGAGTGTCCTAGCATCTCGGCCATTGGCTTATAATGGGGGTAGGTCTGCATCAGCCTCTTGTGTATGTGAGAAAGGGCTGACCTCTTTTAGGCACCAAACTCTATGTGGGGGTTCAGAGCTGAGAATCCCAAACGGATGGAGGTGCCTGTCTCTGGTCCAGAGTTTGGTGCCTAAATACCTTTGAGGGTCAGTCCTTAGGTCATGCCCCTCCTTTCAGTATTTCCTACTGGCTAGCTTAGGCAACTCCCCACTCACCTTCCTGGCTTTTCTGAATCCCTTTCTTAGGTGTCTAATGATCCCCACTTTCTTTAAAACTTTGTCAAAACATGTACTGGTTATATATTTTAATAGACTATACTACATTTAGGCCTTAATTAAATTTGAAATTACCACCAAGGGTTTTTTAAAATGGAACTTGTATTTGATTTGTATTAAATTTTTTTTTTCCTATTTTTATCTGTTCTGGTTTTTAATGATTAGAATAGATGCTTTATGTTATAAACTGCTTGGAGAACACATAGGGGGCACTAGTTTAAAAAAAAATGCTGTTCTTGGAGCAAGAGTACTTCCCCTGCTTCATTCACGATTTTTATCACGTGACCGATCAACTAATTCTAAGAGTAGAAGAAAAACTACCTTCTGAAATGATGTGACTAGCAGGATGTTCTGCTGAATTTTCTGGGACAATAATTTGCCTTGAATTAAATGTGGCTGCTGAACTCCCTCCATTGTGCAAAAGATTAATCTTGTTACAGATGCTGAAAATACTTAGCATGAAAATAGCTCTGTCAGTACACTGAGGACTGTTTTGTTTAGGCTACATAAACTATGGTTTAGCTGGAATGCAGATAGACATGGCTATTTCAGTATTCCACTCAGGCTTCTTCTGTTTTGATGATATACTGCTGTATCTGATCAAAACTTTGTTGATGTTGTCACCTGACAGTGAAAACAGCTAACCATATGTTTAAATCTGTATCTTTATCATTAAAAATGTCATCAGTGTCTTTCTTATTCGCAACACCTCACAAAAATATATTTAAATATTGTATTATTGCCCATGGGGAAAAACAGTCACTTTGCCTGCGCATTAAACAGGCAACTTATATTCAGCCTTGCAGTGAATTTCTGTGCTAACGTTTCTTAGATGCTTGATTTAAGGGCTTGTTTTGTTTTATATTTTGGCTTATGTAAACAATGTTAATTCATGAGAAATTCACTAGCCTAGGAGTTATAGGCTGTGGTGTCCAGCTACCAAATGTAAGCAGTATGCAAAGCTTTTAGGGTAGTACAACTGTTTCACAACAACACAACTGTGTAGTGAGCTACTTGTCACCCTTCAGTTCCTTGTAGGTAGGAGTGTCAGTATCATAAAAACAATCATAATTGATAATTGTGATTGCACCTTAATGGTGCAATGCAAAAAAAAAAAAAAAAAGTACACTGTCCTATTTCACTTAAACAAAAGTGTTAATCCAGCACATTTCATGAGCCTTCCATGTGGGATTCACAAAGGTTCTAAAGTGTTGCAATGCCTAGGTGCCATGCCCCCAAGTTAGCTGCCCAAGCTTCCCAGGAATTGTATAGGGAGAGTTAGTTAGTCCCCTAAGAAAGCACTTCTCAAAAGCCATCCAGCTGAGTGGGGAATCACCTAGACTACACAGGATTAAAATACAGAGAAGTAGTATTTAAACACCTAACTCCCATTGATCTGGGCCTTAAGCACCTATCTCTGCTCAAGATTCTGAGCCATGTACCCTCTCCTAGAGTTAGGTGTCTAAAGCATGGTAGCCCTTTCTCATGACAAATGAAAGTACACATCAGCCCATATCATTATGGCCAATAGCCCAGTGGTTAGGGCACTCACCTGTGACACAAAAGATTTCGATTCCAATCCCTTCACAGCCTGATTTGGAGCAGGGACTTGAATCCACCTGCTAGGTGAGTGCCCTAGCCCTCAGGCTAGTGGGCATTCTGGGGTGGGGCACAGTCACTCACTCTGTCATGGTGAAGCCTGTTCCACTTCATATAACGAAATATTGACTGGATGAGGAAAGATTGACCCTCTAGTTGGGTGATTACAGAACTCACCTGTGGTATGAAAAAGTCAGGTTCAAGTCCCTAATATGGTAAACTATTTAATAAGTGGACCAGCTTCAACCAGGAGTGACTGAGTGAGATCCACCATAGAATACCCACTAGTTTTGTGGTTAGGGCTCTCACCTAGGATTTTGGGGAGTTGTCAGCTCAAATCTTTCTTTGCTATACAAATGTGGAGTCATATCCTAGTCTCTCACATCCCAGGTGAGTGCCCTAACCAAATGGACTATTGGGGATTCTGACTTCACGACTTGTTCATCCCCAGCGGCCTTTTGTGCAGGCTAAGCATGCTCAGAACACACCTACAAGATTGCCCTAGTTATTCTCCCAGGAGTCTATGTCTAGTTTGCAAATGCCAAGAGTTAGGTGTGAGTTAAGGCTTCAGGCAGCTTAGTGGCTGGAGGGGCAGCATCAGGAAGCTTTGTGTATGCACACTGGTGGAAATTTAGACACCTACAGTTGAGTGGTGGTTTTGAGAATCAGTGACACCTAAATGTTGCACTTAACATGCCTTAAGAGTGCTTATATACTTTTGTAAATCTGGCCTAAGTGATTTACTAGCACAGGTTGTTGACTTTCAATGGAACTTGTGCTCCTAAGTCATTTCAGTGCTTTTGAAAATGCTACTTTCTGTTCACTGTTCATGAATAGAATTCTTAACTAATATCAGATATAAAAGTCCTTCTGTAGTGATTTTAAACCTAAAGTATATAATTAATCGTATGAACTGTATGTTTTGATAAATAAGATAATTTTCAGAATTTTTAGCCATCTGGTCCAGTAGTGTTTTCAAGCAGAATGGGATGGAATAGGATTAGATGCAGCCTCAGGGAGTATGTAATAGCCTGACATACAAAGCATTTAGCTGGTTGTTTGTTTGTTTTGGGGGTGCTGAATCTGTGAAATGTTGCTATTTATGCTTAAATCATATTTGTAAGTTGTACTGTAGCTTAAAAGTGATTTGCATTAAGTGTGAAAGCAATGCACATTAGCAATAATTAGCTGTAAGAATACTTTCATGTTTAAATTACATGCCACATTTATTGGCATTCAAAGAAAAAAGATCTAGCCCAAATTGACCATCATACATACCTAAATTGGCATGTTCATATTTTATATCAGAGTTACCATGCTATTTTGAATAATCCCTGCAAATAGAATTTATGACCATTCTTATTGCAGCAATTTTTAAAATAGTACCGGTAAGCCTGGATAGTCTGCAGTGGTTATCAGTCCTTTTTACCAAATTTTTTTTTGTATTACTCATAAAAAACAACTTTTCCCATTAACATAAAATGTGCACCATTTTAAATTCAGCAAGAAAGTTGAATGATGACCCTGTAATCTGAATGTCATTTACTAAATTCTGTGTAGTTACATTTATTTCTGAATCTAAACAGAAGTCCTCCTAGCAGGGGGAATAGAACATCTGGGCAAGATGAACTTCATAGAACAAACTGACAAATTTTGGAAGTGAAATTTTTGTTTTACAGTGAATTTTGTTGCTGTTGAAGAGTTGGATTTAGAGCATTGGAGAAGAAAGTCCTCCACTTAGCTACAGAACACCACCAGCACCTGCAACAGCAATTCAGGCTTTCCCAAACTGCCTCAGCAGTACGCCCCAACCTTGTTCTAGAGCAAACCCATTTAAAGGCAAGGAGAGAGCTCATTATGTTGTAGACCTGTCCACTAGAAACTGCACTGAAAACAGTCAGCTTCACCCAGCTGGTCTGAGAGCTGTGTGTTTGTATTAACTTTAGGTTACCATTACCTTGGAACAAGGAGGTCAGAAGGATAAGTGCGCAGGCCAAATTTCTCAGACACAAACTTAAATAAGTTATCCATTGTACACTTGCAACTCTCAGTAAAATCAGTGGGAGCTAGGAGTGCTCAACACCTCTAAAAATCAGAACTTATTTGCCTAAATATGCCTTCCGGTCCATATATGAGCCTCCCAAGACTGAAAATGTTAGCTTCACATACCATAATGCCAGCAGTAATAAATAACTCAGTCATTCCAAATTCTCTTGTTCCTGAGCATGTTACTTATATATCATTGTATTCATATTAAAGTTATGAACTTCGTCTTATTATGATGCATCATGACAACACAGGCCCTTTTATAAGGGGATCTTTTCACTTACCAAATAGTATAACCTAAAGCTATTTGATTTTATTTTTAAAGCACCAGCTAAGAAAAACCTGCCTCCCAGTCTCAATCTGAGGATCAAGTTATAATGTAAAGCAGCTCTGCCATTCATAGATGCATGAAGCTCCCACCAGGTTTCTAGAGTCTTAATTCTCTCCTTTTGAGTGTGAAGGGGGGGGGGGGCAAAAAGTAGAAGTTACAAATTTGGGGGTATCATGGTTCCACTTATTGCTGATGCCATGGAAACCTCACAGAGGGAATTAGACATCACAGATGAGGCAGAGTAGGACCATGGTTAACAGTCAAAAGGGAGGCTGTCAGTACTGGACATGAGAATTTTAGAAGGAGGTTCATTAGTCTGAGAACCCTGGCACTGCTATACATATAAAAGTTGACCCACATATCCATCACTCACTGAAACAATAATAAAACTTTAACATAGGTCGGTCGTTCAAAGCTTAATCAATAAAACGGAGAAAGACAGTTCTATTGCTGGAGGATTTTGGTGTTTCTTTTAGTTCCATTTTGGAACTAAAAATGTTAATTCTCCATGAAAGGGCATGGAGCTATAGGCAGTGTGCATGGTGGGTTGTCCCACAGCAGTGGACCCTGGAAGCCCTGAGGTTCTGGATTCTAGAACCAGGTGGATGAGCTGGCAGGAAACCAAGCCAGGTTCCATCTACATGAAGCATTTTGATTTTGATGAATCAGCAAAGTCTGACAAAACACCATATTTGAATTTTTCCAATCAGCTCTTCTAATCTGTTAAAGCATTTTTCATCCCAGGATCTCAAAGCACATAATTCTTATGAAGTGTAAAATATCTTTGCTTCCTCTTCCTGCCACCACTTATGTCAGTCAGCTTTCCCCAAATCCCTGCTGTCTAGAGCTAGTATTTGGGTCACACATTAGGGGATTACCTGAAGAGAATTCTTGAGGATAAGGCATGATTTTTCTCCCCAGTTGTCTTCTAATAATACAGCAAATCAGAAGTATTTCTTATCTTCAAGGCCATAGTGACTTCACCTCAGTATGATCTAAAATACAAATGGTGTAATTAAAAACAAAATTAAGGATATAGAGAAAAATCAAGTTACAAACAAACTGATTACCTAAAACACACAGGAAGAGTTAATTCATTTTATTATAATGCCTGTTCCTCTCTGCAGCCTGTCAGCCTCTCCCCTCTAGGTAGTTCTCATCTTCCTTCCCCTTTCATCTAACTCACAGGCTTCTTAGACTTCTCAGATTTCTTTGATATGCCTGGTTTATTTGTATTCCAGACATCTTTTGAAAAGGGGTGTGTCCCAATACTTCTGCAGAGGAGGAGATTATAGTCTGTCTTCTCACCCTGTACTATACAAGTAAGGAAACCAAGGCAGACCCTTCATATCTGGCCATAGCATTCTTACTGAAGGACTATTGGGACTAAGAGAAACCATCCTCAAACCATTCATCACACACAGGGCAACCTTCCTCCAGAAACTCTGCAAAATTAATACCCTCCTTCAGAACACTATCCTTCATCCATGTCAGATGCCTATACATGAACATATCTTACAGTGATAACATCACTGTCTTCCTTCAATATTTACAAGATAATGGACAACCCTCAAATATCTGCCCCAAGCACATCCATTAAATAATTTTGCATTAAACTTTGGCTAGAGCACTCTCTTACTAGCATCAACTTCCTGGACACCACGATCAGCTTCAACAGTCGAAGCTGACATACAGCAATATTCAACAAACCTACAGATTGCCACACTTACCTTCACAGAGTAAACGGGTGTGAGGGTCCTGTTACCTTTAGTTCTCCAAATGTTAATTGGAAGGTAATGTGTGGATCCACACAGTTGAGTTTCAGTTCCTATCTACATGTACCATCCTCCAGGTAATTACTTATTGTTGAAAGTCCTTTTGTAATTCTAATCAACTTGCTCTCAAATTTTTACTGTTTCTGACCAAAAAGCTATGTGACAATAGCTATCTTGAATCTGAGTTTAAAGATATTGGGCATCAATATTCTTAAAGGAGGATTAGTGATCTGAATTTCAATATGTTGCTAATACTTATTTTCTTCTTAACATGTAATATGATGTAAATGATTCCCTACTAATTTCTGAATCAGTTACATTAAAAATTTCCATTAAGAAACTAGAGGTAAGCATGACAAATTGTAGCTATTCTTAGTCATACAGATATCTCTTGAATAGCTGCATAAGCCTGGAAAAAAGAGATCATACTATTTTTAAGCTTATTTTCTCTGTAGGCTGTAAGTGTTAACTAAATCTATATTATATATATTTTTAAACAGGCATTAAAGCTGTATTTTCTGGACACTACCACAGGAATGCCAGAGGATCCTACAAGGGTCTAGAGATGGTGGTTTCATCAGCAATCGGATGTCAACTGGGAGAAGATACCCATGGGCTTAGAGTGGTCATTGTCACAGCTGAGAAGATTGTTCACAAATACTACAGTTTAAATGACCTGAGTAGCCAAGGAATAGAAAAAGAGCTGATGGATTTGATTAAACAAAATTAGAGATTTTCTCATTATGACAAGTCTCCAGTTTATTTTTAATTCAAATGTTTTATTTCACTGTATACAGAAGATAGAAATGCCACTTCAGCAAAAACAAAAAAGCTTACCACAGGCTAAAGATAATTCCCAGTTGTGTACTACACACAAAATAGTTATCTTGACTCATTAGCATCCTAAATAACACAACAGAAAAGTATGCAGAGATATTTATACCTTTGAGAGGAAATAAAACCAATTATAATATGAAAACTAATATAAGTAGTACTATATTGATTGTGTAATTGGAAAGAGCTATTCTGAGGATTAGCTACTCTGTTCTTGAATCAGACTCTTTTATAACAGTAAATATACCCATGAGTAGAAGCAATGGCTTCTGGCTGACAAACAACTTCAACTCAAGCCCTCTCCTCTTCTAGTTCAGTGGTCAGGAAGACACATCTCAAAGCCACCATACTTAATGTTTTATATTTAAATTCTTTTGGAGATCCTCCAGAAAGTGACAGAGTAAATGTGACATGATTATATTCAATATGGGCCAATCCAAAGATTTTTGAAATCAGAGGGACGACTTTCATTGAGTATTAGATCAGACCCTATTTCTGCTTCATTCATATTGTCATCCCCCATCCCATACATTTACTTCTGTTACAGTACAGCAATCTGAGAGCAAACTGGATTCTTCTCTGCCTAGCAAGTCACCATTGTGCATGCTGTAAGAGATGCAAGACTCACTGTTGGGGTCTGCAGCAGTGGAGGTTAGAAACATCTGTAAACTAAGCAAATATAAAGCTGTAAAGAGGAACTAAATAAAGACCATTTACAGTTGCCTTTTGGCATTTAACCCCAATTAAACGTGCTATTGAGAGTTCCCTGTAAGAGCATATCCTCTTCAGACAACTATGTCAGTTAGCTGACTCCTAGACAAATGGAGATTTATAGATTTCCAGTTCCACCAAACTTTAGGTTGCAGAAGCTCAAAAACTGCCTCGGTTGTATATTCTTTTTAAAGAAAAATGATAATATATGTCAGTTTAGTTATTGTAGCCTGGGTTGTAGTTTAAAAGCTTTGCTAGGTACAATATAAGGTCCACTGAAACACCCTGAGAGATTTTTTTGTCAATGTAGACAGTCCAAGAACAATTAAATTAACTTCATATGTAAAACAATAATAATAAATTATGCTACAAATTTGTGCACAACATAGGACCTGATTTTGGCACAAGTATATTGATCTACTTCTCATCAGCAAATAGTTTGTTTATGCTGTATTAAGTTTGCGATATATTTAGCATGTACTTTAAAAAAGCTGGTTTTTAAGTGAGCAAGTCATAAGGTACACTAGATTGATACAGTGAGAGTGCTAGCAGTTTTACCATCTCAGAACTGAAGAACACATACAAAATTGTAGTGATAGGCATACAGTGTTTGTCTTGTGCATAAGGAAATCACATTTCCAAGAGAGGATAGTAGAGATATTTAGAAATATGAGAGAAGTGTCCCTCAGTACCCAGCAAAAACGACGAGTGAAGTCTCAGAAAGCCTCTTAGAGGTAATTTGTTACTTAAATTTTAGCTGTCAGCTTTTCCCAGGACATAGGTCTTACAGGGGCTGAGGAAGATTCTGACATTTGTCAGGACTATTCTCGCTACTGACAGCACAAGCGGAATGATTAATTAGGATGAAATTTCAAAGATGTGCTTAAAACAGTAAAATATTTTTACAAATAGGCAGGCCAACCAAATGTATAGGCTGCCTCCCACACATTCATAATTACCTCAGCGGGTATAAGTTTACACACAATCCATGAAATTGCTTTCATGGTTTAAGAGAAGTATAGAGCCTCAAAGTGGCCTTACTCAGTTGGATATTGTTTTAATAGCCTGGGTTTCAAGAAGCGACCTCAGATTTGGCAGTTAAGGTCCTTCATCAAGGCTAAGGGCCAGATTTATAAAAGGTATTTAGGCATGATTTTCAAAAGCACCTAGGTGCCTAACTCCCACTGATTTCAATAATACTTAGGCACCTAGTAGGATTTTCAAAAGTGCCTACCTGTAGCTTTAGACACTTAAATACCTTTAACAATCTGGTCCCAAATGTGTTTAGATTTCTTTGTCGTTACTCCTAGTTAATGCTTTAGAGAGGTGATCCTCTTATAGTTTTTCGCAGAAGGAAGGGTTTTTCACTGTTAATTAAATCTTTTGAAATGTCAGTTCAGGCTATAGTAGCTCAGTGGAGAACCAGAGAGTATGACAGGCACGGGGAGCTTCCGCCACTCTGGCCCCATAAAGTGGGGTAGGGGGAGAAATAAAGTGGGCCATTTAATTGTGGGGATGAAATTTAGGCGAGTCAAGGTAGATTTGAAAAGAATAGAAGTGGTATGAGTATAAGATGTTCATAAATCCTAAAATTTTTAGATTTTACAAATGTTGATACGTACAAGTGGAATTATAAAGCATTAATGTGTTTATGCAGAACATTTTAACTATACAAATACAATTCAAATTTATTTCAACATTCATGTTGTATAATTATTTCCTACAAGTTTGATTTTTGAGTGATTTTACTGTAAATTGTCTATTGTCTTCTTGCTAAAGCGTTTCACTACATAGTAAAAAAGTTTTCCCCCCTTAGAAATAGAGCTCTTGCCTCTTGTTAAAATGTTCAATAGTTTAGTTATACTTTATTTGAATTGAACTAATGTTCCAGAAGTTTGTTTAGCTTATATATTAATTTTCATAATTGAGTGAAGTATAAGAATCTTCAGAATTATACATCAATCATACAGCCTACCATGAGAAATAAATATACTGTATAAATCAGGGCTTTCAAGTCTTATTAATAAAGAATCTTTGAAATCCATTCATGACATTATGCTGGAGTAAAATAAATACAAGATTCGAAAGCCAGTGGTGCACCTTGTTGCCATAGGTCTGCTTCTCCTATTGTGTTCACTTTTTCCCCCACAGGTCATTTCCTATCCTTGACTAGTTCTCCTAAGGCTGAAACCCTAGCATGCTACCCCCCCAGCCTCCTTCAACTCCCTCCCTCTTTAGACCCACACTTCTACCTACCAAAAAAAAACAAAAAAAGCTGCTAGGAACTAACATGATGTGCTTAGTATCATCCTCAAACACTTCAATGATGTTTAAACTAAAACGGGGGGCTATTTTGACTGCATGACATTTACAGAGAATGACTGCCTATCCTGCTTACCAGCAGCAAATCTCAAGTTACTTCTCCTGAGCCAGAGGGTAATTGCTACTTTTAAAAAAATCTCCAAATGGCTGATATGTGGTCAGATTTGGCAGACAGGCTGGGCAACAGAAGGCTTACTCTGGCATCCCCATCCATCCTCCACTTCACACAGCAGAGGCCAGTTGCACATTTGCACAATCTCTGCAGTGCGTATGAGCACATGTTCTGCTCAATGAAGCTGCTTCCTGCTTGCCTACAGGGTCAGTCCCTTATTGTCTGTATTGGTCCTCTAATTATACATTTTAATTGGGAATTAGAATCTTAGTTATGGTGACAGCAACAATACCATTCAGCAGCAGTTAGGGGCAGTGACATGTATGAACTAACTCTGTGTGCCTGTTTCTCTGGTGGAATGTCTCCATACTTTATTGCAAAGCAGGTGTCACTTTCCTGATTTAATTATGTTTCACCGTTTTATTGCTTGGCAAAGTACAGCGGCTGTTGCAAGAGTATACAAACAAATGTCTAAAATAAGTTCAGGTTAAGAAATCTGAAGTAAGTCTTCAAACCCATCTGAATAGTTCAAACAGATCACATGACAGACTCAGTAAGGAAGTTTGTATTTTTACTTAGGACATTAAAATGTACTAAATATAACTTATATTTTAATAATAAATAAATAGGGATTTAACTCTAAATACAGCTGAATCACTTTTCCAAAGTATTAAAAATTATTTAAAATAGAAAAGAAGTAGATCACATATTAAGGTAGTTTTTAAAAATGTTGGTAACCTGGCACTTTTGCTCTCACTGTCATGAGCCAATAACAGAAAAGGTAGGTGGAAGGGTGTGTCTTATTGTGCAAGATAAAGGATATTTGCCAATGTGCTACAAACCTTGACAGCAGATCTTTTGGGGGAGTCTTATCAGTATCTCACTCATTGATTAGATGAGTTCTCAATTCTTGATGAATTCACATTTATTAAAGTTAGTTGTAGTATTTAGCAATGATTAATATACACTTTGGATTTTTTTTAAAAGAAGGCCCAATTCTGCAGATTTTGGGGCAGCGAAGGATGCCGTGGAAATTAAGTTAATGGAATTTCTATCCAAGTATTGACCACAGGCATGGAACTGTAATAATTATATTTAGTCTGGTCACTGTTTTCCAAAGTTAAAAACTATTTCATACACCTGAGGCGCCATGTGGAACTTTGTTTCACAGTCACAAAGACCTTGCTTTCTCTCCTGTTGTTTTAATATTAGAGACCTGTACAACTGACCATGCACAAAATATAGTAAGATGCTCTACGCAAGCAAACTGAAAGAGAAAAAAATGTACAGTCTCTTTAGCTTGGGCTTTATAGTTGCTGCTTGTAACGACAGTAATAAAAAACTGTCAGGCAGACATGTGATTTAAAAGTTGATAGTGTCCCTTCAGTATTGTTTGATTCAAATCTAATCCGCCTGGATGAGCTGTACAGCTGGAATGACAGTACTGATAGGCATTACTAACCAGTCTACTTTCCATTCTGAATATGAAAGTAAAGCAGGAATATGTACATACTTACAGATCTTAGTGAGGATCTGATGACAGAATTATGTATAGTCTTATCTCTAAAAGTAAAAAAGTTGATACACAAGCATGGTCTAATATTTTTCAAACTTAACATGTTTCTTAGTTCTAATTTTTCAGGACTTTTAAAAGGAAATGCCAAGATGTTAGACGTGATCAATCAGATAACATAATTTGCAATCATTTCAAACTTGGTTCATCTTGTAGATTATTAGTAGAGCAACATTAGTTAAATTAGGAAGTGCTCAGAGACAATGTTCTTGTGAGAGTGCATCTAGGCATATCTAAAATAAACCCCATACATAAGGCGGTGACAAAAAACAACCACCCTCTTTCCAGTGATTTTTTATACTTTGGGTACCGTTTTAAAGCTGAACTTACTGACTTTTTGTTGGGAAGGGAAGAAACTTTAGCTAAATTAATGACCCATTTTGAACAGAAGGCAAATCAACACTAGAACTGAGCAAATAATTGATTTATTTGGCCCCCAAACAAACAAAATCCAGAACAAAATTTTAAAATGGGTTGGTCAAAGACTGATTTTTTTCCTAGCAACGAACAAACCTTGCTTCATTTTGAACTAAATGCTTTGTTTGATTCAAAACATTTTGTGTGTCTTTTCATTGTTTTGGGGTGTTTCATTTCCAGTGTTCCCAGCTATGTAAGTACATAAGTATTTTGAAGCACTCTACTTAGTATGTTGTACTTAGTACCTGTATTTAAGTACATTTTAAAGTTACTTTATGTAGTTTCTTTTTAATCGCAAGTAGTTTTCCAAAATAGGTTTTTGAAACAATCATATCCCACCCAACTATCCCAGATTTTGAAAGCCCCCAGAGCCCACTGTCCCAGCTGCCAGGCAATTTTCTGCTGACCCAGGTGTTGCATCAGCCCAGGAGAGTGGCGGTGGTGGGTGGGGTTTCCTGGGGGGGTGGCGGCTTTTCCCTTTCATTTCTGATTGGTCACTGCAACTGGCAGCAGGGAGTCTCACTCCCCAGCCCAGCCGCAGAAGGGAGTGGGAAATTCTGCAAGAAGGAGCCATCTACAGTGTGGTGTGTGGAGATTATTGCAGAGAATTGCCCAGCGCATGGAATAAATTGCTGTCTGTACATATTATTTTATACAAATGTATAATAAAATTTATAAATTTACATTGATAAGAGAGTTATTCAGGATTATTCCATGCTTGTAAACATTAATAAAATTTCATTCTCTCTTTTCCACTATGTGCTTGTTTTGTTTAGGTGTTGTACATATATTGACTAGACAATTGCATGGAATAGGGGAGTTTAGAGTATGTGCACTTAAACTTATAAATACACACATTTCAAAATGAACTGTTTTGACTTAAATTCTATTTTTTTGGCAAAAGCTATTTGCCAGATTTGACAATAGTGAATAGGTTTCAATGCATTTACTATTTGCTGTGAGAAAAATATTCACTTAGCCATACCCCTAAAACAATGAGGAGCCAAACTTCTGCTTCAGGTCCATTGGTCTGAATGGACTCACATTAGGGCAAGCGAGAGCAGAACGTTACCTTATTACAGTCCAACTGCTGGTAGATTCTTAACCACAGTGGTATTGCTGGGCATTACTATTATCAAAGTGTGTGTGGTCTTTATTTTTTTAAATCAATTTCTACCAGCAAAAAAATGACTGGTTTTGTTGGGTTCATTTACTTTGCCCAGCATAATTAGCTAATTTAGTATTAATACTGATGTCTTTACTAAATAGAAATGGCAGCGGTTCTTATGGTCACAGTGCCTCATCTTGTTTATGTACAGAAAAATACTTCATACTGTGTTAAGTTATGAAATAGTCCACCCATGGAGACACACTAATGATCATTCAAGAAAACAAGTTTTAGATGTGGAGATACTTCTGTAGCTCCAACTGGGCTAGTAATTGTAACTCCCATCATTTGTATGAGTGGCTTTGGAGTGGGATGCCATAAAGAAATCTCAAACTGCTGATGAAACAAAGAATAAGTGTAAGGTCACATCTGAAGAATTTTATCATGTGTAGAAAATTCAGGTTAAAAACCACAGAACAACCTGTGAAATATATTTAATTCTGCATAATTAAACTGAATCTGAAGGAGAGACCTGTATTCAGGGTGCTGATAGAAAGCTCATAATAGCTTGGCAAAGCAGACTGTTCTGCACTGCCAATTTCTGTTTTTCATTTTAGTTTGAGAAGTAAACTCCTCTTCCTATTCCCCTGACCTCCTCCCAAAAAAAACATATTCAAAGCTTATACACTTGAAAATGTGTATTTGTTATGTCGATGCAGTCATTAGTCCCCTTCTCTCCCCGCCCACCTTTAGCTCTTCTTCCAACGCTATCTGATCTTGTATTTTTTTTGTAACAGATAAGATGTTAATAGTACAAAATGTTACTACATTACTTTTTATATAATGCCACTGGTTTACATGATATTTTACATACTGTATAAGCAAGGCAACATCCATGAGTGATGGCAAACCATGGACTGAAGAGCATTATTTGAGTTCTCATTATTTAATAACAGTTTTGTGATGGTTCTGAGTTTCTTTTAGATGTTTGAATTTTAATATGATCAAAGTACGGGGGAAGGAGCAGAGAGCTGAGATTGCCAAAAGAAAGGCTAACTGCAAGAAGTGGAATTTGAAGAAGGCAGAGAGGGAGAGTGAGTGGGGTACAGAAAGGCTGTAGCATTTAAAAGGACACAAAAGCAGGTATGGAAGGCTAAGACAAAAGCAGAGAGGAATTCTATTCTGAAAGTGACTTCTAGCGTAAAAATGGCACATTAAAAGACCCGCTTTACTTTAAAAAGGAAAAACAAATAAGTTTTCCCACTCCTAAACTTGCAGAGCCAGCCACACCTATGAGAGAATGAGCTGGTTAACCTGCTCCTTGTGAATCAACAGAATTATTAACTAAGTTTCTCAAGTGAGACAAAATTCTGCTTTACTTTAGGGATTCCTCCGCAACCCAAAAGAAGGCAGTCAGAGCACACAGGCACCAAAGAGGGTAGGATTTTGCATGGGGGAGACAAAAACAAAACAAAAAAAACCCACAGAAGAACACCGGCTGGATTTTCAGATCACAGTGTCAATTCCAAGTCTAAACAAAGGGGAACAAGCACACTACATAGAAACAGAGGCCTTAGCTAATCCTGTTAAAATACATTGCTTTTTACTCATGGGATACCAGGCCTGAGGTGCAGGAAAAACAAGCAACAATTTAGGCTAGAGCCGCTCAACCTAGAGAAATCCATTTTTTGCCATAGGCTGGGTTTTACCAAACACATTCACAAACTTTACTTTATGCCATAAAACCATCAACATTTAAAGTTTCATTCTCTCTCTCTGTTGGCTGACAGGTACTTAGTGCACATTATGGTTCTAGTTGAGGGCACAGAGCCCCTTGCAGAAGGTATTGCGTCCCTGACAAGATTAGACTGTGCCTGCTTTTGTACACCAACATCAAAAAGAAAAATATAATTCTCAGTAGTGCTGAGTTCAAGAGGCTGTCATCATGCATTTAGTGCCTTAGAGAACAAATAATTATGGATGAGTCCAACATAAACAAATCTTCACCATATTAAACCTAACTGTTTCAGTGCTTAAAAATTAATGCTCCCTAGTCCATGTATTTTTTGTGTGAGCCACTGAAGGCAAACACAGCATTGTTTCCACCAACGTTACTACTGTCAATAAGTCGCTTTTGTTAATGTTCGCAATAAGCCACCTTTGCAATTGCAGTTTGAACACTACTACGCTAATGTTCTTTAAGAAAGATACTTGTACGTATGATAATTATTGTCAAGCATCCTTGCTACACAGAACTCTGACAGGAACTCCATAGCACTGTGGAATGCATACCTCAGCCACGGAATTCCAGTTTGTATGACAGTGACATCAGGGCACTGTCACATCGATATTATTCTACCATAGCCATTATCCACATATTACGAGGATACATCTTTCTGACAACTCAGTTCTGAGCCCTAAGAAGTCACAACAGCAACTGAGTGCTGCGTTCTCATGAGGATATGCTAGTTATTAAATAAAAAAGCAACAACTCCTGATGTTCTGACAGGCATATTTCCCCGAGAACTAAGCTGGCATAGCAGAGCAAACAAAAAATGAAATCCTGTGGGGTGGCAGCTATCCCTGGCAGATGAAAGGTCTGCTAAGTGACTATTGCTTAGAATTTCCGCAGGGTCAAATGCTGCAACCTTCACTCCAGAATGTGGCTAACCCACCGTAGTTCTGAATCCACAAAGAGGCTATGCAGAGTCTTCCACATGCCGTTACTTTACTTCATGTTACCTCAAGAGGGGAGCAAATAATGTAGGCCAGAGTCAGTGGCCTTAAGTCTGTCACTATACAGATCCAATAATTATACTGCACATTACCCCTCACTGTATTACAGCTGTAACAGCCACAGTGCTGCACAGCATCAAGCTGCCATGAGGAAGATCTCCCTTCCCATTTCCCACACATTACTGCTCCTGTACAAAGCCAGTTTATAGTGGTACAGGCAAGGCAGGATTCTGCTCTCAGCATCCCAGGATTACTGGGAAAGTGAAGAACAGAGCGAGATAATCGTATGCATGTTTGGGCCACATGCATCACATGCATGCCCCTTGTGACGCCATTGGTAGCAATGGAGTAACACTAGGGATGCATGTGGCCTAATAATTATAGATTTGTAATTTTTGTAATTATTTTTGGTTCAAGTATTTAAAAATAATAATTATTCCTTATGACCATAATGAAGTGGGGAAACGCTGGCAGCAGTTTAGCTCCTTTCCCCGTCCCCCATACAAAGCAATTTTATTAATCATTTGGTAGCTGGTCAGAAAAGTCAAAGCTGTTAGATGCTGCTACGGTGCCATTGGGACACATTGTCATTAAAAAGATATGCTAAGAACACCACACATAGCATGGTGAGAACTGCATTAGACCTCCGTTTTCCAAGCCAGGGAGTAGGACCCCGAAATATTACAGGGGGTCAATGAGGACAATGTTCAGTAATATTGAGGTCATTTAGCCCTCCCCCGAACCCCATGCCAGGCGCAGCAGCCCCAAGCTCCACTCTGGCCAGAACAGGAGCAGCCCCCACCCCAGCCCCTCACAGGCTGGGCACTTGGCTGGAGAGGGGAAGCCCCATGCCCACTAGGGATCTCCTCCATTACCTTCAGTCCAGGAGGGACAGAAAGAGGTGGGGCCACATGGGGCATGCAGTGGTGGCTGCGCCAGGGAAGGCTTAGCTTCTTACTCAGGGAAAAGTAATTATTATTAATGTAAATTAGTGTTATCATCATCATTATATGTGCTTATAGGGGCTATGTGTGTTTATGGCCTGTGAAGGGGTGGGGCGGGGGAGGCGTGTGTTTTACCTAGTGTTAATTAGTGGGCTTTCACTCAAAAAGTTTGGGAGTCACTGCATTAGACTAAACTCCTGCCTAAATGAAATCCAACTCCAACACAGCAGATATAAAAAAAGAAAATTAAGCAAGTTTAAAGTGACTGAGATAAACTAAAGTCTCGTTAACTACTTGGGTTCCTTTAAAAGGGAGCAAGAGGTGACTAGACTTTTTTTTTAAATGACATTTTTATCTGTTTTCTAAAAGTAATTCTATCCATTAGAACTTCTATCAATTGCTGGAGGTTGACGGACTAAGAACACCTTTTACTGCTAAAAGGCCTGTGAAAAGACTGCGTCCTACGTAGAAAGCAGAGTGCTATTATCTAAACTTTGGGTAGCTAGTAACTGACTGAACATAAATATTGTTCAGTGCTTTAAATCTCTCCTCATTATATTTCTCTACGTTTATTGTAGAACCAAAGAAAAACTTCAGCTCAAAGGTCACAAAAGGATGCTGAAATGTCTAACAAGCTGATAACTCTAGTAGTGTGACCTTCCAACACTGTAATCATATTCCTTCATACAAGTGTGAGTCTTCCTCCTCAATTTCCAGGCAGAAATTGCATGGAAATTGAATTGGAAGACTGCTCTGTACTCTCCTACTGGGCAAGGGACATTTAAAGTCATGCAGCTGGCAACTTACATATTATAGAGGACATGATTAGACAACAGAGATCACTTAGCTACTTGTCACCACACAAAAGGTCAATTACCAAACTAGTAACATATCTGGATGAAAAGATGACATGTCCATATACAGAAGTGTTTTCTAATCTACTTAACGACTCAGGATTTAATAGTGAGTGTTAACACAGCCCCATTAGCTTTATGGGGTTTTTTGTTTTTTAAAAATCTTTGATAGTGGATGCATTTAGTTTAATAATTCTGATTGACTTCCATTTGTACTACAATCCAATGCTGGACAAAAAGTTTTCATTAGCTGTAATATGTTCCATCAACATCAGTAGGAATACTGATTCCACCAGAATGAGTGGCTCTCTCATCTCAATAATAATAATAATCAGAGTGTCATTCACCAGAGAGAGGAGAACCAGGTCTGTTACCATGACCTACGTGAACAGAGAAGAAACAGACATGGAGAATAGCATCCACTACTGCTGTGTAGCAATTTAACTCAGGAGATAAATGCATATTCAGAAGTCAATTGATTTTAAAAGATAATGCCTCCATACCCTGCCCAATCAAAGAATGATTTTTCTTCCCTCCATCTTGGAAGAGTGACATTATAGGGGAACCTTTGAGACATATTTGGTAAATTAACCTTATTTTTTAATAAAAATCTTATTTTACTGGGATGCATGCAAGTAATAACATTTTCAGCGCAGTTGGTTTAAAATTTAGAATAAGTTTTGCAGGCCAAGTTCATTTGTAGAACTAGTCTGCAGTAAAATCAGAATATCAGAGAAGCGATAGGATTTGAGAAATAGCAAAACAAACATAGTAGATCCCTTCCTTCCATATGTATGTACATGAATTGGAAAAGAGAAGGGACTACATTAGAGCAACTACTGTAAGAATTTACCTGGTAATAGGTACTTTGTGTGTCAGGGTTCTCTTATTTTACCAATAAATGGGGCAGCAGTTTTGTTTGTGTTGATGATACTCTTAAAATAGAGCTAACCCCTCTTTATTGTCAATACATACATCTAATGTCTCTCCCCATTATCCTCTAAGAAATTGCAATACAATTGTTCATTTGTTTCATTAGCGATATGTTGTATCTGTGACTGATCAATGGTATTTCACTCGAACCTTTTGACATTTATTTTTAAGTGTTCCATATTTAAATTACGCTCCCTTGCCTTTAGATTCCTAGAAATCAAATTTAAATAGAGAACATTCAACTGGGGAGTGTATTAACTTTGTATTGAAGTTAAGTATAGCCATAAAGTATTATAACTTAATGCAATTAAATACATTAACATTTACTGCTCATATTTTGTTTCTTGATTCTTTTTGTATTAGAAGTAAAGGCGGTATTCTGCCAGATGACCTTAAACATGAATTCCAAAATTGATCAAGATTAGCAGCAATAAACTCTACAGTTAGATCAAAATTAAGAGCTATAAGAAAAAAAATGGAAAACGCAGATATTGCCAAATCCAACAATCCCTGCCTAATGTGTTCACTCAGAGCAGGATTAGGTTCCTCTGAGCTCATAGGCTCTTATTCAGCGAAGTATTTAAGCATGTGAACAGATTTAAGCATATTACCAAAAATGCTTAAAATTTTGTGACTGCTTAAAAGTACCTTGCTAAATTCACAGCCCTTCTCATCATTGTTTTATCTTGAGCTCACACATGTAGAACTCTACATCTTTTCTCTATAGGATCAAACCCCATGTACACTTTTTTCCCCATCTTTCTCTCTCTCTCTCACACACACACGTTATTCAAAGGCCTGAGGAATAACCTGAGCCTACAGATAGTAGGGAGTTTTAATAACTACAGAAGCTAGCGCACCGGGTTTGAGGTCTGTGGGCTTGGAGTGTACACTTCAAAGATTCCCATAATCTTAGAGCTAGGTGAGTTTAGGTACAGAGACTGCAATCCGGGACTGAGGGAACCCACAGTTTAATGAAGCCATGCCAATTAACTTTCCCAGTGCTGCCTGTACCTAGTTCAGACATGGCACTTTGGGGGCTGGAGTGTAGTGAAGACATCATCTGACACAAAGCAGCTCTGGAACAGAGGTAGCATTTTGGGGTTGGAAGACCCCTAGAACACTGAAGATAGTTTGGCTAGCCAGCAGAGGCTATGCTTCATAATCAGGGAACCCAGAGCACAATCAAGACAGTAGCACATGGTGCCACATTCTGGCAAGTGCCTGATCAGGGATTTATTAGAAAGACACAGTACAGTCCTGGGGCCATAATCAAATTTCAGTTAAATAAGAATGTAATGAGAATTGTGCAATACACATATAGTTGCCCCTTTTTTGGCCAGGTGGTTTCCATTGGAAGGAGACATTGATATGACTCAGATATTTCCTTGTGTACCTTCTTTGTCTATAAACAGGATTACACCAAAGTCTTGTTTCCCTGAATACAGTAGAAAAAGACAGGAGGCAGGCAGTTTCCATGCTAAGAAATACAATCCTGCCTTTCCAGCAAGTATTGTGCCCCAATGAGCTGTCTCTGGTTTCTTCTTGCTCACAACTGCAACTTGTGCTTTCTGCCTCCCATATGCACAGACACAGCTGCAGCCAATCAAATCAAAGTCCCTGCCTTTATCATCAATCCCAGGGAAAGCCCCATATAGTTTAGCTTCTGATCAGCATTGCTATGAGCCTGACTGCCTTTGGCAGTGGCTTTCTATGGTTTCAGCTCTCACTGCATAGAACGACATTTAATTGCTCCTTTTGTTTAGCCTGAATGAAAAGTGGTTAGTACATTAATCAGCATTAACACCTTCCAATATCATATTTAAAGTGAAATAAGTTGCTATTCAATCACAAAAGAGTAAACATGTAGGTGTACCCTGCTATGTGCTTCAAAAACACTATGGACTGGGTGGTGAATATTATTGTTTTATTGCCTAATAATAAAGTAAAATTTTGTAATCACCTTGGATTTAAAGCTACATTAATGAAGACACTGTTCTGCATATTTAAAAGGAAGATGTTGGTAAACTTGTTTACATTTAATTTTAATGATCAATTTCTCATGTTCCATGTGACGCTGATATTAAATTATGTACCTTTAAAAAGATATATGAGCAAGCCCAAACAGGAAAATAACATTTTTTTAAAAATTTCAGCCAATGTCATTAATTATATTTTAAAAAATCAGGTGCTTAACAATTGATTTGTGGTGAGAACAATTCATGGTGAGAACAGCTTCTTACCTTTAGAATGTGCAGTCTAGTGGGCTGAGAGAAAAGGATGGAATTTTTCTTTTAAGACGCAGCATAGTGGTTTAAAGAGTACAAGATGAATTGCAGCAATTTACTTTGATCTCATGTAACTTTTTTTCTGGGATGTCTCAGTGCACTATTTTATAGTTTCTTCTACAGAGGATTATATCTTTCCCCTCCACATTTCAAGATTAATGGCTGGCTGTAAAAACATACTTTCCATTGCAAAAGTTTCCATACTTGCACAAAGCATATGTATTTGTGGAAAGCACTATAACATAGTTAAGAACTCTGTATATATAATATTTTGATTGGAAAAGCAAAAGTAGTAATTAAACAGAGTTTGTTATGTTGTCCGTTCTATGGAGTTTACTGCATTCTTGTCACTTTGCACTGAGTGGTCAGTCTAGTTATTGCTTTACATAAGCACTGTCTTCTCTACATAGCAATTCTGGAGCAATTCAGCCTTGTCTATTATATATCCAAAGGAACCTTCCAGATGAAAGGAAAAATCTGTTTAGCTGTGATAGAGTTAACATTTCTCTATAAATATAATGCCTTGTAACACAGCATCATTCTACACACTGTTGCTGCACTGCAGTGGAATGATGGTGCAACATGAATGGCACTGGTCTTCAGCTCTAGGTCACTGATTTAGATCTAGCATTAGTAATGACAGAACATAATACATGGGTTGATTGCTAACCTATGTAAAGGTAAGTGGATTGTCTCAGACCAATTTCTAATACAGAAGTATTCATATCACTGTTACCACTGCCACAACATTTGGCACCTTCATTGTCAGTTGCAGACAGATCAAGAACTGGGAAAGGAGACTAAATTAACATAGTGTAACTGTGTTACAGGTTGACAGCAGGTTGTCGCTGCGAATGTTGTGGTATATGGGTCGCCTAAATGTGTGGTAGTATGTTGGTTGTTCTGTGATCTGAGGGAGTCAATCACCGTAGGCACTCCAAACTGTAGGTTTTAAGCCCTTGGTGTGCTCCCAAGAACACTCACACACTTCAATTGAGACAGATGATTTTTCTTGATTATTGGAGGTTAACACAGCACCCAGTAATGAACCAAGAGGATCAATAAAGTATGTTCATTAGTTATAATTCCTCCTAGACCAAGATGAGAAGGAAAGAGCAGATTGGCACTGTAAACTTCTCCCAAACTGACTATTTTCACCTTTGTTTTTAAAACCAGCTAAAACGTTGATTCAGAGCTGGACCCTGCAAAGTGCTAAATATTCTGGCCCTGACCTAAAGAAGCACTTAGCCTAATTTTCAGCACATAAGCAGTCCCACTGAAGTCAGAATCCTCAGGAAGAAGTTGCAGTTCATCAATATTGCTTAGGAGAAAATATTACCAAATACCATTTTCACTACATTATTATGCCCAAAACTTCAGAGCCACAAAAGTGCCAATATGACTTAGGAGCCTAAGGCCCATAGAAAGTCAATGGAATTTAGTTCCTATGTGATTTAAGAGCTTTTGAAAATTTTACCCACTTTCAAGTAGGTTAGGCCCCAAATTAATATTGTGTAAAATAACAGGTTTTATAAAACCCAGTATTTTTCACAAATGAAATTAGAGAAAGACAGACAGGGACACAGGCAGACAACATTCCTTTAAAAAGGGTACACTTTTGATGAAAAATGTGATGATTAAATAATAAAGGCCTGATCTAAAGCCCACTGAAGTCAATGGAAAGTCTCCCAAGCATTTGAAAGGCTTTGGATGAAGCTAGAAGAAGTGTTTGAATACTAAGGACTTGTCTACACTAACGCTGCAGCAGGGCAGATGTACTGCTGTAGCACATCAGTAAACACAGTACCTGTGCCAACTCGAGGGCTTCTCTCATTGGTGTAGGTAATCCATGTCCCTGAGAGGTAGTAGCTAGATTGATGGAAGAAAACTCCTATCAACCTTCCACTGTTTACAGTGGGGGATAGGTCAGTTTAACTGCGTAATTCAGGGGCGTGGATGTTTTGCACCTGAACAATGTAGTTATACCAACCTAATTTCCTGATGTAGACCAGACCTACAGGAATAAGTACTTAAGTTCCTGAGTCTCATAGCTATTTCCTGTCTTCACTTCTCAACAGACTCACTTGACAATGTGCTGGGGGTAGTAAAGACTAAATAGCGTTTTAAAAATCAGCCTCATTGTGAAGGCTAGATTAGTGAAGACATCTGATGTACAGCAGCAAGTCTCAAATGTGTTTTTTCTGCCTTCCTACTTCTGTAATAAAGAGCCTAAAAAGGTATCAAGTGCATAATATGCCATCATTTGTTTCTCAGCAGGGGAAGTTAGAGGACCTCTTCTCTGACTCTGACGTTGATTCTGCACTCATTACTTTAATGCTTTTAGAGAACTATCTTGTTCTCAGTGTTTCCACCAGAGGAACTTAAAAGCTGTCTCCAACTGTGCACACACTTCTTTATAGTGAGACACAATATGTTAAAAAGATACAGATGGGAGCTAGATACAATGTGGGTGCTATGGTTTCTCATTTCGGGAAGTCAGACAGAGTCATGTCAACTTAAATTTGACAAAATCGTTTTACGTTTGTATTTGTGGTAAGAACCTATCAGTGGAATTATTCATCTAGCTCTGTATTTTCAGAATGTTTAATGGTGAAGGAGAAAAAGGAAAAGAGGAATTCAAAAGACAGGTGGTTTTTCTTGTTCAATTGAACTTTCCTTGCTAACTGGCACCATAACTGTAAGTAATGCATCACTGAGTGTTCAAATGCATTGCACCTTTTTATCACCTCCCCCCTGAGCACTCATTGTTACAGTGATGGGCACTGAACAAGGCATGTGACTAATGCATTTTAATGCACTTAGAAGTCCTGTGTGTAAAACACAAGAAACCAAAACCCATACACTAATCAGACAAAGCCTTTTAATTAAAAAAAACAAACAAAAAACCCCACTTATGTTAAGAGGTTTGCATATTCTTAGAGTCTTTGCAAAATAGAACCAAGTTTTACTCAAATTAAGATTTTAAAAGGCTTTAGAAACATGATTCAAAAACATTTAATATGCTGGAATTGTTAGCCACTTTATAAGCAACATCAAAGGAGAAAAATTAAAATCTTAATTTTCCAAAATATTCTGATTTTATTACTTGGTCCTGGTATCAAACGATTTTGGAATAGCTGTATTCAACAATGCTAGCATGTCATCAGTATTTCTGTTCCTAGATATCAGAATTTACTAATCAGAGTGCAAAACTACCAAAGATATTGAGAAATTTTACTAAGTGGTATCTAGCAGCAACCAAAATCAACACAAATGACGTTGCTGCTTTGCCCTACTTATAAACTAGGATTTCATATTATTAATCAGAGTTAGAGCAGGTCAAATATATTGGCTGAATAATTTATTCAATTAATTTCATAACATATTTTCAATAAATTATCCAATGATGCTATTATTCAAGCAGTTTTAGCACTACATGATAAAGCGGTCAAGCATATATTTAGTGAATTTTGAGATAATATTAATAGCTTATTCAAAAAAACTTTAAACAATTGTTCACCCCGATCTGGTTAAAAAAAATCCACAAAATAATAAATTACTGGCAAGGTGTCATCAAGGTGGCATTGTATAGTCTGTCTAGTTTTTTTCTTGGCATGTGAGCAAATGTTCAGCTATGGGAAGACATGCTGTGGTGACGGTAGTTTGTTATGCAAGGGTCTAGGCAGAGGGAGCTAAGAAAGCAGTAGGAGTGGGAGCTCTGTGTCTTGGTTTCTGGTTGGGGTCAATTCTTGAAGTACCTGCTAACTTGGAATTTGGTAACAGGCTGAAAGAAAGAATTGTCCTGCATGCTGTTTGATCATCTAATTTTAGGACTGATATATGTATGTAAATAAAATAAGTTCCACCTGGAATACACCTATACTTAGGGTATGCCTATACTGATTGTGGCAAAGTTGCCACCATCAGATCGATCTTTCTAGATCAATTGAGCGGGTCTACACTGACTGCTCAATCAATCAGGAAGTCGATGCAGTAAATCCACCCCCTCAAGTGACGTAGCACTGCGTCAATGGGAATGCGGTTCCTGTGCAGTGAAGGTGGCACACAGAGGGGAAGCACAGCAGTTGATGGGAGTAGCTTGCGTAACTCCCGTCAACTGCTGCTGAATTTCCAAGTAAGTGTAGACCAGGGCTTAGTGTCACTGATTTCTCCTCCAGTGGGAAGCCAGCCTGCACAGCCCTGAACATCTGCTACCACATAATCCTTTAAAGAAATCTTAAACAGCCTCCGAATTCCACCCCTCCCTCCCATATATTCAGAGGTTGCTTAGCAGATCTCTTTTTTCTAAAGTGAAACTTTAGCACATATGTAAAGTCCCAAACGGAGCCCTCTGCAGACCGAAATTTTGTCTGGCCACATGATAGTACCAGCACAGAGAGCAGAAGCGCCTGCTTCTCTTTATCCCTCAATTAGATGAAAGTGTCACCAAGGAGTGAGAGGCTAGTTCAACCTCTATGGCCTCTGCTAAAGCTGCCTGCAAAGGTGCAAATTGTGATAGCAACTCATTACACACAGCCATGGGAGCAGTGGTTTCAGTCATCTTCGTTAGTTAAATAATACCCTGCTCACCAGCAGGCTCTAGATCAGCAGGTTGTAGATTGCAAGGTGAGTTACAGATCTTGAGTCAAGATAGGGAGGCTAATTCTCCTTTCACCTACAGCAGGGTAAAATAAGGAGCAATTGCACTGAAACCAACAGAATTACATCACTGTAAATGAAAGGAGAATCAGGTGCAGTGAATTACATTATTGAAGTAGTAACCCCACTAAGCAGCACTTGCAACAAAGGGGATTTCTGCTGCTGTTAATGTTTGTATATGTGAACTTAAATTGCTCCAGAAAGGGAGTGATTTGACAACTCTTAAGTCTAACTATTTGCTAACCAGAGGACAAGCATAGCTGAGCTGCAGCACTGTTATATTAAAATGAAAACCTCTTCTGTAAATATGAATTAATAATAAAATGTTCTACTCTGAATTGGAGATAATGCCTCTGGGCCAAGACTGCTCTCTCTAGTCAGTCCTTTGTATCTCTTCTGAAACCACCACCTAGGTTGCAAAGTAATACCTTGCATGGTGGTAGGGGTGGCTTTTGTCAAGTGGAGGTCTATTCACCAGGACCTGGACTAAATCTGCCTGCCTACTTCACATGAGCCAAGACCAGGTGTTTTATGCAAACAACTTTTGGTAAGAGATAGCTTAAAAATATATATATGTTCCTATTCTGCTTTCTAGGCCAGGTTCTCTGGTCATACTATATTTCCCATGATGCATTATGTTCTTCCCTTTTACAGAGGGAGACAGTACAACATGGGAATCGCTAGCGATGTGAACCATCAGTTAGGGTAACCATACACCCGGGGTTTCCCAGACACAGCCTTTTTTTCAGCTTCCTTTCTTTGTCTGGACAGATTTTTCAAACAGGAAATGTCCAGGGTTTTGCACATCAGACAAGCTGCAGCTCAGAAGAGCCCTTATTGGTTCGCTTCCCAATTGATCCCTGCCCTGCATCCACAGCTGATTGGTTCATTCCCCTGCAAGCCATAGCTGCCAGATCCTGCCCTTTCAGGCTCCATCTTTCAGCCCTGGGGAGGGGGTTCCACAGGGAGGTGCTCACTGACAGTGGTTGTTGCGTCCTGTGCTTCAGCCAGCTGCCCTACCAGTGTGACTGGGAACAACACTGGCCCCACCTCCAGCGAGTACCCCTGCCATAGATCCCACTCCAGCACTCCCAAATGTACCCCTCCAATCTTCCTCCCAGATAGTGTCCTCTTTTTGGGAACCTGAAATATGGTAACCACAGCAGGGGTGATTTAGTATAGCCAAAAAACCTGGTGTATGGAGAAGAACGTGGACATGCAACTTCCAAACAATAACTCCCATTAGGCACCTCAGCAGCATTTCCAAATTGAAATATTTTTAACTAAAATATTTTTGTTTTCTAACAAAAGAAAATCAATGTCTTATGCAGAAAGCAGACACTTATGCAAAGTTTTGTTTCACTGGGAGTTTGACTGCTTTTACTCTTGATCATTATTAAATTGGGTTGGTTTAAAGGTAGGACAAATTAGAAAGCTGTATATCATCATCACCATACCACTACCATTTCTCCTAGACATCCAGGGCTCCATTCTCTTCCTACAAAAGAGTTTCATAAATAAATTTAAAACTAAATTCTTTCAGTATATAGATCTGAATAGGAAAAAATTCTTACTGATCTTCCCTTCTAGAAGAGTGATCCAGATGAACCCTGCATCTGGCTAAAAGTCCCTTGATGCTTAGTAGTCCAGTCAAGAAATCACAAGCTAGAGTTATATTCCTAAACGGGCAAGCGTTCGACCGTAAGAGAAATGACTATCTAGTTTAAGGGAAACCTGGAGTTTTAACTGTAGGTTTATACAGATGAAGTATGTATTACTTCAAAATATATGAAAAGCTATTTACACCTATCTTCAGCACTGTGCGCTATATTAATTCAACAACGTTTTATTTAAGATATCTCAAGATATCTTTGGCCGCTCCAACTTGTTCCCCTGATATATCTTGCACAAAAACACTCCTCCTCCCACAAAACAGGCAACTACAGCTACATAAGCATAACTGGGGTGGAAATTGCAGGGACTGTACCTTCAGAAGACCAATTGGGTCCCAGTTTTCAGAAACAGATGCTAAATTTGCCTCCACTAAATTTACCACATTTGTCAATGGTCTGGAACTTGACAATTTTTTATGTAACTCTTTTGCCATACTACTGAATTTAAGTCTGTCACAAGAAAAGCAGACATGAAAACTCATCTTTCAGCTGACAGCTATTTCAGTTACCATCTCCTTCATTCTTCTATCTAGGCGTAGCAGAATAAGAGAGCCAGTCCAGATGATGTAATGATTCCCTCAGCAAAAGCATTTATTAAAAAGACTGAAACCTATAGTCAAAGAAACACAGAGTCTAAAAGCAAAAGGAAGATTCCACAGTTCTTACTTGCAGAACACATTCTGGTAGTACTCAGGGATTAGATGACCCTTTCTCTAATTTAATAAGCTATTTCTCATGGCAATAGTGGCTGGGGGAATTCTGCAGCAGGAAGTGTCTATTTTCATGTCAACAGCCAAGACAACCTGATAGTCCTTAGCTTTTCCATAGTGGTTCTGTACCTGAATACAGAGAACAAAGCAGCACATTTGGAGGAGCCAGTGTGCACAAACAGGACTAGACAAGGAGAACAGCAGATTTCGGACACATTATAAATAGTACAGCTGGTTCAAAATCTTTCCTCAAAACTGGAACACCTCCTCCAAAACCTGGAACACACACAAAAAGCCAAACAGAATATTTTGGTTTTCTAAAACAGAAGAGCAAAACTTCAGTTTTCAGCGGACTGGGGTAAAGGGGTTTTCTTAAAAAGCCTGAAATGCAGAAGTTGTTTTCCATTCAAACATATTTTTAAAAATCCTTTAAATAATGTGAAAACAACTCACACTTTTTATCCCGTGTCATACATAATTGGCCAGTTTTCAAAAAGAAGTCAGTACCCAGCAACTCCTCCTGATTTCTGTGGGAGCTGGGCAGTTATTGTAAATCCAGACACTTCATTTAGATGCCTAAGTGGAAGCAGAGTTCTTTTGAAAATCTGAGTTAACAACAGCAGCAACTTGTACACACAGAAAACTAGTCCTATTTATATGAGCTGAGCTACCAGCCCTCGCCACACTTGAAAAGCTGAACTTTTGCAAGCTCAACACGCTTACTGTAAATCCCATCAGAGCTTACTGATGCCAAAGCAACTCCCTGTAAGATGGCCAAAGAGCACTCATACCAATTTGTGCTATAGTGTCCAGGAATGCAACAATAAGAGTGATTAACTACAAGTTATTTTATCTGATGATTATAATCCATTCAAGTCCTAAATTCTAATGCCTTGGAAAATTTGGTAGAAGTTGTTCTCTACATTTGTACATGGAATAAGCTCAATCGTCATGAAGGTAACACAAACAAATACGGGGTTTTAGGCCTTAAATATTTAAAAGTGTTTACTAATAGCATGCATGCCTCGGTTTGAGACACCTTGGTTTTGATTTTCAGAGGTGCTGTATACCTGCAGCTCCCACTGACTTCAATTAGAGCTGCACATGGTGAGCAGCACTGAAAAAAAAAAATCAGGACATAGACTATTCCAGTTGGGCATCTAAAAATGTAGGCACTTGTACTCAGGGTCAACTTTTAAACATTTTGACACAAATCTCTCTCATTTGCATGTTTAAGTGCTGTCAGCATGTATGAATATTCATATGAATATTTCATACTGAACATGAAAACAAGGGTCAGAGTTTAGAGGCTGCACTAAAGCCTCCTCGAAATCATGTTCCTAGGTGTCCATAATTTCATTTAAAACCCAATTCAAAAAGACCACCAATGTTTACATTATGATTGAACACTGAAGACCAAGTGACAGCCTTGCAAAAGTTCAAAATGGGAACATCTCTTAGAAACACAATCAACATTGCCTGGGCTCTCAAAGAATTCTCTCTTCCCTTGTGTGTGTGGGAGGAGGGCATAGCCTAAGCTACTTCTTATGCTGCCGTAATACACAAAGTTTTCCAAGATGACCTCCAGAGAAATAAATTGTCTTTCCTTTCATTCGGTCTGCACATGACACAGATGAGATGAGGAACAAAAGGGTTTAGTCTTATTCAGTTAGAAAGCTGAACTTCCCCTGATACCTAGCATGTTAAGATCCGGTTGAATGTGGCTTAGGAAAAAACAAACAAACAACAAGAGATATAGACTTGGTTCAAGTAAAACTGAGAAACTGCTTTAGACAGCAATTTGCAGATGGTACACCACTCCTTGATGTGTCCCTCCCTGAGACACAAGAACCTCATGTGGGAATAGTCCCCTACAGAACGAACAGTGCTTGAACCCTGTCCACAGAGAGTAGTCAATTACTCTACCTAACACTGAACTAAACCAAAGGTACTGCTACAACTATAGTCCAGAAAAAAGTCACAGGTAAAAGATAGAAAACATGAGGTTAAAGACAACCACATAGAGCTCCAGCCTCAAGTGACGAGAGGGAACTGATGGGGATCAGGGCAGCACCCTTACAGTCGCTGCTAAGCAAAGTTCTCTGCATCAAGTACACTGGGTGCGCACACACCTACATGGAAAACACAGCTGCATCCACTCAAAGAAGAATTAATGCCTCCCCCCACAATCTCAGAAGGGACAAAACTCCTACTGTAAACACATTTTGGAATGATGTCTGAAGTATCCAAAATTTTAGGAATTTCTTTCCTAATAGATCCCAGTCTGAACAATGTAATATGGACTCATTTTAAAACACCAGAAAGTCATAGATGTTCATTTATTCTATACCCAAAGAGTAAACACTGTAAATTTAGGAAGGAAATGATCATATTTATACACAGAAGAGAGATTTAATCCATGCTTTGAATACAAATATCAAACAACTATGCTCAGGTGACTACCCTATCCTTTCTCCAACTCATTAAATAACTCCAGCAGACTGCAGTGCCCAGAATGTGGTGACTAAAAAAAAGTGTGTAAAGGCAAAGCTCTGGTTTTAACATAAAATCTCTATCTCTGAACGGAGTTTTATTTGTAGGCATTACACTCTAATGCAAATTGACGCCAGTTTGGCAGTCTCTATCTATATTCCTTCCATGCAGATCTATAATCAATAAACTCAATGTACAAACCTCACAGGTTCCTTTCTTGTTTCCTCAAAGTTCCTTGCAATACCTTCTGACCACCCCTCAACATCCTTGTTTCTCTTCTCTCACTGTAACAGCCTTCAGCTGCATTTAATTAGATCCCACCTGGTCCTGCTTCTCTGAGCTGCCTCTGAACTCTGACTGGGAATTAACTCCTGAAACTCCAGGCTACTGGCTTGGCATGGCCTCCTCCTAGGGATAGGACCAGAGCAGGGCTCCTGCACGAGTCCCTGGCAGCAGCACCAAAAGACCCAGACATCCAATTACACACAATAATTGTGAATACACCTAAATTAAATGGAAGGGGAAAAAGGCTGTACACAAGAGGCAGAGGGTTCCAGAATGACAAGGCCTAAGTGGAAAGCCCCTAATTTCAAACGTGTCAGCTTTTATACTTAGAGATGGTTAATCAATTCCACTGCCACTTATAAAGAACTATCATATTTATACAGCAGCTTTTGTTCAGAAAGCACATAATGCCACAGTAAAAACAATATAGCTTCTGCAAAAAGCAACACTTCCCTGACCACCAACCCTCCACTTCTTTGTCCAACATAGGAGAATGCTTCCCCACTCTCCTGTCCTGCCTCCCACTGCTCTGGAGCCTCCACTCCTGTCCCCCACCCCATCCTGCCTCCCCTTGCTACAGACCCCTTCTCTCCAGTCCCCACCATTGTGCTGCTCCCCCTCCCTCTTTTCCTCCCTTCTTCCTCTCCACTCCCCCACCCCAGACACCCTCCTCCCTCCCCACTCCTGTCCTGCACCCCCACCCATCCTGCAACCCCACCCCGACACCCTCCCTCCTCTCCACCCATCATGTCTACTGCCCCAAATATCCCTACCCGATTTAGATACCCATCCCACTCCCTTTCCCCCCCTACTCCTCACTTATCTCCACTGCTCAAGATCTGCTCCCCTCACTCCTGCCTCTCTCATCCCCTGCACTCCCTTCCCCTGCAACTTCTATATCTGTCATTTGCTTCATTTTTCAGTCTCTGCTGCCCCAGTTCTTGTGTCCTGTCTAGCTCCCTCTGATCACAGAGTGGGAGCCATTTTGCCTATGGGCATTACTTCAATCTCATTGAAAACAGTGGGAGGTGGCAGCCAAATTTATTAAGGGCAGTCTCACTTCCATATGCAGGGAAAAGGTGGGGAGCTTGCTGGGTTCAGCCCCATTGACTGTAATACAAAATGGTGGGCATTTTGAATAGGGGAAGATAAGTAAGCTGGCAGTTTTTCATCATGTCTTCATGAAACATGAAAAACACATCCCAAAATTGCTAGAGTTGTGGTAAGATTGTGGGAGTTGGTGATACTGGATTTCTGGATTGGGGTCAGTCCTGGATCCAATAATATTGAATATTTTCATTAATGACTTGGATATTGGAGTAGAGAGTAAGCTTATCGAATTTGCAGATGACACCAAGCCAGGAGAGGTTGCAAGCACTTTGGAGGACAGGATTAGAACTCAAATTGATCTGGACAAACTGGATTCAAGAAGATGAAATTCAGTACAGACAAGTGCAAAGTATTCCATTTAAAAAGAAAAAAATCAAATGCACAACTCCAAAATGGGGAATAACTGGCTAAATGATAGAACTGCTGAAAAGGATCTGGGAATTATAGTGGATCATAAATTCAATATGAATTAACAGTGTGATGCAGCTGTGAAAAAGGCTAATATAAATCTAAATGTATTAACTGGAGTTTGCGTGTAAGATACAGGAGGTAACTGTCTTGTTCTACTCGGCACTAGTGACGCCTCAGCTACAGTACCATGTTCATTTCTCTGTGCCATACTTTAAGAAAGATGTGAACAAATTGGAGAGAATCCAGAACCAAAATGATCACAGGTTTAGAAAACCTGACCTATGAGTAAAGTAAACAAAAAACTGGGCATGTTTAGTCTTGGCCTGGTAACGGTCTTCAAATACGTTAAGGGCTGTTAGAAAGAGGACACTGAACAACTCTTGTCCATATCCATTGATGGTAAGACAAGAAGTAACAGGCTTGATCTGCAGCAAGGGAGATTTAGGTTAGATATTATGAAAAACTTTCTAACTATAAGGGTAATTAAGCTCTAGAATAGGCTTTCAAAGGAGGTTGTAGAATCCCCATCATTAGAAGCTTTTAGAACAGGTTGGACAAATACCAGTCAGGGATAATCTAGGTTTACTTGGTCCTGTCACAGCACAGACAGCTGAACTTGATGACTTCTCAAGGTCCCTTCCAGCTCTACATTACTATGATTCTATGTAAGGCATTTATCTTGGTACTGCATGCCATTTGGATTAAGGAATTAGAATGATACAAAATCAACATGGTACACACTCACTGGATGAAAAACTGGCTGATAGTTCTTAAAATGTAAATTGTAAACAGGGAATTGTCATTGAACCTATGAGTTTCAAGTGGGGTCCCCCAGGGATCGGTTCTTAGCCCCATGCTATCATGCTATTAATGACCTGGAAGAAAAGATAAAATCATTACTGATAAAATTTGCAAAGGACAAATATTTGAGTACTGGTAAATAATAAAGAGGACATGACTTTAACATAGAACAGTTTGGATCTCTTGGTAAATTAGGCACAAGCAAACCATGCGTTTCAATACGGCCAAATGTAAGTTTATACATCTAGGAAAAAATAATTTAGGCTACACTTACAGGATGGGGTACTCCACCCTGGGAAGCAGTGACTTTGCACGGACTCCCAGTGCAACATGATGGCAAAAAGGGCTAATCTGATCCTTGGCTGTATAAACAGAGGACTATCAGTGAGGTTATATTACCTCTGTAGTTGGCACTGGTGCAGTTGCTACTGGAATTTAGTTCTGATTTCCACTCTTCAAGAAGCATGTTGAAAAATTGGAGAGGGTTCAGATAAGTGCCATGAGAATGATTAAAGGATTGGAAAACATGCTTTATAGTGACTGTGCTTTATAGCGTAAGACTCAAGAAACTCAATCTATTTAGTTTATCAAAGAGAAGATTAAGGGTTGACTTAATCGTAGTCTGTAACTACCAACATGGGGAACAGAAACTTGATAATATAGGGCTTGTCAATCTAAGATCCCAATGACTGGAAGTTGAAGCTAGACAAATTCAAACTAGAAACAAGGAGGACACTTTTATCAGTGAGGGTAATTAACCACTGGATCCATTTACCAAAGTATGTGATGGATTCTCCTTCACTCAAACATTTTAAATCAAGATTGGATGTTTTTCTAAAAGATATGTTCTAGTTTAACTATTGCTACTGGACATGAAGCAATAATCCATTTA
>ML675626.1:14004031-14117276 GCA_007922155.1 Mesoclemmys tuberculata
AGGTCAGACTAGATGATCAAAGTCATTCATTCTGGACTTAAGATTTGGGCAGACACTGATGTTAGCACTCCCACTTTTTAAGAATCGCTAATGCCATGGAACTCAAAGGAAGAAAGGAAGCAGGACACTGGATTTACACCAATAATATAAAGACAAACAATGCTAAAAGTTAGAAATACAACACAAGAGACTCATAGTCCCTGACGTGACCATTGACAAGGTCTCAGATACGCAAGTGGCTAAAATACCAACTAGCAGGATAAGACTTTAATCAAGCCTTTCAGCACGATAGTCGGTGGTCTAGAGGGCTGTGCATTTCAGTGTTCTGGAAACAACTGATAATGAAATTAATAAATGTCAATAATATGCTTTGCAGAGCTAAGAGGCACAGTAGGCTAGAAAGATACAGAAAGAGCTGAACCAAGCTATTAAATCAGGTCCACCAGGGCCCAATGCAATCCTTGGAAATGATTACCAAACATTTAGAGTGGCCTGTATGTGCACTCTATAGGAGTTATGTACACAGTATAATGTTAATAAACAATATGTAGTGGTATTCTGAAGGTAACTGTAACATCACCCTAATCTCCTACTATTACATTGCTAAATGCTGGTTCTGTGGTCTTTTGCACAAAGTTGTGTGCTAAGGAAACAGATAGTATTATTTTCCATTTCATGCAAGTTTTAAAACTTGACATGTCAAAAGACTACGCAAGATGAAATAGTTTTATAATTTCATTTTGCCTTGGCATCCAGCACGAAACATTTATGAAATATGCACAAAGTTCTTGGTGTCACATGTTCACAGTTCTACCCTGCTCCACAATTTTATTAAGTAATACAAAATGCATGTTACTGAAGGGCCAAAAAGGAGCTCTGGCTGACTTTGTAGTCTGGGTTTTTTTTTTTTGTTTGTCTCACTCTCTTTTGTCAGCAAAGTGCATGAAGCAACAGAAGTTTTGGTGTTTACAATGACGTGAAGTCTCAGTATGATACTTATAGCACAATAAAATCCTACTACATGATAAAGAAAACCATAACTCCTTTGTAAAAATGGGACAAGGTTATTTTGCATGAATACACTGAATGGAATTTGATTTTTAAAAAAATCCATATTGTTAAAACGTGTAATTTTTATTTCCTAGGGGAGAGTGCCAGACTGATCACTCAATAACTGTGTAGCTTTTGTGTATACATTATTCTCTCATTTCCTATGGAATACAAATCCAGGCATTTAAAAAAAGAGAAAAGATTTTTTTTATTGCTTCATAGTACTTGAGAGCCTAATATTGCTGACACATAGCATTCCTACAGCTACATCATTTACAGAGGTGGGTCTATTTGTCTAGACAACTTTCATGTCTCAGCAAGATTTTTGCCAAGATGGTATTAGAATTATAGCTGAGGGCCAGATCCTGAAGAATGCAGAAGGTCTCTTAGGAAATGTTGAGTTGTCCTTTGCTCTCATCAACTTTTTAAATTGTTATTTAGTGAGTTTTTCTTAAATAAATATAGTCAGGTATGTATTCCATATGAAATGAGAAGAAAGTAGAAGTACAAAAGTCAGCCACAGTACAGTAGCTCTTTCCTTTACCATGAGACTGCCAACCACATCTGCTAGCAAGTAACACAAATCTAGCACAAACTCATTACTGTAAAAGTGTCAATGCTCAGATTCCTAGTCCACAATACATATACCCTATACTCCCTCGCAAGCTCCATAAAGTGTGTTTGAAGAAAACGGGTCAGATGAATGTACTTTATTGTTACTATCAGTTTGGGGAATGAAAAAATGCAAGAGTGAAATGGACAACAGAATCTTTGGGAATACCTACATTAATACTAGTGCTGCTACGTAGGAACTCTTAAAGTAATTTGCTCCTTTAGTTCAAATGGGAAGGGCCTATGATTTTGATACAGGTTCAATCCTCACAGACGATTATGATGCCTGTACTTATGCTGTCATGGTTACTTATGTCAATATTTTTACTATTGCATTATTAAATTATTCTTGTCAGAAGAGGACATATTTCCATGAGCTAGCTCACAATATTTGCAAGAGAAAATGGAAAAGAGCATCAGTTTGCTGAAATAGCTGGTGTGGCCAACTCTTGTGATTTGATGGTGAGGCTTGTGATATTTGGTGGTTTTCTGAAAGTATCCGCTTCTGAAGACAAATATTGGATAAAAACACCTCAGCTTTCATTTAAAGAAAAGGTAAGTGCTTATGTTAGCTGAGAAAACATCAAAGCAATACAAATGCATCCTAAAGACCCATAAACCAAAATGCAAAGAAAAAGAATGGGAAAAATATATATTTTTGAAAATCTCATTATTTTTAAGCAATCTCATGATTTTGATGGGCCTGACTCATTTTCTGAACATTTGGAGTTGGCAATACTGAATTCTTAGACTTGGCTGAAGCAAGGAGTATCTTTCTGAATGTCTCTTTTTGCCAGACATTGCTGGTTTATTGTCTCTCAAGATGTGTGACATGCTTAATTTGTTGCATACAGTAATTGCATTTCTTTACTTCTCCTATTTGCCTTTCACTTGTCATTTCTGATATGTGATATGGGCAGTATACTGAATGCATATATTTTGCCAAAATATAAATGCAAGAAAGGCTTCCATGATGTCATCACTGTACTGACAACACAACAGATGAACATTGTAGGACAGAGATAATGGGGTGTGGGGGGATGATCTCTCAAAAAAACCCAAATCTTAGAAACAGAGGAGTATTGGTTCATATAATTCAAATTATGCTACAGAGCACAGGTGTGAAAATTTGCTTTTGGCTCTGTAAATCCTCTCTAAATAATCCCATTTCCAATACAGAACTAGTTCTGTGCTTCTTCTCAGAAACACGGTGTTTGGGAGCCAAGGAACTTGAGTTATTAATTAAGGTAAGATATAAACAATGCTCAACTCCTGTGTTAATAAAAATTAGGGTTGCTCAACAAAAATAAAGAGTCATAAAATGCAAAAGTTAAGATTCCAGTAGCTGGATCAACTCAGCAGCAATGCACATCCTGTGTGTTTAATGCCCGAAGAGTAATACATTAAGCCCCAGTCCTGCAGTAAACTCCATACAAGCAAACCCTACCTCACTGAAGTCAGATGTTATTATAATATACATTTTCAAAATCCATAGTGGGTTTGTTGATCAGCTCATTAACAACATACATATGTAAAAACAGTGAGATTATCTCTGCTAGCATCAAAATTCCGATCTTTTCCATTTTCATCCATCACATTTTCTTCTCTGTTTCTATAAGAGATTATTCTAAAATTAATGTTGTCTATGTTATTCAGATGTATTTCTCCTTGCTGTCAAGAATGTGGAAAGTTAAAACTAAGAATTTTAGGGAATAATCTCTCTCTTTATAGTCACCCTGCTGCCCTTCCAGCATCCCCCATTAAATTTTGCCTTGTAAAAATAGATAAAATACTTCTTGTTAGAAAGTAATACACTTCTTAGTGCTCTCAGCTACATTTCTTGCCCTATCTTGTGATGAAAACAAAGAAAGGTGAGTTGTGATATTTTCAACATAATCAATAGTAACGTTCAGCCTGCTTCATAGTACCTACCTGCATGCTCATACAGTATCTAACCAGATTGTCAGCTGGTATAAATCTGTGTTGTTCCACTGACTTCATTTTACATGAGTTGAGGTTTGGGCCCATCTCATAATACATTAAGATCTACATTGAATGCTGCAGATTCTTCAGGCCCAAAGTGCACTTTTTATTCTCTCTCTCTCACTCACATATACACATGCTCTACATTTGCCAAGTTTAATCTTTTTTGTGGCCATCAGAGGAGAAAAAATAGAATGGTTTTAATTATTAGAACATTACTAACTGCATGGTCTGCCTTTCTCCAGTTAAAGGTTTTTTTTATTTTCTATACTATTGTAGTTTGTTTTTCAATTAGTAAATGAGATACTGTTAAATTAAATTTTTGTTGTTGCACTTTTCAATATAAACAAACGCTTTGTTACCTGGAAACTGCACACAGCTGCCAAGCTATGAAATAATTTGTGCATATGGGAGCATTTTCCATTGATTTTTGGTGGGACTAAAGTGAACCAGAAAGCAAGATGGTGTTCCAGCAGAATTGTACACAGCAGAAATTTGTCTTATTTGTCTTTTTATCAGAGACATTTACAGAGCTCTAATATCTACTATGAAAGTATTTAGAGAATAACCTGAGTGATTTCTATTTACGAGATAGCAATTGTATTAAGAGCTAAATATACTCCACAATGGAGATATTTATTACCTATTATATAGTTATTATGAAAATAGTTATTACGAAAATTAACAATATTTCTGACAAAAACTGGTTTTAAAAGGTTGGAGGTTTTTTTGGTTTGTTTGTTTCACAAGATCTGGGCGACATGACAAAAGCTGAAGTGAGCATGTCTGTTGGGGGCACGCTGATGGTAAGTTGTGAAACCAAAGTGCTGTCATTTGCATATCGTAATTACTCAAAACTATCTGTACAGTGGTGACCATAGGCCAGTAACCACAGAGCATCCATACTTTTTGACAGACTGAAACCAATCTATAGAGCCCTGCAAATCTGTGGATATCCACTTTATGTCTGCACATATCCACATCCGTGGATATGGATGTGGATATCCTCAGATCATTTTGATCAGATAATGAAGCGGATGCGATCTCAAAGGCAGGGAAGCAACTCTCTGCAGCTCAGAGGCTGCTTCCCCGCCTTTGAGATCGGAGGTGGGGGCTGGCCTCTGATCAGCTGTTTCAGAAGGGCTCCTCTGCCAGCCCGCTGATCAGCTATTCCAGTTGGCTCCCAGGCCAGCAGGGAGAGCGCTGCAGAACAGCTGATCAGCCACTGGCAGGGGAAGCCCAGCAGAACAGCTGATTGGCGGCAAGCAGGGGGGCCCTGCGGAACAGCTGATTGATTGGCAGCCAACAGGGGAGCCTCCCCGAAGAGCTGTTCAGCAGGGCTCCCCTGCTGGCTACCAATCAGCTGGTACTCCCCAGTTTGGCAGGGGAGAGGGAAGTAGGTGGGCTGCCAATCAATCAGCTGTTCTGTGGGGCTCCCCTGCATGCTGATCAGCTGTTGGGCAGCTGCCTGCAGGGATTTGGGGGCCCTAGAGCTGCAGATACCTGCTGATGTGGATCAACACACTGCAAATGGCAGTCCGCGGTAAGATGATTGTGGCGGGTGTGGATTGGATGCAGATCCACATTTGTGTATCTGCGCAGGGCTCTACCAATCTATTTCCAGAATAATTTATAATAAGGAAAATATTAGAAATTTAGAACCAATCCATCTTTGTGACACCTGCACCTGAAATAAACTGCTCTTCTTGACATATGCTGTTTTTCTTGCAAATCCGAGTCTGTTAAGATGTATTGATTATAATTTTTTCATATCTGTCCTTGATTTTCCCCCCTCCACCTCCCAGCAATATGTCTCTGAATGCCACAGCACATCTTGCCTGTAACAGACCAACTGCTTCTGCCAATTAACAGTAGGCAAAACCACAGGAAGAAAAAGAAAGGACCTTTAAGGCCCTGATTCTGCAAGCTTCTTCATACAAGAAAAAAAACGTAGTTACTTACCAGTAACTGTTGTTCTTCGAGATGTGTTGCTCAGATTCATTCCACTTAGGTGTGTGCGCGCCCACGTGCACAGATCTGCGGAGAACTTTTCTAGCAGCCCCTGCAGGGGCCGGTCCCAGCGCCCCCTGGAGTCCCGCCCTTATGTGGCGGTACATATAGCGCGACCGGCCCCTCCCCTCCTCAGTCCCTTCTTTCTGCCGACTCCGACAGCGGGGACGGAGGGTGGGTGTGGAATGGATCTGAGCAACACATCTCGAAGAACAACAGTTACTGGTAAGTAACTATGTTTTCTCCTTCGAGTGATTGCTCAGATGCATTCCACTTAGGTGATTAGCGAGCCATACCTTGGAGGTGGGTAGGAGTCAACGGCGAGCTGCCCTCAGCACGGCTCTGCCGACTCGCGCATCGTCCCTTGACTGCTGGACGACAGCGTAGTGCGCAGCAAAGGTGTGCACCGAAGACCAGGTGGCAGCCCTGCAGATGTCATCCAGGGGGACCCTTTCCAGGAAGGCTGCCGACGCGGCCTGGGCCCTCGTCGAGTGAGCCGTCACCACTCCTGGGAGCTGGACGCCTGCACGCTCGTAGCAGAGCCGGATGCAGGCGGTGATCCACTTGGCGATGCACTGGGCGGAGACCGGGGAGCCTCTCATCCTCTCTGCCACCGCGACGAAGAGCTGCGTGGTCTTTCGGAGCGGCCTCGTCCTGTCTAGGTAGAACGCCAGCGCCCTCCTCACATCGAGGGTGTGCAGTCTCCTCTCGTCCTCGGACCCGTGCGGTTTAGGAAAAAACACGGGGAGGAAAATATCTTGGTTACAATGGAACCTGGAGACTACCTTAGGCAGGAACGCTGGGTGAGGCCTAAGCTGAACCTTATCCTTGTAGAACACGGTATAGGGGGGCTCCGAGGTTAAGGCCCTTAGCTCAGAGACCCTCCTGGCCGAGGTAATGGCCACGAGAAAAGCCACCTTCCAGGAAAGGATCATCATTGGACAGGTGGCTAAGGGCTCAAAGGGGGGACCCGTTAGCCTATTTAAGACCAGGTTCAAATCCCAGGGAGGCACCGGGTCACGGACCTGCGGGTAAAGCCTCTCAACTCCCCTGAGGAACCTCACCAACATGGGGTGGGAGAACAGGGACCGTCCCCCCATCGGCTGATGGAACGCCGAGATGGCCGCCAGGTGTACCCTGAGGGAGGCCAATGCTAACCCCTGTAGCCTAAGCTGCAGCAGGTAATCCAGGACAGCCTGCACGGGGGACGTACCGGGGGTTACGCCCCGCGACTCCGCCCAGCAGGTGAACCTCCTCCACTTGGCCCTGTAGGCGAGCTGCGTGGAGGGCCTCCTGCTTCCCAACAGCACGCGTTGGACCTGCTCCGAGCAGGTTCTCTCCTCCTCCGTTAACCAGAGAGCCTCCAGGCCGTCAGGTGCAGGGAGTCGAGGTTGGGATGCAGCAGGCGACCGTGGTCCTGGGAAAGCAGGTCCGGTCTCCTCGGGAGCTCGATCGGGGGAGCGACCGACAGGTCCTGAAGCAGGCAAAACCAGTTCTGCCTCGGCCACGCTGGGGCGATCAGGATGACCTCCGCTCTGTCCCTCTTGATTTTCAAGAGGACCCTGGGCAAGAGTGGGAAGGGGGGAAACGCGTACAGGAGCGCCCCTGTCCATTGGAGGAGAAAAGCGTCTGAAACAGAGCCCGGCTCGCGACCCCTTAGCGAGCAAAACTGCGGGCACTTCGTGTTCCAGGCCGATGCAAACAGGTCCAGACGGGGAACACCCCACAGACGGAAAATCCTGTCCGCCACCTCCGGGTGGAGAGACCAATCGTGCTGGGGTAGAAACGACCTGCTGAGGCGGTCCGCCTCGTCGTTCCTGACCCCCGGCAGGTGAGAGGCGGTTAAACAAAAGTTGAACTTCACCACCAAGTCCCAAAGTCGAAGCGCTTCCTGGCACAGCACCGAGGAGCGCGCCCCCCCTTGTTTGTTGATATAGTACATTGCAGTGGTATTGTCTGTTAACACCTGCACCATTCTCCCCAATAAAGCGTGGAGAAACACTTCGCAAGCTAGTCTGACTGCCCTCAGTTCCCTGACATTGATATGGAGGGCAGCCTCTCCCTGGGACCAAAGTCCCTGCGTGGTCAGACCACCGGTGATATGGGCTCCCCACCCCAGGTCTGATGCGTCCGTGATCAGCGTGACCGAGGGGGTGGGAGCCCTGAAGGGGATCCCTTCCAACACAGTCCCGGGGTCCAGCCACCAGTTCAGTGACCCCAACACTGCAGGGGGCACCGTTACCACCTTGTTCAGAGCATGCCTGCTGGGCATGTACACCTTGGACAACCAACCTTGGAGGGGCCTGAGCCTGAGGCGGGCCAACCTCACTACGTAGGTGCATGAGGCCATGTGGCCTAACAGCTGCAGGCACTGCCTGGCTGTTGTTGTAGGGCACCTCTGAAGTTGCGATATTATCGCCGTCATTGCCTCGAACCTCGAGCGTGGGAAGGAGGCTATGGCCCGCACCGAGTCTAGGTGGGCCCCTATAAAGCCTATACGCTGCACCAGACACAGCGTGGACTTCTGCTCGTTTATGAGCAGCCCCAGAGCTTGGCAGGTGGTCTGGACGAAGGAGACCGCCTAGCGCACCTGCGACTTGGTCTTGCCCCTGATCAACCAGTCGTCCAGGTAGGGAAAAATCTGGACCCCCCTGTGCCGCAGGAAGGCCGCTACCACCGCCATACACTTGGTGAACACTCTGGGGGAGGAAGACAGGCCAAAGGGCAAGGCCGTAAATTGGTAGTGGGCACCAGCTACCATAAACCTTAGGAACCGCCGATGGGCGGGAAGGATGGAGACGTGAAAGTACACATCCTTCAGGTCGAGGGCGGCGAACCAGTCCCCTGGGTTTAGTACGGGAATGATGGACGCTAGGGACACCATGCGGAACTTCAGCTTTCTCATGAACCTGTTGAGCCTGCGCAGGTCCAGTATAGGCCTGAGGCCTCCCTTGGCCTTGGGGACGAGGAAGTACCTGGAGTAGAATCCCGTCCCCACCTCGAGCGGCGGAACCGCTTCTACGGCTCCTTTGAGCAGGAGGGAATGAACCTCCTGAAGGAGTAATTGCTCGTGAGCGCGCCCCCCCCCCGGGGCGGGGGGGGGGGTGATTTCCGACGCCTCTTGGATGGTGCTGGGGAGCGGTGCCGAGAACGCCGTCTCGGTGCCGAGTCGGAACTCGACGACGAAGAGGAGCGGTGTCGGGACTCGGAACGGTGCCGGGACCTAGAGCGGTGCCGGGAACAGTGTCGCGACGCGTCGTCCGAAGACGAAGATGGAGAGGAGCTTCCCAGCTCGACTCTCCGGCGTCGGGTGGTGGGCGGCCTATCCCCCGTCGGGTTTGCCCCGGGAAACAGGTCCTGACTCTCTCTGGCGAGAGTGCCGGAGGCATGGGCAAAGCCAGCAAGGCCTGTGCCGCCTCGAACGCCTCCGGCGTCGAAGGAACCTGTGCAGGGGGTCCCCCACTCACAAGAGTCAGGGGAACCTCCCTGGTTGGTGCCGGTGCCGGGCCCGGTGCCGAAGCAGGGGCCGGCGGCATGTCGGTCAGGAAGATCACCTCCGAGCTCGACCCCGGCCGCTCCTGCGGTGCGGGGGAGCGCTGCAAGCGCGGGCGGCGCTTCTTCTTGCTCGGCACCGAGGCCCCCGGTGCCGGAGGCGCACTCCGCACCGACGAGACACTCGGTGTCGGAGTAGTCCGCGAAGGCTCGGAAGCCGGACTCAAGGCGGACTCCATTAAAAAGGTCCTAAGCCTCACCTCCCTCTCCTTCTGAGTCCGAGGCTTAAAGGACCTACAGATGCTGCACCGATCGGTACGGTGCAGCTCCCCCAGGCACCGCAAGCAACGGTCATGGGGGTCGCTGGCTGGGAAGGCCTTACCGCAGCCAGCACATGGCTTAAAGCCCGGCGAGCCCGGCATGGCCGGGTCGCCGTGAGCCCGAAGGCTCTCTAAACTAACTAACAACCCTCACTAACTGTAAACTAACTGAGTTCGGGATGAACTATTAAGCTAACTACTCACTTTAAGGAGAAATAAAGCCTGTTCGAAGAGCAGGGGTAGTTCTCAACCGACCGTCACGGGCGGAAAGAAGGAACTGAGGAGGGGAGGGGCCGGTCGCGCTATATGTACCGCCGCATAAGGGCGGGACTCCAGGGGGCGCTGGGACCGGCCCCTGCAGGGGCTGCTAGAAAAGTTCTCCGCAGATCTGTGCACATGGGCGCGCACACACCTAAGTGGAATGCATCTGAGCAATCACTCGAAGGAGAACAGTCCCTGCAGGGGAATTACCGGTAACCTTTTAGTATATACAGGACTCAGAATAAGAGACAGAACTGGTGATACATCTGCTTTTGTTTTTAATTTCAGCATTGTGCTTTCTGTAGACTGTCTACCATTCCCGTTATTTGATAAGGGAGATAAATTAATTGTTTAAAAATGGAAGCTATGTGGACAAATATGGAAATCAATGTCAACATAAAAGTCTTCTAATAAAAGGACTAATTAGCTGAGGAATACAAAGTGCAGCACTAGTTGTAAGTTCATGCCATTGTTCATTTGAATGTATGTTTTATGCACTCTACACTACATAGTCCCACATTTCACCAATTCACCCTGAATTTGACTAAGCTACTGTAATTATTACTCCTCTTGTACTCCTGGGGAAAGGTTGCTGCACTTTGCTCACTTCTGTGCTCAGCACTCTGTGTTATTGAAAGAGCATGCCATGAGTGAAATTCTTTCACTAAGGGGATATTTCCCTGAAAGAAGCCACTCGAATTTCCAGTGTTTGGCAGGGTCTCAAAACAAAAATCGCTTATAGTGGTAACCCTTCCGCCAGTTGGAGTCAGCAGTAACAAGGGCCGCGTTCAATAGCTAGCGGTTCCTTTCAACAATACAACACAAAACCAGTTCAAGCCCCCACCCAGTAACCTGGGACAATTACACACCATCTCTTGGGCACCTCTAGAGGCAGTACGTTCCCTCTCTCAAGCACAGACACTGTGTATAGAAAAGAGACCTAACAAAAAGGAGAAAAGTACCCCTGCATTAACTTGGGAAAACGCTGCAAGTAGGATTCACATGCATAAAACCATGAACAAAACACCCACCCCAGAGTATGTGGGGCAGTTTCCTTTTGCTTCAGATTCTTAAATCCAGCAACAAGAAATTCCATTAATGTGCCCCTCCTTTCACAGCACCCCACTCAGGTGTTATCATTAGTCAGGGCAGACCCAGAGTTCACCTACTGCATCCTGGTTGCAGGGAGGGGAAAGAAGGTGCCTTGCTCACTCCACCATGAGGCCACTCTGTTCCAGCCACCCTCCACCAGCTGCCCGTGCTGGCCATTTGTTGCTCCGCAGGCCATGCCGCTAGCCAATCTGTTGCAGACCATCACCTTTTGTTACCACCTGCTTCTCCACGCTGACCTCGGGGGGTTGGTCTCTTGAGGTACCATCCAGCTCTCTGATTCTCAGCTCTAAGTTACTGCCATGCTCATTGTCTGTTTGCTCTTAGGCCTCATCTACACTAGAGAGTTTTGTTGACAAAAGTCAGCTTTTGTCAACAAAACAGTGCTAGTCTATACACTACAATCACCTCCCTGCCGATAAAACGGCCTTGTTTTTTTGACAAAATAAAACCACCTCTACGAGAGGCGTAGGGCTTTTGTCAGCAGAGCTAGGGCAACACACTGTGTCCCCTTAGCGTGGTGGAGGGGCTGTTATACTTGTCAGTTGCTTGTCATACTTGTCAGTTGTCATACTTGCTCCCTTAGAGCAGTGAAATTGACAAGTAAGGGGAGTGATAGCCCACTCCCAGCTGTGAGTTAGGACTGAGTAAGCCACCCAGCTCCTGGCTGACAGCTGGGACCAGGAAGGACAAGGGTGGCTACCACTGGGCACCGAATTGCAGGGCAGAAGGCTGCCATCCCAGCTGCGAACCTGGGATGCGCGGCGGCTGCTGTTCCACAGCTCTCAGCCAGGGTATGGGAGGTTGCCCCCTGGCTGCAAGCCCGAGACACACAATGGCAGCTGTCCCCTGGCTCCAAGCAGGGGCTTGGACAGCTGCCCCCCCGCCAGCTGCAAGCCTGGGATTCGAGCACACCATGGGTGCCTGCCACCCAGTTAGCCCAGAAATGAACTGCTGGAGTCCGCTCCCAGCTCAGAGCCATGACCAGGCGGGATATAGGGCTGCAGTCGGCTCCCAGGAGTGGGGCTGGGGTCAGAGAGAAGTCCCTGCGCGATGCCTTGGCTCCCAGCTGGGACCGGGAATGGGGGTGGGGAGGGCAGCCCACAGGGAGCCTGTTGGCTTCTGGCAGATGATTCTCTCAGCTCCCCCCCACACTGTACCTTAGGTCGGTGGAAGCACTTCAGGTGAGGATGCACTCCACCGACTCAAGAAAAACAATGTGGACATCACTTATTTTTCAAGTGTAGACAAGGCCTTAGCAGGTGAATCTCAGTGCTCAAACAGGGCAGGAACGCTGTCCCATGGTGGATGAGTTCAGCTTTAGCGAGCACTTAACAAAACAAAAGACTCCTAATGGAATCTTAACTTGCTCTATCTTTGAACAGTGGGAGGGGGGCAATTAAACCATGTTTGGGGCTTTTAAGCAGAGCCCACACTGTCCCCACCCTCTATCAGCCTTCAAAGGGCTCTGGCATCCAAGCCCCCTTGCTTAGCCAGTTTGGTTCAGATAATAGAGACCATTCAATCAGAATAGACTACGCATAGTTTTGTTGCCCTTTGCTCATACAGTCAGGGGACCAACAATTCGTTACCCCTGCATTTAACACTAAAGTGATTTTTAACCCAACATCAGCCAAAAGGGATCATTTGGGCAAAGCAGTCCCATCATTCTGAGCACCTAAGCAGGGTAGGTGTGCTCATGCAAATACCAGCTCAGCAGGGGACAGTCCATTCAGACCCTGCTTACATAGCAATAATATCCCAAATGGGGCATCAGCAAGAAAATATCCCTTGCCAGCTATAAAGTTAGTTTGCTTGCAGTACTTGAACTCATTAAAACCTTCTATAATTTGCAGATTTGTTTAAACAGACACCAGGGCTTACAGTAGCTGTTATCTGCTTTTGTGTTAACACACATTAGGAAAGAGTTTCTCCTTACCAGACTAAAGATAGCACTTTTAGACTTAGCTATAAAATGTGTAGACTACCAGAGTTTATGTTTACCCTGGATACTTGATGTAAAAAACATAATGAAATGGTAATCACTGTGACATCCAAGGAGCAGAAAAACATTATACTTCCAAAGATGTATCTCATTATGATGTGAAAACTATTAGGCTATTTCTCAGTGCTTCCCTATCAAAATTTCCTCCTCTGTTCTGTGTTGAAAACCAGAGATAGGAGTCAGGATATTTCAACATAATCAATAGTAAAATATTGCCTAGTGCCTTCCTGAATTTTCTTGATAGGTTCTGAACATGAAGATCTATATATTTGTTTCCTGATAGGTATTAGCGACGGTTGCAGACTGCAATTGTTTAGCAAGATCAGAATATTCATCAGAGGACTCCAGATATTGTATTTCCCCTGACCTGCTTTGTCTGGTAATGCATTTTTTCACTATAAATGGTGCCATACTGATATAAGAGAATTTAAAGAGATAAATTCAAGAGCAGGAATAGTTGCAAAAACCAAAATTTCTGACTTGTCTTCTGGAATGCACCCTGAGGAACTATATTTGACGATACAGAGATTTTACTACTTGTTTATAATGTGTGCATGCAGGGATCTATGGGAAAAGATAAAGGCATCACCTGCGGGGAAGGAGGGAAATGGAAGAGTAACTGATCAAAGCAATTGTTTCTGCTTCTGTTTGATTACAAAGGCGAAAGACAACAACATACAGGCTCCAGGTCACTTGTTCCAATACTTTCAGCAAAACTGACCGTCTGAATGCTAATCATATGGGGAACTAGATGGCTTACAGGGCTAGTAATGGGATACAGAGCCTATCCCCCAGGTCTCCAATCCTGTGCACCTTATATACAATGGCCAAAAATTGTTACTATCAGATCACCATCACTGATCATCAGTGTCCAATCCATAATAAACAGAAGTTAGTGAGATGCTTGAGCAGACAGATAAAGCATGTGCTATCATCATCTGGTCTATAAATAGAGGATTCAGTATCCCAGGCAAGATTATACAAACACTAAATTTACTTAAAAAAAGAAAAAGGGTCACTAGAGCATTATTTTGGTGTAGCTATTCAGTCCTTCTACAATCGACTATGCTTAATGTACTTGCAAGTAGGTATAAATATGGAGGGCTCTTAAAATAAACCTATTTCAAAGCAAGATTTTTCAACAAATACACTTCTCCTTAGAAATGTTATATGTTGCACCATTTGCAAGGTCCATTAGAGACTCTGCACAGCTTGCAAGATCCAAAGAGCGCACACAGCTTGTGGTCCCTGAGGGATTTGTGGATTGCTGGGGTTGCTGAAGCCTCTACAGGGATTTCTGTCAAAAATTAATTATTAAACCATTTTTTACAACTTAAGGAAATTCTCATGCAAAAAGAAAATGTGTTACTTCAGCTTAAAAAAACCTTTAAGAGAATGTAAATTTTCTTAAAATTCAGAAATGTTTGAAAGCCTGGATATTCCCAGTTAATTTTACTTGAAATTTCTGTTGGAAAGGAGCAGGAGCATAAGAAAAGAGAGATTGACCTTCTGTAACTGAGTAGAACAGACCAGAAGGTGATTAAATGTCAAATGCAGGGAATCTGGATAATTCTGACCAGAAGCCAAAACTTGCACAGTTTATATACCTCCACTTCTGCTCTTTTTTGGAGTCACTAAAAACAAGCAGATGTGGAGCTGTTGGCAAATCCTTCACGTCTTAAAATTCAGAGCTTAGAAAAGAGAATTTAGAATGTGTAACCCATGGAAATGTGTGTTTGTTTTACAAATCAGAATCTGGGACCACTGGAAGTTTGAAAAATAATGTATGGGAATATTTCTTTTAGATTTTGGTTTTGTGAACCAGTAGCCTGTTTACACTAGGGTTCCCACCACTGCTAGTGCCCAGGGAGTTTAACCAGTGTTAGCATCCATGGGAAATGTTTTTAAAAATGTCCCAATTATAGAACGAGCTGAACAGACTAAGCACTGCAGAGGTAGTAAACTGAAGTTCTACAAAACAGCAATTTTCAGAAGTATGAAAAAGGAAGGAAGGAAGAAATAGGACTGAGATCTCTGGCAGTCTGCAGCTTCTACCCTTGCCAACTGTGGAAAGAACGAAAAAGAAAGGTTCAAGAATTCAGGGTCCAGTGGCCAAATTCAGCCTGAGTGTAACTATGAAATCCACAGGACTTGCACTCACGTCCCTGGAGCTGAATTCAACTCTAGATATTTGGAATAGAAATCCTGCAGTAGGCTGTGAAGAACCTACAAATCAGGAGGACTTGTTTCAGTGCAGTCCAAGTAGAAAGAAGAAATACTATTCTACTGCAACAGAGGTCTAACCACACGTCATATACACATCTTTATGATGGCATCAGAAAAATCTGAGGAGTCTCTAATTTTTAAAACTTTTCTGGTATGTCCAATTGAAAAACTCAGCTGAATAGCCTCAAGGTCAATAACATTGGAGTTCTGACAATTATCCTGAATAGTGTTGCTAACTTGGGAAAGATATTCGTAGCAGAGTTTTTGAGAGCAACCCAGGGCCATAGAGCCTGCATTGAGTGTCTAAGGAGCACTCAGCAATTTGATCTCCTTCCTTCTTACCCCAGCCATAAGACCAGGTGGCAAAAGTCTCCATGCCCTCTATTCCTCACCACACTACGAAGAGAAAAGACCACCTCCTTCATTCTCCCCTCTTGGCATGGTCTCCATGACCAGGGTGAAGAAAAAGGAACGTCCTCCCATTATCAGGAAAAGAAAGTGGAAACAACATACAGACTTTGTCACCGTAGTGGAAGAGGAAGAGAAGGACCGAGCACTGAGAATGCAACCAACAAGGTAGTCAATAACTCCCAATGCCAAATGTATACTAGGTCCTAAGAGCTGAATCCATGCACTTTCCCACTGCTGATTCTTACTTAAGAAATGCTTGTTGCTTTACTTAATCAGGGTGGAGGTGTAAGCAGGGGTCCTATAAAGGTGAAGGCCGCAATAGGTTTTCCTCTCTTTTCTTCACTAGTGTCTTGGACCCCATCCCGACCCCACACTGTCCTATTTATTTAATTTTCACCACTGGCTTTCATTAAGCTAATGTAAGCGGGGGAATGGTCCCGCTATTGTGGAGAACTTTCCTGGCTCCTACACTAACCCAGTGGAATTGGCTAGCAAAAGGATCTGAGTCCTTGCTCCCAATCTCTTTACCCAGAGATTTGCCTGACCTTGAGGGCTCTCCTCCCACTCTCCTGTGTGGCAGGGTCCCTATGAGTCCGACAAGGTTGGGCCCAGGATTCCTGGGAGGGACTCAACCCCAAATCTTGTTGTGGTCACTTAGGACAGGGGCTTAGGTGTCCTCACTCCGGGCTACTCTCTCTGCACTGGACACTTCCCCGACCCACTAACTATTGCATGCAGTTTAAAGCAGGTACAATTAATTGAACAGCAATCAATGTAAAAAATAAATAAAAGAGGAGAAGGATTAAAGGGAAACAGCTAAGACTGCCCTCTTGCACGCAGGCACCGCACACAGCATAAGGGACATTCACTGTCAGGTTTTCACACGTCGTAGGCCCCCTGCCTGGCTGCAGGGCTGGGATAGAGAGTCAGACACTTGCTATGGCAGTGGCCACATGCCCCCACGTCCTAGGGGGCAGGGCCCTTCTCCCAGCATCCGCCACCCGCCGGGGTCACGATTCCCCTCCCAGCCTGGCCTGCGAGGCCACTTGGCTGGTGGCATCTCCCTGGGCCAGGCCCTGCCCCGGGTCCCCCTCACTCTCCACAGCTGCTCACCGCGCCCAGCTCCAGAGGGCTCCAGCCCCAGCCCCCAGCTCCATTCTGCTCAGCTTGGCTCTCTGGGCTGCTCTGTTGGTTCTGCTGCTGTGGGCCTGGTCTGGGTCTGGTCAGCTCAGCCCCTGGCTGCTTCTCTCATCTCCCAGCCGCCGGCTGCTCTGCCCTTAGCTGGGCCCCGCTCTCTGCCCAGACCGGAAGCTTCAGCACACGGAGGACGGGACCTCCGCACCTGACCCTTCTGGTTCCCTCATTGGCCTGTCTGCCCTGTCAATCAGGCTGACTGGGTGCATTGTCCTCTCCTCACAGGCCCTGGGGCTCTCCTTTCAGTGTCCTGCTTCCTCAAGAGAAGGCCAACCAAAGAGACCCACTAAGTTTCAGTAAAGGGCTAATCGACCCCTTACACTAGCTCTCTGCTTGGAAGCTTGGCAAGGATTTCCTATTTAAAAATACAAAACAAAACACACCCCACTACACAAGCTTGCTGAGAGACAGCTTTTCCCAAACCCCCACAGCTCTGTATAACGTTCAAGAATGCAAACACCTACACTTTACTAGAGATGGAGCTATAATGATCCAAAACACTCGCAAGCAATGTGTACAATCAATACTCCCTGGGAAAACAGGGCCTGCGACTGCCTCTGCACCCTGATTCATAATGAGTGAACTATATACCCACGCTGCAAGCACAGCAGTGAATAATATTGTGCTAGATGTATTCTTTTCTTTAAATAAAATATTTAGTCTGAGGGGTTTACTCCCCATATGGATTTTCCCCATGCCCACTGTGTTTTCTTCTTAACTCTTAGGCACCCAGAGTGCTTTTGAGTGCGCAACTGACTCACTAACACAGAAAGATTTAATTTACTTTTTGAACCACCGTACCATAGAGGATACTAGGACTCTGCATCATACTAAAATGTCCTGGCTCCTTGAGCTTTTATCCTGCAGTTGGCCACCACTGAGCAGATAAAATGTGGAAGATGTTCTAATCCATTTTACTCCACAGACATTTGAGAGTTTTTGATCTTTCATATGTGTAGGCTACAAGTAAGCTATTTATGCCACCCTTTTTGGCCTAAGAAGCGATTCCTTGTCATTCAGCTCCCATTCAGAGAAATTGTGAACCTGTTCCTGCTTCACAGATGAAAGTTGTCCAAAGTTCTGAGCTTAGATTCTTGTAAAGTAATGAGGGAGTGTGGAATAAAATCAAAACTGGAGGCCTTGGACTGGACACACCATTAATCCAGCCTGGTGGGATGGGTTGTAAAACATAACCTTATCTCCCCTTTCGCAGCCGCCTCAGCCCAAGTGTCTGGAACTTTATCATGCAGCTGTAGGCTTCCCCCTTTGCCCAAGGTTAGGAATTCCTCCAAGTCATCATAAAATGCAGATTCCTCCCTTCTTGCCAGCCCAGGAGAGCCCCCCCCTAATTTATGACCCGATACATAGTAAGTAATTAGGTACACCCTGAAGAGAGCACTATACGATCCTGTCTGTGATATGTAACTTTGAGAAACCTATATAAACCTCTATGTAACTTGAAGCCGGCGGAGTGCCAGTGACCAGCACAGAAATGTGCTGCCTGGGCTCCCCTATAGCTATGGTCTGTCTGTATGTGTGTTTGTCAAATTAAAGTTCTACTCGATCTTCCCCTGAATTGGAGTGGCTGCATGATTCCTTCCACGACAGGAGAGATAGGATCAACATCCTGCTCCAAGGGGATTCTACTACAGAAATGTGCAAATCAGGCTTAAAGACACTCATATTCAATGCATATTTCATTTGGCCAGTGAAAGACTGAGGTATATAAAGGAGAAGGTAACGGGGACCTTGAGGCAAAGCCATGCCCAGGGCTGTGTAAAATATGATGCAGAACTGTAATTATATATAACAAAGAAATGTACTAGGCGCAGATAGAAAATTACATAACTGGGAAACTAGGGACCTGGGTTCATTTGTAGCTTTTTCCACTTATAATTTCAAGAAGTGACATAAGTCCACTGAGTCAGAGATACAGTAAGGTAAAACGCATCTCATATTCCAGGTTGTCATTAATTTAAGAAAGCGTGTATAACTCCACTTAGTCAATCTATTTCTTAATTTACTACAATCTATTATGTTAAGTCTCATATGAAAATGCATTGCAGCAATTTAAGAATAATGATAAATTGTACTGTAGATAGCCTTAATGAACCACATGGAGCCTAATGGTTAGAGCAAGGTATTAGGAATTTACAGTCCTGAGTTCTGTTCCTTGCTTTGTCACTGACATTTTGGGGGTAACTAGATCATTTTTTAGTACCTTTTGTAATCCTGAACCAGGTCATGTGACTAGGGCTAAGCAATAAAAGCCAAACTTTTATCAGCACTTCTGTGTGTCACACCTTTATTGCACTGGGCAAGTTATTCACATCTACTTCCCTGTTTTCCCATTTATAAAATGAGGACAATAACATTTACTGACCTCCTGGGGTGCTGTGAGGCTATATTAATTAACATTTGTGGCATGATTTGGAGATAGTTGGATGTATGATGCTGTAGAACTGCAAAGTATACTTACATTAGTAGTAGTACGTAAATATGTCTGATGGATGAGATGAATAATAACTAAAGGAATCTATGCCCAGAACAGAAAACAAAGACTTTCTGAGGCTTGGAAATTTTATGTGGTTGACTGGTCACATTCTTGGTTCCAGATGGTTTTGGCAAGGGAAATGCCAAAATACAATGAGAGAGTCAGTTATCAGCGGGCCCAAAACTACTGAGGACCTGGTCTAGTATTTCAGGCCTGACTGCAAATAGGAAGAGACAAATGTCTCAAGGAAGCCTGTTCTCAGGAGATTCCAGCTCCAATTTGCAAACCCAAGAAATTTGGATAGTTAGCAAGCTTTTTGAGGGCTGGTCATCAATACTAATATGAATTTAGAAATGAAAGCAGATTAGAAATATAAAATACTCTAATTGGGTGAATTCAGGCAATTTGCTATGGATTTTTTTTTTTAATTAAACCAGCCTTGATCAGTTGGTGACCCATTTAGGACAGTGAGAAGTGAATGGTGAGCATGATCTCTATGTAAAAGGTAAAGAATTTAGCTTTATGTCTGTTTGAGGAAGACAGAATCCTGTTGAAATGGCGAGTAATGCAAGCTTCCTCGAGTAAATATTAGACATGCGTGCACTATGAATGCTGAAGACTTTCATCATTTCAGTGACTCTGACTCAATGAATTTGACACATAGTGGGCTAAGTTCTCCCCTGAATTGGAGCTCTCTACAGGAGAGTTGTTGGTGGAGCATAAGGGACCTAATTAAAGCACCCTGATTCTGTGCCAGCTCCAACATCAGTTAACCAGCTGCTCTTAACATAGGTCATATTTCTGAGGGCCCCTAGGCCAATGGTGTTCCTCCATACCTCCTGATCACCCTCTTCATTGAGGAGCTGGCATATAAATTGGCTCTGACAACTTTATACCATCAAAGAACTCTCCCCTACTCCAGGAGAATTCTCTGCTGGCCATTTGGGACCAGAATCTGACCCCTTTGTGGTACCTGGGTGGCACAAAGGGTTCATGGTCATAAGATCTCTTGTCATATTTGTGTTCCTAGCCATTTATTAAAAAGGGGCCACTGTTGTTCCAGCAACATTCTATTAAATTCCTCAAAAGTTTTGAAATTCTCTGGACTAAATGAAAAATATAGAATCTATTGATTTATTTTGATTCAATCTTTCCCTTTTCAGCTGAGGCGCAACCTTAGCCTCCATTTTTATAGATAGAATTTGTGGGTTCAGACAAGTACTTAGACATCTATCTGTCTTTGTGCTCCCAGTGAGTTACAAGCAAAGCAAGAGCTCTCTCTCTCTCTCTCACACACACAAAACTGTGCAACAATGACAATCAAGCCCAGTAACTGCAGATGGAGAGACATTATCTTATACACTGCTCCTTTTTCTGTGAATTTTTAAAGTAATGACTAGTAAACCTTTTAAATGTTTAGTGTTATTGTGGCTCATATGGAGAATTTATTTTATCCTAGAGCTTATCCAGAACCAAACCTCCAGATCGACACTCCACTTAAAGGTTATGGAATGTCAAATCTAAAACCAGGATGGTCTTCAGATTTTTCCAGTGGGTTTCAAGGGAGACACCCTTTTGAAATTTGGACTCTGTTGAGTGCAGAGCTACTCCATCTTGTGGGTGAGAGAATTACAAATATTTTATAAAGTAAGTTAACATTAGCTAAAGTTGTGTTACTTTTGACACTTACCTCTCTATTAATTGGTGAGCCATTCCATCCCACTATTCATTTATAACCTCATTTAGTCTGTGGAGCAAGAACATAATGAGAAAGGTAATCAGAGGAGAAAATATTGTAAAGATTACAGCAGTAAAGAACCCCACAGTATTTCTTGCTGAATATATTGGTCATTAAATGTCTAATACCTAATTCTGAAGCCAAACAAAACAACAGTGATTCATTCTGTCCAGAGTCACAGTAACAAAAACAGGACATGATAAACTGTAACCAATTTAGTCATCGGATAAGTACAGTCCACAAATGCCTTTCCACATATTACTGTATATCAAGAAGTGGTGGGAGACTAACGCTCATTCTAAGGCAGCGCAACAGTAAGGGCTAAAACTATTTTTTAAATCCACTTATCTTTCCTCCAGGCTCGAGCAGGGACTTGGGAGGGACAAAAGGGGAATGGCAGTGCATACAGAGGCTTGCAGTTTAGCCATCAAATACATTCCTGTAGCATACAGAGAAAAGGCAGCTTTTGCAACCTCCTATGGGCCCAGTCCTGCAAACCAACTTCTGTGGGAGTTGAGAGCAGGTTTCCAGGGGCTGCACAGACCCTGTGGTGAAATGTGGCCTGGAGCTGGGAAAGGCCTCCAAAGAGAGGCTGCAAGTGCTCAGTGCGTATTGGTACCACTCCTTGTTCTTCTCACCCTACTCAGGAAGTGTGAGCAGAGCACCCCTCACTACCTCAGGAACAATGGCCACTGATAGGTCCCTGCAGCAAGAGCAGGGGGATCCAGAGTCCTCCACCCCTTCCTGTCACCACTCTGGCGGGCTGGGAGGAATCTGAGCCCAGACCGATGGAACAAGAGATGAGGGCTGGGCCTGCAATGCAGGCTTTCTCCCTGGCAATTGCCTCTAGCCCCAGGCTCATTCCAGTCCTGGATTCCATGAATGGGGGAGGGCCATGAATAAGATCCCTCTCTGGCTACCTCCCCCCAACCTTGCCTGAAGAGAGAGGGAAAGAAGATCTTTGCCCCTGTGTGGAGGAGACACCTCACAGCAAAAAGATGCTGAGGGAGAGGCAGACTGGTTGAGATGGGGGGAGAGAGACGAGACAGAGCATAGTGCAAGGATGTACCATTGCCGTAGCAAAGAGATGGAGAGACATGATAGAGCCTGATCTGCTACTTTAGAACTGCAGCTGCTTGGCTTGGCAGGTGTAACGGGCCAGCAGTGCCTGTCCTTGCTGCATCACATGCTGTGTGTGCCGCTGCAGGGAGGGTTGTGCGTGTGTGTTCGTATTGTGCAAGACTGGTGTTGAGATATGTATCTGTGAGAGACTGGGGCTGGGAGTGTGGTTTTGAAGTTAGAATCATTGACCCCTATTCCCGAAGCATGTTTCCGCACGCAGTCCTCAAAGCCTCCCAAGTCTGGGCAGAGTCAATTTCCCTCCAAAACTCAATATAATCTCATTTGTAGGGCTTATTTACACTGTTCATGTTGTAAACAATCATGCTTAGGTTCGAAGTGTCTTGCATTTTTAACAGGTGTGTGTGTGGGGCGGGAGGAGTAAACAAATGACAGAATGGGGGCACCAGAGAAGTAAGTCAGCAGGGGGCTCAGTATGTGTTTTAAATGACCCAGGAGCAAAGCAATTTAAGAGGAGGCACCACACAATATCAGGCCAACTGTCTCTCCCTGACCCTCACTCTTATTGATAAACTTGGAACATTTTGAAGTTCTGAGGAACAGCTTGCCTGCTAACAGCGCAATCTTGAGAATTCCAGTTCAAAGTTAATCACCATCACTACATAAAATCATTACAATAAATATTAAAAGGAAAAACATCATTAAACTTTTGATTTCTAGCAAGGAATGGCAGGCAGGCAATCTCTCTGCAGGAACAAAATATGAAATACTCATTAAACTGGAATGGCTAGTAATTGGAAACATTTTTCATTTGTGAAAATTCCTCAGAGCTGTCAAGTCTCATTGCAAAGAAGGAGAATGTGGCAGATGCTTTGTCCAGACAGAACAACTTATTGGAAGAAACTGTTTACCTCAGTAGCTTTGAGATGGACTGGAAGAGAGGAGCAGATTTACATCTCTTCAGAACACCCTACTAGAGAGGTATCCTGCAGGGATCAGGGCTGCACTAACGAGCTGGAAGGAGACGGGTTTCTTACACTGCTCCCTATTTCAAAAACCAAGTCTAGTTCTAGTCAGGATCTGGACTGGAAAAATCCTAGATATACGTGTCAGAGCTGGTCAGCAAATTATCTTCAACATGGAATCCAAAAACATTTGCCCCCATGTTTTCCAACCAGCGGTGTTGCTGGCATAGTATGACTTCAGCCTTTTTAGCAGATATCCCATTATTATTAAGGAGGGTGACAGGCGTCTACAAATGGACAAGTTTGTGATGGATGACAGAAAATATGTCTCGCAGGCTGGTAGTACTGATTCACCTCTTATCAGGAGGGTCTTTTCTCCTGGTTTTTTTTGGAAAAAATCAGTGACCTACTCTCCGGGGAGACAGGAGTCTATTCACTCACAGGGTCTGTATACTACATAGGTACTTCTTCTCTTGGCTGGACTCAAAAGATAAAGATTCTTTTGAGAGAACTGATACCATCCTTGAGTTTGGCTTTCTGGCTGGCAAGATAAATGACAGAAAAGACGTTACAGTGAATAAGGTTTATTCCTCAACTTTATGCAACTTTCTCTTTCTGCAGTATGAAGACAGGAACATACCATGTTACTAAGGGCATCTAATTTGAGCAGACAATTAATTGTAGTCTAAGTTTTAATGATGCTCTGGAGAACAGTTTAATGACTTTTGACCACTAGCAACTTTGAACTTTCAATTTCTCTTTCATAAGGACGACCAACTGTTGGTTGAAATATGAGACATGGTTGTCTGGAATTCCTGTTTTATCTGGTGAGATATGAACTTTTCTTGTTTTTAATTGCATCTGTGTGTGCGTGTGTGTAAATATTTTCATCCTTTTATGCTGAAGTCTTATGCCATTTAGTTGGTTTGACTAGGAGAGTACATTACTATTTTCTGGCTCCCAATATTGCCGTAGAAGTTATGTGCACATATTTAAACACCTACACGAAATATGTCTTTGTTAGACCTTTCTAGATGTTTATTCAGTTTCAAATATAAGGCTGCAGAGGAGCTTCTTTGTAGAAATCAGACACTACATTAAATTCTACCTTTTATTCTTCTTTGTAAGTTCTGATCTCTTCAGTACTTGCTTAATAATCTTTTTACTTTACCTTTAAATGTGAAAAGTCTTTGCTGCAGAGGGGTGCAGCAGTGTTATGAGGCAGTTCAAGATGGCTGCTATTAGAGAGTGAGATATGCACTATGTGCTCTCACTTATGGAGGATTTATGCATATGTTCTTTTTTGTTTTGTTTTCCTTAATCTACAAATACTGTAAATTGTTCAAAATGGCAAGTACATGATGCAAATTATACATGGGAAACAACAGTCTACATCAACCATCAAAAAGAATACTATTGCACCTTTCCTATGTCTGTACAAATGAATAGCCATGGAAAGAATCAGTACACATCAGTCAAATAGCAACGGTGTGTTCTAGGATTTTGAATTGAAGATTTCAGCAAAGAAAGGAAGACTAAGATACCTTAGAGTAGATGTACACTGTATAGTACCCTGAAGAACAATCCCCATTAAAAATACACAGCATGATCAGCTTTAAACCTAAGGGTCCAAATCCTAAAGACCTTAATCAGCTTCTACTCAGATAAAATTATCATCAAAGTCAAAGGGGGTTTTGACTGAATAAAAGCTGAGAAGGGAGTTCAGGGTTTGGCCTAAACTTTTTTACGTTAACTATCCAACACTATCTTTTTTAAGATACTAAGAATTCTAGCAAATCTCTCTCCTGTATTTTTGTCAATTTATTTTTTTAAAACTCTGTAGGTCCGAGTATTCTCTCAGACTACTTTGGAACTAGCATAGCTCCATTGACTTTAGTGCAATTTCTTCCAATTTATCCTGTTGAGAGAGTAGTATCAGGTCCTAGGTATATAATTATTTTACACAGGCACAAAATTAATATTTTGTGATATCCACAGTGCTATAGTTTCTACTCTCCATTTTGTTAAACATATTAGACCAATGCACATGAAATTTCAGCAAGCTGTGCTTGTTATCTGTGCATCAATAGGGGTAGGCCTGCCAGAAGGTAATTTTTAAAATTTGTATTGATTAAAATTCTCAGTTGTGTGAAATCGTGGGTTTTAAGCATTTTTTTTTCAATTTTTATCAATTTCTATATTCACAATTGCTTGAAATTAAGCAGGAGTGAGACAATAAGTATTTAATGACAGTAGATATTGAGAAAAATAATGAATGCAAGAGTAAGGGAGCTGACAACAGAACATGTTAGAAAATATCATCAGAGAAAAGGCTGAGGTGCTTGGAACACATACATACATCCTATGGAAGAGCACAGAATCATAGAAATGAATGGCTGGAAGGGACCTCAAGAATCCTCAACTAAAGCCCCCTGTGCTGAAGCAGGACCAAGTAAATCTAGACCTCCTTAACAGCTGCTTTTCCAACCTCTTTTTAAAAACTTCCACAACCTCCCTTGGTAGCTTATTCCAAAGTTAAAAAGTTAGTTAGTTAGAAAGATTTTCTTAATATCTAACCTAAATCTCCCTTGCTGCACACTAAACCCATTGCTTCTTGTCCTACCTTCAGTGGATATAGAGGACAATTGATTACAGTCCTCTTTATAATGGCCCTTAAGAAGGAAGTTAACAGCTTCCCCCTCGGCCTTCTTTTCTCAAGATTAAATATGTCCAGTTTTTTAACTTTTCCTCATAAGACAGGTTTGCTAAACATTTTATCCTTTTCGCTGCTCTCCTCTGGACTCTCTCCAGTATGTCCACATTTTTCCTAAAGTGTGGCAGCCAGAATTGGACATAGTACTCCAGCTGAGGCGTCACCCATGGCGAGTATATTACCTCCCATGTCTTACTTACAACATTTCTGTTAATACATCCCACAATGATATTAGCCTTCTTTTTTTTTTTGGCAACTGCATCACTTTGTTGACTCATATTCAATTTGTGATCCACTATAATCCCCTGATCCTTTTCAGCAATAATACCATCTAGCCAGTTATTCCCCATTTTGTATCTGGTGCATTTGATTTTTCCTTCCAAAGTGTAGTACTTTGCACTTGTCTACTGAATTTCATCTTGTTGAATTCAGACCTGTTCTTCCATCTTGGTGTCATCTGCAAATTTTATAACCATATTCCCCACTCCATTATCCAATTAATGAAAATATTCAATAGAATAGGACCCAGGACTGATCCCTGTGGGACCACACTAGATACGCCCTCCCAGTCTGACAGCAAACCATTGAAAACTACTTTTGAGTATGGCCTTTCAATCAGTAGTGTACTCATCTTATAGTAATTCCATAAAGACCACATTTCCCTAGTTTGTGTACGAAAATGTCATGTGGGACTGTGTCAAAACCTTATTCAAATCAAGATATATCATGTCTACTGCTTCTTCCCTATCCACTGGGCCAATAACCCAGATGCAAGACATGCTGTGCAAGCATTGAATTGGGTGTCCAACAATAGTCAAGGAAGAACTGGCAGAAAACAGTGATGGAGATACTGAATGTGCTGACATCACCTGGGAAGAAGTACCACAACTAGTCAGCTACCATGATCAGTGAAGGAACTGGACTGGCCAATGTGTCAGTGGCACAGGAGGAACTAAAGTCTAAAGAAAGATGTTGAGATTCAAAAATTTAACGTTTTATTTGTTTGCAAAAAGCCTAATTCAAAAATCTAAATCACAGAATTTTGCCCATAAAGTCTTCTGTTCCCACAGCTAGGAAGTTTATGCTAAAAAAAATATCTTGGGCCTTTTGTTACGGGTACTGGAATGGATAATTATTTGCTAAAGCCAGCAGATGATTCTAGTTTTCAAAAGCTCTCCAAATTTGAGCTTATGTTCTTGATGTGGCACAAAACACTGAGCTGCCCAAGTTACTCTTCAGAGAGGCACATGTAATGTTTATCTTGAACTTTTCTGAACAGACTCAGTGATCTTTTCACAGATACTGAAGTTACTGGCACTACGAGTGTACATAATGCCACATTGCACGTGACAGGCAATGACTGGGGTTTTCACTTCTCCAATACTCAAGTACTGATATGCTATCATCATGGGGCATGTCATGCACCATGTACAAGTCAAAATCATGCTTGAACTGCTCTGTCTTGCAAGGGAAAATACACACAATATTTTCATAGTCGATAAAACTGCGTGACATCTAAGCCTTGACAAATGGATCAAATACTTTATGGTTAGCAAAAAGAGCTCCTGATGCACAGAGTCTGTCAGGTTCATTGTGGGATATGGCTACCATATGGTTGCCTTCAGTTTGCTTTGAAATTCTGATGCAAACGCATTCATTGCAGATGAAAGGAATGATCTTTTGGAGCCCATTGACTTGAGTTCCACTTCTTTTAAAGCACACGTACATCATCAGCAACTTGTAAATTACAGTTAAGCAGTGGATGAATGCGATGGATCGGGGTGCATTTATTTCCATTTGCAAATTAACTCCATGGATTTTTCCTATAAATACAGAAAGAAAACTTGCAATACAGTTCTCACTGGTTTCCATTGGCCTACATTACCCAGCATAGTTTCATTGCCTTCTTTGAGGTGACTGCATCCTCTTCTTCACAGTCTGCCACATTGTCCCATATGCATGAATGAATTTTCCTGCTCAGACCAGGAAAACCAGAGTGATGCCACCCATGAGGTGGCACATGCAAGCCCATTGGCTCACACTGTTACTCCCACAGACTTTAAAAATCCCTCACCTTTGCCTGTTGGCATGTATAAATATCACTGGAATATGTACCACAAAGTCACTGATATTAAATGCATCAGTTTTGATTGCATGATCAATGGCTATAGGCAAAAGATGAGCAATACATGGAATGTAGAGTAGATGTGGATACTTTTCTGCAAAGTCCTTTACTAAGCATTGACTCTACATCGCGGAGTCATTGCTAATTGACATACAGTTTTCCCAAGTTTGGCCAAACTCTTGCAATGTATCTTGAATCCAAATTGAAGTGACCCCCCACATTGTACTGCAAGACAGAGAATTTCAATAGAATAGTATTTAATGATTTATTTTCGTCATTTTGTAGAACACTGCAAGGATGTTAATTGCTGGCTTTCTGGAAAGCTCTGTGGTAAGTGAATGAGCAGGGCTCCGTGACACAAGGTCTGCACGGGGCTCCCCGCAAGACTGAGGGGCCCAAGGTATCAGATCCCTGTGGATGCTAGGTGTGAGGGAGGCTTCAATCCTGGCTGGCAGAGCAGAGACTCCTTCTGAGAATGGTGACAAGGAGGACAAACCGAAAGCCTGAGGGAGACCACAGTGCTGCTGAATGGCTCAAGCCGGAGGCAGTGCACAGACCCCCCTGCACTTCCAGACAGTGAGCAGGGTCATTAGCAGCAGGGCAGCTGGGGGCTCCCTGTATGGCTATGGGGTTGCTGACCAGCCAAGGCCCAGGATACTGGATCTTTGCAGGCAGTAGGTGCAGAGGAAATTTCACTCACTGATTATTGCGAATAGATTTTTTTATGTTGATTTCTGTGTATCAGTTGAAATTGACATTTACTGCTGGCTAATGAGTAATCTTGCGTTTTCTCAATGCTGATTCTAGTATTTTATAAGGACTGAAAGTTTTCAGGAATGTAAACGTTGTTCAGTTGAAGATCTCCAAATGCAGAAGCTATTCTAGTGGTTTTGCTTATAGCAATTTGCAGATTGGACAACAGACTGATTGAATAAAATCAATTAATTGTATTCTTCATTTCAGAAACTCTGCATACATAGGTCAAACACATTGTTGTAATGCTTATCTTTGTCTTGGTTACTTGTAGAATTGCCTTGTCAGTCATCTAGACACGACTATTTCTAGATTATTTGATCCAAACAGTGGTTTGTAACCCAAGTAAGAATGCCAGCAATGAGGATATTTACTCCTGTTTCCATCCAATCATAGTGGCTGCTGGTCTTCGTTAGGAATACCCATAAGATTTTAATTTTTTTTAGATTCCTTTGCAAGAGTAGGCCCTGCCATCTCTTTCCTCCATCAGAGCAGCAAAGTCCTTTTGGTCTACTCTGGTTCTTAAGAATAGTGGGTTAAATTTTCAGCTAAATTTATCAAGCTCTACTCAGTAGAAATGGGAATTGGAAGAGAATATATAGTTTTATATCACCATTATTCCCACCCACCCACACACTGATTATGGGGCTGGCCAAAGCCAGGTTGACCCTAGCACATATTAGAGCAGCCTCAGTACTGCTCTAACTCACATGGACAGGTAACAACCTTCAGTGGCCACTCTAACCAACCAGAAGTTTCTGGAACAAAATCACATTGATGTGCTTCTTGAAGGATTCCTATTCAGAAAAGGACTTATGCATTTGCTTAAAGAGCAGCTTGTGTTTAAGCACTTTCCTCAATAGGAATAAACTTAGCGATGTGCTTAGGCTCTTTCCTGAATTGGAACTTTATTAGGGGATCAGGATCTAGCCCCCTATGGTTCTGGTCTCCATATTTTTTCCTTGCCAACGCTACATCCCCTTTGTCCTCATTCAAGTTTTTAGTTAATATTCTTTTGTTTTAGTAAATTAAGTTAGTGCAGGCTGACTCTTAGCAGGGCAGTATTACTTTAAAAGTAGAGCTGACAATAATATGACCATAGAGCTAACACAGAGAACTTTGTGTAACAACAGATTTGTTCTTCACAATGTGTTCGCAGCCATAATAAATATATATGGAAAATTTTGGCTACTATATTTTTTCTTTGCACATTGCACAGTATTTTCACCATGTGATCTTTAATTTTGCAAGATGTTTGAATTTTGTAATTTTTATCAAGCAATTATTCAGTGCAGCCACCACTGAAAGCAGATTTTCGTGGTGAGAGAAATGGAAGAGGGCCACTTGCTAAGATGAAAAACAATTTTATTCCTGCAAAAACAGCCATTTCACAAAAATGAAAATGCAAGAATTTCCTGAGGAAACTGCTAAATAATGTGCTTTTCATTAATCCAGTGAAAGATTAATTTGTGCTGGCATCATAAACAACTAAAATACATTTTCATGTAGTTCCATCAGTAAATACTGCTGTATTAGATGTGTATCATAAATACCCTGGAATTCTGTAAGTAGAACATTTGGGAATGCAAATATAAATGGTAGGTGAGAAGTACTTTCTACGGGCTATAACAAATATAGCTCTTCAAGGAGAAAAGCAGTTGGAATATAAAGCTATGCATGCCTGATACTGAAAACAAATCTGTTTTGCATCATGCAGTGTAGAAAATTATTCAAATACAGTTGCACCCTCTAAACACAATTATAACAAGGTTTCTTAATGCACCTGAAATTAAAAAATTACTTTTTTGGCATATAATGAAATTATACAGTTTTAGCTACTTCAACATATGCTACAACTCTGTTTGGAGCATGAGCCCTTTTGTAAACAGTAGGCTAACTACACAATAAGCTTTTTTCTGCTATGCTACTCTAATATCTTTTATACCACCATTTACTATAGTTCATTTTCTCAGGTGGCTCCTTTTGGGTAGCATTATACACAATCAGTCAGCTTTATGTGCTTCAGAATTGCCTCTGATGCTTTTCTTTCATCCTAAAAAGCCTCTGTAGTATATTATACCACTTTACAAATGGAAGTATCATACTAGGCTTTTATGTACATATGTAAATTGGTTTAATTTATTTATGCCAGTGGTCTGTATGGTCTAATTGTGTAACTGGTGAGTAAACAACTTTTTTCTGCCTGAATTATTTCTTTTACAACTTATATTTATATATTTCATGCCACTCACTCTAAAGAGGCCATTTATTCATTAGCTTTTAATATAGTGGGTTCCGCTGCCAAAGCAGTAACAGAGTTCTGGCAGCTTTGCAGCAGGTCAGTGTCTTGTTGGAGAAGACATTAATGACAGAAACACAGAGTATTCTAGTCTCATCCATTTATTTATGGTGTTTACACAAGTCCTGTTTATCTTGAACAGAGATGTGAAAAACAGCACCATGGCTTCACAGCTCCCAGCTGCAAAAACCAAAGCAAAGAAGCTAGTGTGTCCAGCCCTGTTCTGGAAGAACAGAACTCTCTCTGACCTTTGGTCTTTGCCTCCTTTCAGCACACTGTTTGTTCCTGATTCCTGCCTGCCATGTAAATGAGACCATTTGTGCATCCTAGCTGCCTGAGAGTGTTTAGAATGTGTGTGTTGTAATGGTCGTGGTAGTTTTCTACCATTGTAATACACTTCAAGACGTTCAGCCTTTGGAGCGCTGGACTGGTTAACTGCTGGACTGCTCCAGTTCTCCAGGTTACACTGATGTGCTAACATGTCTAATTTTAATAAAGTCTATTTTGTTTAAAAAAGAAATCTGTAACTACAGCTGCCAAAGCCCTCAGTCTCACACCACGTGGTATGAGCATTTGGAGACTAGTACTCAATAGGCTAGATCCGTAATATTCAGACTGAGGCTCCCGAGCTGCAAGTGGCTCTCTAATATGTCTCCTGTGGCTCTTTGAAGTACATATTAAAACACTGTGCGATTTAATTATTTAATCTAAGTTATTAACCAATCAGTATGCTTTTACTATGTTGTTAACCATTTTAGTCACTATAATAATAATATTTGCTGTGAGAATAGTATATATATTCTGTCATACTGTTTCAATATGAATATACAGTACTACAGTAAATGAAACAATGAATTCACACTACTGACTCTTTTGGATAATGTTGATCACTAGTGGTGGCTAGGCCAGCTAGAGATTGACGAACCTGCTACATCTTTGAGCTCATGCAGTAGAAGCTCATGGATTTAGCGCTAGGGGTCCCAGGTTTGATCCCGACTGCCAATGCCCCTATGCAGGTCAGGGTTTCACTTGCACTTTTAACCACTTTAGAATAAACATACATCTTTAGAAGAGCTTTCATTGTTTTTATTTCCATCCTTCTCCTAAATCCCATTACTAAATCTCTGATCTGCAGTACAAGGAACATCACGTGAGCTCCAACTGTGGCTCCATGGACTTCATACTCACCTTTTCCCATTAATTATGTGCTATCTGTAATTAACAGATAATAAAGTATGGCTTGATTCAGAAGAGCACCCAGAAGTATCTTATCAGGAGTTTCTTGGTCTAAAATCTCAAGCTTTCCATTATTCTTCAGGTTCCATTTAGATCAGAAATAAGCTCCTCTCTCTGTGTGTGCAAGAATGTCATCCTGTCCAGAATGAGAAAGGGAAAACCAGAGAAAAATAGGGCAGAAGTTAAGAGCACTTACCAGCCAGCAGAGGAAGATGCAACAAGCAGTTTCCAGTTCCAAGATGATCACTGTATTGCTGCAGCTTCCTGTCCTTGCCAAATATAGAGGGTTGGCCCCCAGAAAGGCAAGCTGGGAAGATCAATATGGAGACAGTCACAAAGCAAGGCACTTATGGGTTAGAACAGCTTGTGTGTTTTATGTATTACCACTCTATCTGATAACACTTTCACTTCAGATCTTGGGCAACTGTTTAGGCTAGTTCCAGAGGGGTAACTGTGTCAGTCTGTTTTTAGCAAAACAGAGTCAGATGCATCTGACGAAGAGGGTTTCTGCCCACAAAAGCTTATGCCCAAATAAATATGTTAGTCTTTAAGGTGTCACAGGACTCTTGCTATTTCATTTAGGCTAGGCCATTTTTTCCCTGAGATTGAACCAGAACCGTCATCCCACACTGCTGTGTTCTAAATAAATTATTATTAGTGGTAGAAGTCATAGTACTATAGTAGTACAAAAGCTCCTCTTAGGATCAGGTTCATTGTGGTAGGCACTGTATAAACATATATGAAGAGACAGTCTCTGTCCCTGAAATTATTACAATCTATTCTTCTTTGGAGGAAAAAAAAAGACAGAGCCATGTGCAATTCAAGTATACAGATCTTTTGGCATCCCAATTACATTTTTAATTCAATGCAACTTATTCCTAATTATGAAAATGATGTGTGTTTATTGAGTATGTTTCTGTTGTTTAGTATAATCAGTATAACACCACCACTAGTAGTTAGTATAGCATTATAACTATGGCATAAAACCAAGAGCTCACAAAAGTTAGAGCTGTGTTTAGTTGCTTCTCAAAGATTCATCCTTTACAAAATGAGAGGTAGCATGGTTTAGTGACTAGGATACCAAAAGGGAGTTGGAGGATCTGGGTACTATACCTATCTCTGCCACTGAACGATTCATATGGAGGTGGGCAAATCTCAACCTCTCTGTGCCTCCATTTTCTCCATCTGAAAATGGGCATATTGATATTTATCCTGTTCTCTAAAGAGCTTTGAGGTCTTCTGCTGAAAGCTACTATTAAGTGCTGAGTATTCATTATTATTATTATTGCAGATGTGCGTTACAGATTTCAGCGCTAAGAGTCAATACAAGACACATGTGGTACATCCTCCATCCTCCCTTATCAGCGTTTCAGGAGAGAAAGGTAGAAAAACTGGCAGAGTTAACAACAGCAAGAAATATAATAATTGTTCACAGTCTGATTATTAAAATGCTGCATTGAGGCATTGTTTTATGTTGGGGCATCTCACAAATGCTCCAGTCTTGTGAGGTACTGAGCACCCTCCATCTCATTGATAGCAAAAGATACACCTTGCAAGACAAAATATGCACCTTGCAGTATTAGGTCTATGCATCCTTCTTCTGATCTAATCACTTTGCCAGAGCAAACCCAGTGTTCTACTAAAAATGTAATGAAACAATATGATAAACGGTTACCCAAAACTTCAGGAAGCTCATAATTAATGAAGATCCAGGCAACACTGAATATTTTGAAGATACTCTGATCCAATTTTAAACAATCATGATATTTAAAAATATGGTAGTGGTATACCAATGGACCTATATTTTCACAGATATATTGTCAAATGAATTGTTCATGTGGTATCATTAAATTTTAAGACCTGTAAAAAGAATGGAGGCATGCCAACTCCTTCACTGATAAATCAAAGAAGAATACAACCTGAAGCACTAAACACAGTTCTCAGATGAATATTCTGTAAAAACAGCAATGAGATGTAAGAAGGTGGTTTTGTATTTAGTTTTGATTGTTTCATGACAATGTGGGGAAACCAGTCATCAGCACTAGCCCAAGATAAATAGACATCCTTATCCTTTGTGCTGAGATCACCCGATATATTAAAGGGACTGTAATTTTCTCAGCAAACATTAAATACAGTAAATAAATACACACTGTAAGAACAAAATGCTGCATTAGATATTCACAGTCACTGGATGAATTCGTAGTATTTTTTGAAGTCCCATTTGTTTAGAACTGTTTTGGTCTAGCTATTTATACTGGATAATTTTTTGAAGTCAAACTTTAAAACTTTGTGGTTAATGTTTTCTTTTCTTAAATACTGCAAAACATTGCTTGGAAAGCTGAACATATTAGCAACTACATACTGATATTAAATATAGCACCATGTACCGTCTATATATGATAAATCATGTTTCCAGAACCCCTGAATTTATTTGACTGATCACTATATTTTAAGATTTCTCATTAAAAAGAGATTTTGGCACTTACTCTCTGAGCCAGGTCCTCAGCTCGTGTAAATCATTCACTGTAGCTCCATGGGAGTCAGTAGAGCTATGCCAGTTTACACCAGCTGACTTTCTAGTCCTGTTTAATTCAATTACTTTTAATATATAAAAAATGAAGAATACACAGATGAGGGGAAACCACTTGTGACAAATTTTAGATAACATAAATGGTTAATAACAATACAGAGATTTTAACAGTATACATTATTGACAGGTCTTGAAAAATTTTACTGGCGCCTACTTACATGAGGACTAAGCCTACTAGACCAGGTGAAATATACCTACTTTAGCCCTCCATACACAATGCCAAACTTATTCATTTTACATCACAAGATTGTCACTCCTGCAAAATTTTTGTTCCAAATCATTCCTGCATTCCCAAATTAATGCTGGTGCCACCCCAATATTAACTTAATTAGTGTTCATTTCTTTCCTTCACACCCTTAATAAATCAACAGAAACTTGGTCATAGCTCTCCATTCCCCTCCTGAGTTTGCAGAAATCCTTCTCTGTTCCTTATCGCTTCCTTCTTTACCTAGGCCCTCTGCTGTCCAGTTTTAAGGTGTGTCCATTGCAGAGTTAACTTGGGTGGTCAGTACTTGGGTTAGCCTAACCTGTCCGTCAGCAGCCACACTGCGAAGCCCTACCTGAGTTACTGTGTTCTCATTGGTGCTGCCCTCCCATGCGTGTCACTAGGACTTCTGGGACCACATCACATTTTTTGTGCTGCGCTAAGTTGAGCTGCTCCATGATTCTTTCCCAATGAACTGTGGGAGAACTTGTCTGTCCTTCTGGGCATACAGGGTGGGAGATACGAGGAGGCATGAGAGGGCTATCAGCACTTGAGTAGTCCTTAAATGTCCATGCTGCAAAGTGATGGGTTAACCGCTCCCAGCTGCCCAGCTCTGCTTTCTCCATGGTCACATAGCCCTGCGCCACTCAAGTTTGGCACAGCTGCCCCTCCAATATGATGGAGGGACAGCCAGGCCAAACTGAAGCAAATGACATTGCAACCTGGTGAATGGGTGTGCAGCACCATTCAATTACCCCTCCACCCAGTTGTCAGGGCTCCCTCTGAGATTGGGGGCCCTGTGCAAGTGCAGTCTGCACACTCCTTAATCCAGGTTTGTGTATATCTTCACTGTAGGCTTTACACAGACTCTGTCTTGGGTGTTGCCTTTAACGTGATCCCATCTGCACACAAAATCGCCTGTGATGGGAGTAGAGTGTTGGCCTGGGGGAGGGAAGGGCACCAATGAGTGGCCTTGAAGGTCCTGGGGGGCAGGGGCTGAGGGGCTATGGAGTGAGCTGTTGGTGGGCTCTGGAACAAGTCAGGAGTGTTGGGGAGCTGCGGGGGGAGGGGTTGGGTGTATGAGGGGTGTGAGGGGCAGTGGGATGAGTTGTAGGGACTATGTGGGAATGGGAGATTTGTGAACCATGGGGGGTGGGGACCCAGATGTTGGGGACATGAAGGGGATGTTGGGACTTTGGCCAGCGGGCTGAGGAATTGGAGATTGCTAAATAGCCTGTATATAACATTGCTGTGATGCACGGGGGGTGGGGGGGGTGAGGAGGAGGAGAGACAGTGTCAGGATAATTGGGGGCTGATGCAGAGCTGCTGGGGTATATGTGGGGTTTCAGCGGCCTGTGTGTGAGGTAGACTATGTATGGGCAGGTGTGATTTGCTGTCTAGTTTACAGAAGGTGAGGAAGGGCCTTATTTCCACAGTGCACAGGGCCCCGAAATTAGGGTGACCATATTTCCTCATGCTGAATACGGGACACCTGGTAAAATTACTCGTGCATTTATGTTGGGGCCTGTAAGTGCAGAGCTGACCGGGAGCTTTGGGAGGGGCAGGGGGCACCCAGAACTGGCTGGGGGACACACACAATGATACACAGACCCCTGCCCCTCTCTCACACACACTGACCCTCCATGCTGGCTGGGCCCAAGAGAGGGGCCTGATTCTCCTGGTACCTGGCACTGCGTCTTCCAATATTTAAGAAAACGTCAGGACACCTGGAAGAGGGTTTAAATACGGAAATGTCCTATTAAAAATGGGATGTATGTATGCAAAATTAATTGGGATTAAAGAAAATTTAAAAATCCAGGCCTGGAGAAATACCCTTAAAGTAGTAGGGGCTCTGCTTTCCCTTCCTTGAAAACATAGTGGTTCAAACTGCCCCATCTTTCCCTTTCTCACTTTGAAAAAAACTAGCTGCACCTGGACTTACGCCCCTCCCATCCTCAGAAACTTCTAGTAATGTAGAGGCCCATCTGCTCCATCTCTACCTTCTGAAAAGGAACCAGCACTGCTGTTTGTCTCACTCCCTCCTATACAGTTAATGGAGCACATGGGTTACTCTAGTCCTTTCCTTCCCTTCAGAAAAAAGTCCCAATTCAGTCCAGCCACTCTGGGGAAAATGTCTACTCTTCCTGCAGTGGGTCAAGTGCTGATGTCAGTTCACAGGCAATTAAATTTTAACATTTTCCAACATTAAACTCTAACAAATGTGTTTATCAGAATCCCCACAAAATTTCAAATGATGAAAATGAAGAAAAACCAAAGTTAAATGCATTAAAAACAAACTACTGAGGGGATAGTAAAATCCAATACGGGAATGCTAAATGCAAAGAAAAGAAACATCTGTCTGTTTTAGGTACTTATATGGCCCCTATCAGCATGGTATGAGAGTACCTCGTAATCTTTAATGTATTTATCCTCACAATACCCCTGTGTAATAGGGAAATGCTATTATCCCCATTTCATAGATGAGGCACAAAAAGGGAAAGTGACTTGCCTAAGATCACTCAAAGTCACACTGTGGCAGAACAGCAAATTGAATCTGGAACTTTTAAATCCTAATCTAGTGGCCTAACCACTTCACCATCCTTCCTCTCTCTGATTAATCTTCATGTGTCAGGTACCCATCCATGTTAGACAGTGTTATCAACAGTGTAAAATCATGGCCCCATAAAGATTCCACCCAAAACATTCACTTTCATTTTATAAGAATACTACAGAAATAATGGCAGAGAATGAAGTCAATGGGGTTGCTGCTGTTGAGTTTCTCAGAATCAAGCCCAAAACTATTCGAGCAGGAACCAAGATTCATGTGCTCAATGTTGTATGCATAGCAAACACTTGCATATGGTGAGTCAGGCATCTAAATGGCCTGTGTGCATGCAAATACCTGAATTGCACATACCCATTGGATAACTTGCAAGAGTGTATTTGCCTCACTTTAAAAATTGGGCCCAAGCTGTTTAGAACAGACGTTGCCATTTTCTGATCATCTGCTGATTTTTTCAGTGCGTTTTGATGTTTTATAGCCCACGGAACCAGGGAATGATATGTGGTAGTTTGTTCCTCTTCTATTAATCAGTGAGGGAACATCCAGCATTTGACCAATACATGTGAATTTACATTAGCAATTTTCAATGATTTAACTGCCATTTACAAGAGACCCAGAAACACCTCAAAGGATTCGAGTGGTAATTTAGAGCCAATAATTTTAAATGATAAAAGTTGGATCCAAAATCTAGACATGTTTGGCATCCTCATCATATATGGATAAAGGTACTCCTTTCCCCTCACAAAGCTCTGCAGCATATATATGCATTGATATTTGTAAGGTCTGAGGGAATGCGCTGTTTAAAAGTTTTATTAGATCCTCATATATGCTGATTCTTCCAGCATTCAACCTCTTCTTGTAACTTCTTTTTTTCTTCATTATTACTGTGGTGTCTAGAGGATGCAACCACGACTGGGGCCCCATTGTGCTAAGCACTGTACAAATACACAGTGAGAGATAGTCTATGCTCCATGCTTACCATCTACATAGATGAGACAGCCAAGGGGCACAAGAAGGAAATATTATCCCCATTTTACATAACTGAAGAACAGAAAGATAAATTGACTTAACCGAGATCTCCTGAGTCCCAGTGTAGTGTCTTAATCATAAAACCACCCTTCCTTCTTCCGTTATTCATTTGGTTGGAAGCAGTAGTACCCTCCTTGGCAAGGGATGAGTTCCAGTCTTAACCTATTGCCTTGCATACTTTTGCACATTAATTTAAATGTAAATGAAAACAGAAACCATGCATATTAAATGGATGAAGACTTCAGTAGGCTTAAGCTGATCTTTGTAACCAAATGAATGATCTTTAAGAGATGAAAGAATTTTCTTATATAAAAGTATTGTTTGACTCTGGGAAGTCACTCTGTTATAATACTGTAACTAGCCGCAGTGGCTCCAAAACAAAGATACTCAAGCTTACAAATTAAGACGTTCTAACTGGAAGCTTTGCAGACCACTATTCATAGAGGCAAAGGGGGAAATGAATCTTCTGCAAAAGGAGTGTGGAACAGAAACAACCCCTCCAAGTGGTAGAGTCACTAGAGGAAGCCAGGGAGATTGAGGAGACTGGCAGCCATAATAGCTAACCAGCCTATAATTTAGACAACACTGCTCTTGTTTCCATACAATGTGGCAGCCCTCTGAAGTATCATAAGGAAAGGAGCTGTAAGCTTCATCTACCCAGGAATACCCTGTGTACTTCTTGTCATCAGGATGTGCCAAACTAAGGCATATCTGGAGAAAGAATACTTACTCTTAGTAATTTGAATTCTTCAAGATGTGTTGTTCCCATGTGTAGTGCACTTCAGGTTGCACATGCAGTCATGACCAGGAATTTTTCCCTAGCTGTGTCAGTCTGATCTGCACATGAACTCCTGCTTTCCTCATGATCTGGACTGAGGGGACAAAAAGGACTTGCAGACACCACCATCTTAGTTCCTTCTCTACCTCCAGTTCCCAGATGGAGAAACCAGCTACAGGAAAGGAGGGCATGTAGTGCATTATATATAGGCACAACACTTCTCGAAAAACTCAAGTAACTCATCCCTCTTCTTTGAATGATTGTCCTTATGTTTAACGCATTTAAGGTGATTCTCAAGGAGTGTCTCTTTAAAGGAGGTGCCCTGGATTCCTATGATACAACAGATTGCACAACTGCTCTGTCTAGAGAAAGCATAAGAAGCAGCTACAGGAGAAACTCTACCTGCTGCCGAAGAATGTTCTTGTGAGGGCAAGAGAAGAGAAGAGAACTGGATATTGTGCATTGAGAAGACAACCTCTAGAACCCATCTGACCATTGTGATTTCTGTCTAGGGAGATATGTAGTAGGAAAATCAGTCTCCAAAGAGAGGGGAAACCAGATGGGCTGTGCAGATCCAGCGGGACAGTTGGTGCATGGCTCTCAAGGTCCTCTCAAAACATCATTTTCTTTGGTGATGACGGTTGGGAAATGACCTTGGGCACCCTTTTTGTGCATCCTTTGATGCTTGTGTGGCAATTTTTACTGCCGCTAATGAGAAAAGGTGGGTGGTGCTGGTTGCTTGAATTGAAGCTTACTGGGTTTTCTGTCGATTGCAGGTGTGGAAATAGCCAGCAATCAAAGTGTGGCTTGAGAGGTTTTCAGCAAGTGAAGAGACATATTCATCTTTGCACTGAACAGAGCATCTCTTTCCAATGGAAATTCTTCCACCATAGTCTGAATCACCTTTGGGATTCCTGAGAACCAGAATAAGCATCTCCTTACCGCAGCAGTCACCACGGACCTCACTACTGGGTCTGTCATATTCAAGGCAGTCTAAAATGCTGACCTCATTATCAGCTTTTCTTTGTCAATCAGGGTTTAGAACTGATCTCTAACGTCTTGGGGCACCTTACTGGTGAAGCTGGTCAACTTACTGTACATAGTAAAATCATACTTGGCCATCAAAGTCTTGCAGTTTGAGGGAGCCCAAGACAGACACCTTTCTTTCAAGGAAGCCACAGGTTTTTGCTTCTTTGTCATGCAGCGTAGACCTGGCTTGTTCTGTCTGCTATGCTTGGTGGCCACTGACATTACTAATGAGTTGGGAGGCGGGTGAGAGAAGATACATTCTGACTCTTTTGCAGGTACGAAATATCTCTTTTCAGCCTGCTCGGATAATGGTAGGTGTCTGCCAAAGAGCCCTGGCAGAGTCAAGGATGTCCTCATCAATAGGAAGTGTCACTCTACTTGAAGCTGAACTATGCAAGATCTCCAGAAGTTTGTGTGGTGCTTCCTGGACCTCTTCCAGGAGGATTTGAAGTAACTCTGCTACCCTCTTAAGTAAGTTCTGGAAAGCTTTAGGATCATCAGGGCTCAGAGCAGCTGGCATCACTGCCTCATCTGAGGAAGATGACAAGGTCAACGTAGTTACTTACCAGTAACTGTTGTTCTTCGAGATGTGTTGCTCAGATCCATTCCACTTAGGTGTGTGCGCGCCCTCGTGCACAGCCTTCCGGAGAACTTTTCCTAGCAGCCCCTGCAGGGGCCGGTCTCAGCGCCCCCTGGAGTCCCGCCCTTATGTGGCGGTACATATAGCGGGACCGGCCCCTCCCCTCCTCAGTCCCTTCTTTCTGCCGACTCCGACAGCGGGGACGGAGGGTGGGTGTGGAATGGATCTGAGCAACACATCTCGAAGAACAACAGTTACTGGTAAGTAACTACGTTTTCTCCTTCGAGTGGTTGCTCAGATGCATTCCACTTAGGTGATTCCCGAGCCATACCTTGGAGGTGGGTAGGAGTCAGCGGCGAGCTGCCCTCAGCACGGCCCTGCCGACTCGCGCGTCGTCCCTTGACTGCTGGACGACAGCGTAGTGCGCAGCAAAGGTGTGCACCGAAGACCAGGTGGCAGCCCTGCAGATGTCATCCAGGGGGACCCTTTCCAGGAAGGCCGCCGACGCGGCCTGGGCCCTCGTCGAGTGGGCCGTCACCACTCCTGGGAGCTGGACGCCTGCACGCTCGTAGCAGAGCCGGATGCAGGCGGTGATCCACCTGGCGATGCACTGGGAGGTGACCGGGGAGCCTCTCATCCTCTCTGCCACCGCGACGAAGAGCTGCGTGGTCTTTCGGAGCGGCCTCGTCCTGTCCAGGTAGAACGCCAGCGCCCTCCTCACATCGAGGGTGTGCAGTCTCCTCTCGTCCTCGGACCCGTGCGGTTTAGGAAAAAACACGGGGAGGAAAATATCTTGGTTACAATGGAACCGGGAGACTACCTTAGGCAGGAACGCCGGGTGAGGCCTAAGCTGAACTTTGTCCTTATAGAACACGGTATAGGGGGGCTCCGAGGTTAAGGCCCTTAGCTCAGAGACCCTCCTGGCCGAGGTAATGGCCACGAGAAAAGCCACCTTCCAGGAAAGGATCATCATTGGACAGGTGGCTAAGGGCTCAAAGGGGGGACCCGTTAGCCTATTTAAGACCAGGTTCAAATCCCAGGGAGGCACCGGGTCACGGACCTGCGGGTAAAGCCTCTCTACACCCCTGAGGAACCTCACCGACATGGGGTGGGAGAACAGGGAACGTCCCCCCACCGGCTGGTGGAACGCCGATATGGCCGCCAGGTGTACCCTGAGGGAGGCCAACGCTAACCCCTGTAGCCTAAGCTGCAGCAGGTAGTCCAGGACCGCCTGCACGGGGGACGTACCGGGGTTTTCGCCCCGCGACTCCGACCAGCAGGTGAACCTCCTCCACTTGGCCCTGTAGGCGAGCTGCGTGGAGGGCCTCCTGCTTCCCAACAGCACGCGTTGGACCTGCTCCGAGCAGGTTCTCTCCTCCTCCGTCAGCCAGAGAGCCTCCAGGCCATCAGGTGCAGGGAGTCCAGGTTGGGATGCAGTAGCCGGCCGTGGTCCTGGGAGAGCAGGTCCGGTCTCCTCGGGAGCTCGATCGGGGGAGCGACAGACAGGTCCAGGAGCAGGCAAAACCAGTACTGCCTCGGCCACGCCGGGGCGATCAGAATCACATCCGCTCTGTCCCTCTTGATTTTCAAGAGGACCCTGGGTAAGAGCGGGAAGGGGGGAAACGCATACAGGAGGGCCCCCGTCCATTCGAGGAGGAATGCGTCCGAAAGAGAGCCCGGCTCGCGACCCCTGAGCGAGCAGAACCTCGGGCACTTCGCGTTCTGCGCTGACGCAAAGAGGTCCAGATGGGGAACACCCCACACGCGGAAAATCCTGTCCACCACCTCTGGGTGGAGAGACCATTCGTATTGAGGTAGGAATGACCTGCTGAGGCGGTCCGCCTCGTCGTTCCTGACCCCAGGCAGGTGAGAGGCGGTTAAACAGAAATTGCATCTCACCGCCAAGTCCCAGAGTCGGAGCGCCTCCTGACACAACACCGAGGAGCGCGCCCCCCCTTGCTTGTTGATGTAATACATTGCAGTGGTATTGTCTGTTAACACCTGCACCATTCTCCCCAATAAAGAGTGGCGAAACACCTCGCATGCCAGTCTGACCGCCCTCAATTCTTTCACATTGATATGGAGGGCCAATTCCCCCCGGGACCAGCGACCCTGCGTGGTCAGACCACCGGTGATATGGGCTCCCCACCCCCGGTCCGATGCGTCCGTGATCAGGGTGACCGAGGGGGTGGAGGCCCTGAAGGGAATCCCTTCCAACACAGTCCTGGGGTCCAGCCACCAAGTCAGTGACCCCAACACCCAAGGGGGCACCGTTACCACCTTGCTCAAAGCATGCCTGCTGGGCATGTAAACCCTGGACAGCCAACCTTGGAGGGGCCTGAGCCTGAGGCGGGCCAACCTCACCACATAGGTGCACGAGGCCATGTGGCCTAACAACTGCAGGCAGTGCCTGGCTGTAGTCGTGGGGCACCTCTGAAGCTGCGATATTATCGCTGTCATGGCTTCGAACCTCGAACGTGGGAGGGAGGCTTTTGCCTGCACCGAGTCCAGGTGGGCCCCTATGAAGTCTATGCGTTGCACCGGACGCAGCGTCGACTTCTGCTCGTTTATGAGCAGCCCCAGAGCATGGCAGGTGGACTGGACGAGAGAGACCGCCTCGCACACTTGCGACTTGGTCTTGCCCCTGATTAACCAGTCGTCCAGGTAGGGGAATATCTGGACCCCCCTGCGCCGCAGGAAGGCCGCCACCACCGCCATACACTTGGTGAACACTCTGGGGGAGGAAGACAGGCCAAAGGGCAAGGCCGTAAACTGGTAGTGGCCACCAGCTACCACAAACCTTAGGTACCGCCTGTGGGCGGGAAGGATGGAGACGTGAAAGTACGCATCCTTCAGGTCGAGGGCGGCAAACCAGTCCCCTGGGTTTAGAACGGGAATGATGGACGCTAGGGATACCATGCGGAACTTCAGCTTTCTTATGAACCTGTTGAGCCTGCGCAGGTCCAATATAGGCCTGAGGCCTCCGTTGGCCTTGGGAACGAGGAAGTACCTCGAATAGAATCCCCTCCCCACCTCGAGTGGTGGAACCACTTCTATGGCTCCTTTGACTAGGAGGGATTGAACCTCCTGAAGGAGTAATTGCTCGTGAGATGGGTCCCTGAAGAGGGACGGGGGGGGTGGGGAGTGGGGAGGGGAGGCCAGGAGCTGAAGGGCATATCCCCAGCGCACGATATCGAGGACCCACTGGTCCGATGTTACCTCCCGCCACAGGCCGAGATACGGCTTGAGCCTGTCCAGGAAAGGCGGGGAACCCAGGGAACATGAGACGGTGCCACCCTCGGAGACACCGTCAAAATTGTCTCTTCCCCTTAGGGCCCTGAGAGGGTCCTTTAAAGGAAGAGGAGGACGGCGGCGGGCGATCGCGCCGTCCAGAGCCCTTGGTCCTATCCCTGCCCCTTGCGGTGGGGAAGGGCCTAGGCTGCGGCCTAGACTGCTGCCGCTGACGTTGCGGCGGTTGCTGCGGCTGCTGGCGACTCTGCAGTCTAGCCGCCTGGGGCGTGTACAGGCCCAAGGAGCGCAACGTTGCCCTCGAGTCCTTGAGAGCGTGCAGCTTCTCGTCCGTCCTCTCCGAAAAGAGGGCGGCTCCATCGAAGGGTAGGTCCTGGATGGACTGCTGCACCTCCAACGACAAGTCTGTGGACTGCAGCCACGCTGCCCGCCTCATTGCAACGGCGGAGGCCATAGCCCTGCTGGCTGTGTCTGCGGCGTCCGATGCAGACTGCAGGGCCGCACTTGCCACAGACAACCCTTCCTCCAGCACCAAACCAAAGTCCACTGCCTGGTCTGGAGGGAGAGACTCCGAAAACCTCCTTAAGGAGTCCCATAGGTTCAAATTGTACCTGCCGAGGAGGGCCTGATGATTGGCCACCCTCAGCTGAAGCGCCCCAGTAGAATAGACCTTTCTACCGTAAAGGTCCAGCCTCCTGCCTTCCTTATTTTTAGGGGAGGCAGTCTGAGCACCCTGCCTGTCTTTTTGGTTGGCGGCATCCACCACCAAAGTACCCGCGGCAGGGTGCGCATACAAGTACTCGTGCCCCTCGGCTGGCACGTAGTACTTCTTCTCGGCGCCCTTAGAGGTCGGGGCAACCGAGGCAGGGGTCTGCCAGACTGACTTAGCCAGGCGCAGGACCCTCTCATGTACGGGAAGGGCCACCCTCGTTGGTCCCTGGGCCCCCACACGGCCGAAGAGGGGGTCCACCTCTTCCTCTAAGACCTTGACCTCAAGGCCAAGGTTCAAAGCCACCCGCTTTAGAAGCTCTTGGTGGGCTTTAAAATCAATGAGCGGGGCTCCTTGGTCTCTTACCGCCGCCTCATCAGGCGATGAGGAGTAAGAAGGGCGGCGGGGCCCAGTGGAGGGTCCCTCCCCAGGGTCCTCCTCCACCTCCTCTTCCCCAGAGGAGCGGTCACCCTCCTGCACCGAAGGTGCTTGCTGAGTTTGGGTGACAGAGGCAGGGGCCGACATAGTTCCCTGCCCCATCTGGGCCGCCCACTGGGCCCATAACGGCCACTGCCAGGGTCCCTGTGGCCAGCTCAAAGGCGGCACCGGTGCCGAGGGCAAAGCCGGTGCCGCAACAGTCGGTGCCGGTGCCGGTAGCAGTATTGGGTCCGGTGCCGGCTGCGGTGCCGGCTGCGGTGCCGGTTGCGGTGCCGGCTGCGGTGCCGACGACCATACACGTTCCTGACGTCGGGTCCGGGACCCCGAGTCAGGAGAACGCAGGCGGTGATGACGCCGGGAAGGAGCGCTCCGAGATCCGCCACGCGACGACCTCGAGGAGCGACTCTGACTTCGGTGCCGACGAGGCGACGCCGAAGAAGAAGGCGACCGGTACCGGGAAGTCTTTCGCCGCTTTGATGCTGGGGAGCGGTGCCGAGAACGCCGTCTCGGTGCCGAGTCAGAACTCGACGACGAGGAGAGGTGCCGCGACGAAGAGCGATGTCCGGAGCGGTGCCGGGACCTGGAACGGTGCCGGGAGCGGTGCCGGGACCTGGAGCGGTGCCGGGAACGGTGCCGCGACGCGTCGTCCGAGGACGAAGATGGAGAGGAGCTTCCGAGCTCGACTCTCCTGCGTCGGGTGGTGGGCGGCCTGTCCACCGGTGCCGGGGCCGCCCACCCTTCGGGGCCCCCCATCGCGGGTTTGCCCCGGGAAACGGGCCCTGGCTCTCTCCGGTGAGAGAGTGCCGGAGGCGTAGGCAGCTCCAACAAAGCCTGAGCCGCCTCGATAGCCTCCGGCGTCGAAGGGTCCCGTATAGGGGGTCCCCCACTTCCAGGAGTCGGGGGAGCCTCCCTAGTAAGTGTCGGTGCCGGGGCCGGTGCCGGAGCAGGGGCCGGTGCCGGAGCAGATGCCGGCGGCACGTCCATGAGGAGGAGCACCTCCGAACTCGACCCCGGCCGCTCCTGCGGTGCGGGGGAGCGCTGCAAGCGTGGATGGCGCTTCTTCCTCTTCGGCACCGAGACCCCCGGTGCCGGAGGCGCACTCCGCACCGAAGACACACTCGGTGCCGGAGTAGTCCGCGATGGCTCGGACGCCGGACTTAACGCGGACTCCATCAGAAAAGCCCTAAGCCTCACTTCACGCTCCCTCTGAGTCCGAGGCTTAAAGGACTTACAGATACTGCACCGGTCTCTCCGGTGCAGTTCCCCCAAACACCGCAAACAACGGTCATGGGGGTCGCTAGCTGGGAAGGCCTTGCCGCAGCTAGCACATGGCTTGAAGCCCGGCGAACCCGGCATAGCCGGGACGCCTTGAGCCCGAAGGCTCCCTAACTAACTAAAAACCCTCACTAACTAAAAACTAACTTAGTTCAGGGTGAACTGATAAACTAACTACTCACTTTTAAAGGAGAAACACAAACTGTTGAAGAGCAGGGGTAGTTCTCAACTGGCCGTCACGGGCGGAAAGAAGGAACTGAGGAGGGGAGGGGCCGGTCCCGCTATATGTACCGCCACATAAGGGCGGGACTCCAGGGGGCGCTGAGACCGGCCCCTGCAGGGGCTGCTAGGAAAAGTTCTCCGGAAGGCTGTGCACGAGGGCGCGCACACACCTAAGTGGAATGCATCTGAGCAACCACTCGAAGGAGAACTCTTGATTCCTCATGTTCTTTTTGCTCTTCTTCCTCATGCTGCGCCTCTTAAGAAGCTGAGGGAGCTCCTGCTCTACTCTGGGAGCCCTAGAATTTGTGTCACAAGTTGGGTATATTGGGCAGTAGTCTCTCAGATCTTCTGTGCCCCAGTCCTACCCCTGAAAGATCTTGTAAACCCTAGTACTGAATTTACAAGCACCACAGGGTGCTGGGTACCAGTGGATATAAAGGATATTATCTTTGAGAGAGTAGTGAACACACTGGACACCCCCCCAAGTTCTGTCTTGGCTCAATCCCTTCAAGGGGCCTCTCAGGGTATAGTCTGGGGGTTGGATGTCTGTTGTAGTCCTTTTCAGGCTTTGGAGACCAGATCCAGGAGGGGATCTCTTGATACCAGAAGAGATGGTGATCGCCTGCCTCTATTTGTTGATGGTACCAGCCTAGCTTGACCCCTACTTGTACACAGGGACAGAGAGGGGCACTGCTTTGTTTTTTCCTCTCTAAGAAGTTCTAGTCCATACCTTCCTGGCACCAGAGGGCCTCACTGTGAAGCACAAAGCTCCCAATGATTTGGTGTGGGATGGGGACTTTTGCATTTTTTTAAAGGGCTTTTTAGAGACTGTGAACCTTCCCTTTTGTCCTTGTGGGAACACTTATGCCTCATTCCCCCATGTGCCCTGGATCAGGTCTCCGGAGTCTCTTGGATAAGGGGGGGTGAGGGTTTGGAGGGGGAGAGAGATCTTAGAGCCACCTGGAACTGAAGAAGAGGGGCCACACTTACCTTCTTCAGACCAATGTATAGGCTCTCCTTGGTCAGAGGTTGCTCCCACCTTCATTTTTAACTCCATGAGTAACTTTTGAAGCCAAAACAGCCTGTACTGTTTAGTTGTGCTCAGGAATGAGCTGCAGATATTTCACCTGGAGTGGGATATAGGTTTCCCCAATCATTACAGACAGGGGCCATAAAAGTCCATGACTAGGAACAGTTTGTGGCATTTTATGAAGTCAGGGATCCTTGACATACTCTCCTGTAATGGTTGAAAGGCTGAGGTGTGTGTGTGTGTGTGTGTTGGGGGAAGAGGGGAATGGAGAGAGGAAGATGCAGCAACAGCTCTCCACCCTACAGTGGCGTTCCAAAAATAGGACACTGAACTCTTAAGCTATCTCCTAACTAGCTATACTAAGAAACTAACTATGAACATTTAAAATCTTGTAAAACTGTTTAGAGAGAGAAGTTGAGGTGGCCAGCACAAACATTGAAACTGTCTTAGACTACAAGCAGTAACAAGGAACTAAATGGCAGAAGGCGGGCAGCCATCTTTATCCTCTTGGTGCAATACACAAGGAGAGTGGGGGCACAAGCCTGGAGCAGAGGGACACTGCTGGGGAAAAATCTCTGGTGCTGGGTGCATAGTGCGCATGTGCAACCTGAAGTGTACATAGATAGGGGCAATCACTCAAAGAACCACCAGGTCTGAAGATCTTCTCCACACCCTAACTATGGAGTAAGTAAATGCTAAGAGAAATGGATTCTGACAATGATTTTATATTAATGCACGCTGTAGTATGACCAGAAATAATCCATGTGTAATGGGAGAACAATCAACATTCAGATACAGCCTTTGTTTATAGTTAGTGGAACATAATGACCTCTCTTCAGTTGTTTTAGAGGGATTTCCATTTATTTTAATGGAAAACAGCACCATTTGCATCACAGAAACCAAAATGGATCTTTAAGGATGTAAATAAGGAATCTTTTTCATATTACCTGATAATCCTAAATATCGTGATGATTAAATTCAAATTCCAGATTTATTAAAAATTCATCTTTCAAAGCACTACTGTCTTGTAGGGGCTCTGAAAATGTACAGCACGACATAATGATGGTATCATTAGTATCTGTAAATTGTAAAGTGTTATCATCTGAGAGTCACAAATCATAATTACTCACTGGATTATATTCTCATCAATCAAAAATCAGACCTTTATGGCTACGCTAAACAATGTAGGGAGAGACTTCTTTTTTAGACAGCAAAATCGCTGAGCAAAGGACTGGCTTTGTTTGTTTAGTACAGCATCCAGCACAAAGTTGATGCCTACACCCAGCACTAATAATAATGCCAGCTAAAGAAAGAAATCTTTGTGAAGAGGCATTAAATTGGGACGGCTTAAAATCTTGATTTCACCAACTGCAGTATGAGAATTCTTGAAGTCAGCATCCATACAGAGATTTATACCCAATCATACTGAACAGTACCAGAAGCTGAATAGATGAAACTCAAATGCTTTAAAACAATTTCTATTGCAATCAAACCTTAGAGGGACAGATTTGTCTTTTGGGAATAAAAGAAACAGATATGAAAATGCTTTTCAAAAAACACACCAAAATAAAACCAATATAAGAATCCTTTAGACAACTCCCTTTTCCCAAAGTGTTTCATCACCACTTTGGTATTTGTCATATAGATAAAAAATAGCTGTTTTCCTAGAACACTGAATTCAATCCTTCCTTGGGGAGGAAGAAAGGAGTTGGGGAAACATGTCGAATATCTTTCCATTTAACAGGGAATCAGTTGTTAATTTGATACAGAGAGGGAGAATGCCCTTGTCTGGAATTATTTTCTCCCACATTTGCTTGTGTGTCACTTATGCTGGCAGAGTTGCACTGAGCTCAGGGGAAAGATCAGTCTTTCTGTCAGTTACTCATACTGATTTGTTTTGTCTAGCCTTTAATTATTAGATATTCCTTAGAGAGGATGATGATCTTGTAGTTAAGGTACTTGACTGGGACCCAGAATATATTAATTACATTCCTGACTGGACCACAGACTTCCTGCGTGATCTTGGACAATTAATTTCTCTCACTGTGGCTCAGTTCTCAACTGTGAAATAAGAATAACTCTTCCTCCCTTTTTCTATTTTGTCTCTGTAACCTACAAGCTCACTGGGGCAAAGACTCATCCTTTACTATGTGTATGGACAGTGTTTTGCACTGAGGTCTGCTAATTTATGAGTATACATATCAAAGAGTGTGTGTGCATTTCAATAATATTTGTGTGTAACTGGATTAGTAGCATGTATTGTGTGGCTGATCTGATTTATCTGAAAGTGGATATTTGTGTTTGTGGAAAGGTTAGACATGTTCATTCTCTATCTTTGCTCATTGTCTGGTGTGTGGAGATGCAAAGACTACAATTTAAGAGGACTGTTGTAATTAATTATTAAATAGTGTATCCCTGAGACGTCAGAGTTAAGATTGTGCATTTCAGTAAAGATTGTGTAATTTTCAGTTCTTTGATGTAAAGAGATCAAAAAAGGGGTGCTAGGAAGGGTGTTGATGTGGTTGAATGTATGATGGAAATGGGTATTACATGGAGTGTGGATGTTACCTTAATTTATCATTTCCTTATTTTCTAGCATATGCTTTATGGTAAGGAAATACACTTGACCACCCTTACCTCTCAGTTAAGGGTTTTGTAAGATAACACCTGCATTAAACATATCATCCAATTCCTATTGTATTCAATGAAAAGATTCATTCTGACTTCACAGTATCCCTAACTTTTCCCTCACATCTGTTCCCCATACTTTAAAATAAAATAATAATAATAGAGGAGTTCTGGACCTGGAGAATGATCAGTCATATGAGCTGTTCATATTTGGTCACATCTCTACTCTGACAACATAAAATTTAACCTCAAGTTGAACCTGATTTTTATAGACCACAGGGAGCAGCTCTATAACAGAGAACAATTAAAATTAGGCAAAACACAAAGAAGCAGGCAAAGATCTTATAAGCCAAAGCCTAGATGACTTATAAACAATTATTTATGTCCAAAATCCTTTTCACACTGGCATAATTTTAACTAAATGCAGAGTATCTGCTTCAGAATCAGAATTTTAAAACTGTGCTCACAAGTAATTTGAGATCACTTGCATTTCACTTTTGCTTTATAAAACACCACCTCCTTACAAGCCACTTCCATTGCAGTTCACCCACTATCTTTCTCCTTAGATAATTTGGTTTCTTTATGGGTGTTTCATTAGCAGTGACCAGGTTCTAAATCATATATAATGAACCAAGTTTAAGTATGTCTCTGTAATAAGGCTTTATAGTACTTGTGAACTGGATCAGCGTGTGGTAGGCCTCTGCACAGTAAAAGTCTTGTCATGGATGACACCTCTCTGTAGGACACTTGCTATTTTCTTTCTGAGTGGCAGAATTAGAGATTCTTCATACTTTCCTAATGACAGTTATAGTCAAACATACCTCACATTTTACCTCTGAGAATGAAAGACCTTTCTGTGCTAACTGCAGGAGGCTATTCGTTGAAGATACAATCCAGGTAACATTTGAATATTCCACCTTTGACTTTTTTTTCTTTCCTATTTTAAGATGAGCGAGTACAAACCTAAAAAGGAATATTCAATTTGTGGTCAGCAACTGTGTACAGAAAAAGGTCCAAATGTCACCCAAAACCCATCCTCAAATTTGAGGGCTGATAACAAAAAATTTTCTTTACCCCAATTACTGTAGATCTTGTTATATATGTAATTGCAGTGTTGTGAGTGGTGCAATTTTTTTCCTTCTATAGTGAAATCCAAATTCAGTAAATAGTTGGGTAATCATACAGCAAAGAAAGCAGTTGGTGAGCATGTTTGTTTTACTAAAGACTGACCTTGTTGAACTATTCATGTCGTCTTTATAAAGCTCTATCCTGTAAGCAGGAGGAGCCTGATGCTAATTTCATAACCAATAAAGGGTGTGAAGAAGTTGGATATTCATTTATGAAAAGAAATATTTTATCCAACTAGCAGGGATGATAGATGTAAATTTTATAGGCTTTTAAAAAAAAATTCTAGCATTTGACACACACGCTCTTTTTTTTGCTATTTTAGTAAATCAGGAGATGAATCACAGAGTGTTGGAATCCAGGCACAACACAGAGTACCACATAACGAGTCATTTGTTTTATACTGGGAATGTTGGCAAACTTAAGTGCATACAAGCTGACTGCTCTGCCTAGTGCTCATTTCAGTTTTTGACTTCCAGGCAATCTTTTTATACACTAATCAACTGCACTATGACTATAGAGTTTAATGTGTTCTGTTTTGCTTCTTGTAATAAAGATGTACAGCTGACTCAAGAAAAATCATTAGGGCTAAAATTGTCATTTAAGATACACACCAGGTGCCCAATTTGTTAGCGCTTATAAAAATCCAAATTAAATCTGATTAATTATTAACTGAGGAAAACTTTCAAACTGCAGTTAGAGTAAAAAAAATAAAGTTTTTTTCTATCTAAGGCATAGTCAATCTAAAAATCAGTTTCTGTGCCAGATTTGGAGCCTCAGCATGTAAGGTGCTAAGCAATTGATTTCAACAGGCGTTGAGAGAGTGCAGCCAGCCTTTGAAGAAGGCACTCAGCACCTCACAGAACCGATGCCTCCTTAGCTACTGAAAACTCACTACGCAGTTGAATTGTCCCTATTTTGAAACTCCACTTGTGTAATATGGGCATTTTTGAGCAGTGTCCAAAAACATATATTAACCAAGAACCTGCAGATAGAGTACAATGTACTGTATGGTGACCGATAGGACTGCTCTTGCTATTGGAATAACATCACATTAGCATTTGTACCAGGTACTTAGCATACAGTAAGTGATAATTGTTCCAAATTACATCTTCCTTTAATTCAGCCAATGATTCTACCATAAATACTATAACTAGCCTTTTTTATTGTGGGAGCCAGCAGATTGAAACATTTTTTTGGTTAAATGTTTACTGCTTCTTATTGTTTTTGTTTGTTCCTATCACACATGAAATCAAATCAGATTTGCACTGGAATATACAGTCCAGAAGGCCCTATAATCCCAAATAAACCGAAGTAAAGACTGCAGGATTGGGTTTATGGGTAATTGCTAAAAACAAGGTCAAATATTCAAAAGCACCCTGTCACAGCCCTGTAACACGGCTTTGTTCTATTCTATTCTACCTAAGTTCTTATTCTGCCACCATCACTATCATGTCAGTGTACCTTCCAGCAGTTTATTAAGCAACATGACTAACATCCGTCACGTGCTGTTTGCGCTCTCTCATCCTCATCATTCTCATTCACGACACAGAATTGTTTGTGCAGCATAGTACTTTATATTGATAGTTTTTTTTAAAAAAATAGAAATAGTCATACTCCTCCGTGTTTATGTTAGAGACAGCAGGTAGAGGAAGTGTGCCTTGCACTTGGAGCAGAAGGTGGTGAGGTCTTAGCTTGTTCCACAGTCTTGAACCAGCCCCTGGGAAAGCTCTGCATCAGCTGCCTTTGAATGCATCCTCAGCTCCCATTGAAATTAATGTGCAGGAAGAGCCTTCAGCACCTCAAATGATTAGACCCTACATTAACACCCTCAATTCTGAGCACATGCAAATCAAGTAGCACATCTGGAGGCCTGGCTGATGTGACACCCAGAGTTTTTATGAGCTGGGATCTTATTTATAGAATTGCCTTCAGAAACATCATCTGCACCTTCCCAATACTTTTTTCAGTTCCCTTTTCAATACAAGGAGCAGTGCTTCTTACCTTCCATCAAAAAACATCCTAAACAAACAGCCATCTGGGCACGGTTGGCTGATTTCAGGCTTTAGTGGGGATTTTAAATATGGGCAGAAACTGAGATTTCCTTTCTTTTGAACATAGAATAGAATAGCTCTAGCCTTCATGCAGGCTGAACACTTTATAAAGAAGTATCCATCTGTGCGTATTGCACAGGAGCAGATGAGTTTCATAGCAGACTGCTGGAAAGCTGCCTCTACGGACTGATCATGTTGATTGTACATATATTAACACTTTTAACACCTTAAACACTGCTGCCTCTACATTCTCTTGTAGTGGTGCCATTACACACACACTGAAAATGGGAAACACACTGGATGTTCATAAACCCACAGGTCCAAAAGACAGAATTACTATTGCAAAGTGAAGTAACTTGACACAGTAAGTAATTGTGACTAAATCCTCATCCAATATATAAATGAATATAGCACCTCAGTGCCTACCAGGATTCCATGCTTCAGTACTAACTTGAGCCATGAGCAGAAGGTGAGTTTCTAATTAAGAGAGGATTACTATGGAAACAAAAAGTGATCAAAATAATTAAATATGAAACAACACAAGATGTCTGCACAGATTATCTAGCACTTATTCTGTTTGTTAAATGAAATTGTATTGTCAGGTTAGATCATTCCATGTTTCCCCCCATTTCAGTGCCCTATTTTAGGTTGGACAGAATGCATCTCTGTGGACTTCAATCAGAAGTGCAGCTGTTCCACACCTTATATGATCAAGACAGCAGAAGAGGGCTGGATGTGTCTCCTGCTCTTGCGCATCAATGGCAGCTTTGAGTCGGCCAGTGAGATCTTTGGGCAGCCCAAGGATTATTATTATTTTATAATTTACATGAAAATCTGTCTAGTGAGGGCACAAATTCTTTGGGCTGTATCTAGCCCAGACTATACACCTGTGTAGGAGTCTAAGGCCCATTAAGGACCTCCAACTCCCCACCAAAAGGCCTCCCTGAACCTTGAGGCCAGGTATATAGAGTGAAGGAAGTGCAGTGTGCCCACTATTCCCCAGCCTAAGCGAGTGAGTAGTAAGTGGGCAACCACACAACATGCTGAGAGGGTGCTGGGGTGATGGAATAGAAACCTGCAAATTGCCACCTCCCTGACGCCAAAGAGGAGTAGGGCAGCATAGCTACATGTGGCCCCTTACACAAGACTTATTGTATATGCGCAGTCTAAAATCCTTTCATGCATTAGTTAATTGCAAACAATCATTTTGATGGCTTCCAATAAAATCATACATTTTTACAACCTCCTTATGCTAGGCAGGGCTATCAATCAAACAATTTGCCGGGTTTTCATCTGGTGTAATTCCACGACAATTTACACCAACTTTATTTTTAAATGAATTATCACCTTTTATGGAAGGCAGTAGGTTGGCAGTCCTGGAGACTGAAATACTCTGTGCACCCACCGAAGAGCCCAGCATGTGCAAAAACATCCACACTAGTCCCCCAGTGTGACTCAATAACAATCACGAAGGATCCTCCTCTTAGGACGAGAGGGGCGTTCACTATTCATGGCTGATTCAATCCTTGACCTCCCTATTGTGGCTTCTCAGCAAGCGTACCCATTGTGACAGGTTTTTCATCAAAAAGTAATTTAAAAGAAGTTAATAAAATTTACCTGAACCAACATTAATTACTAACTTAAGTAATTCCTACTGGACATTTAAGAGCATTCATCTTAACTAGTTAATTAGCTTATGCTTTATCTAGGTAATGAATCATATACTATCAGTGTAATGAATCCTAATGAGTATGGAAAACATTCATTAGAAGGAAACCAGATTATTTTAAATTGCTGTTATTATTCTAGCACAAGATCTTTATATCAAAAACCTGTGCAATAAAATAAATATTTTCTTGAGAACATGGATACAAACTAAGGACCAGATTGTTGACCCTATCCATGTAAGTCCTGTTTACATCAGGCCAGCAGCACAAAGGGAACTTAAAGCTGTCTTACTGCAGCAGTGATGTTACATTAGCATGGTGGAATATTCAGCTGGTTTCTTCTGTTGCTCCACATAACAGGATGTATTCAGGGGAAGAATCAAAGCACAGTGCACTCCTCTACACCTGGCCTATTCAGGGCCATTATCGACCATTTCAAGTGAGCACAGCCCTGAGACTCAATTCTGCTACAGCTGACTCTGGATCTTCCATTGCATTTTTAATACTAAGAAGAGGTTAATTTGTCTCCTGCACTGGAGGTGACGGTGTAGGTTTGCAGTACACTTCATTAGATGCTATACTACAGGCAAATGAGTCTACAGAGAAACTGACATGAAACTTTCAGCCAGCTTTGTTAGCCTTCTTGCACAGGGTGTGCAAAACCAGGAGTACACAGTAGTTCTTGCAGACAAGAACTTGGTGCAAACAAGGTAGTTGGTTTTCATTATCCTATTTGCACATACAAAATGGCTGTTTTTGAATCATTTGTCCATGCACATGGTGAGCGGCCAAACAGAAACAGGCCAGGGCTGAAAGTCTGACGAAGTTAGGTCAAAATTCTACTCTCAGATCTGTGCTGTCAATATGAAGTCAGTATTCTGCTGTTTTTGCATGTCCAGATTTCCCATTAATCACATCTCAACAGGAGATCTGCATAATACAGTGTGGTCAAAGGGAGTTCCAATCATGCAGGGAGAGCAGAATATCAGAGTCTAGCTCTGTCATGCAGAGCAGGAACTTTATCTGCACTGATTAAGTACAGCAGACAACAGAGTATTTGTTAATTATTGACTTATCCAAAAGGATCCTGTGGCTTGACAGAATCCTTAACACATTCGTTATCTATCCTAGTGAATCTCATCATGGAACATATGGTGGCACTGTGCTGCAGTGCAGGAATTTTTGTTTTCTTCTCTATATACATGTATACATTTATATATATTGGACTTATCATCCCTCACTTTGCTTGTACTTCTTGCTGTGTGGGAAAAGGCTCTCTCTTGTGTATTCCCTTTTCTACTGTTTAATTATCCTATGATTTTGTTACTTGCAATCGATGTATGTACTGCTGTATGTGTCTCCAGATCCCTCTTTTTAATAAGACAATTCATCAATCCTGTTCTGTTTTTGATAGGGCTGTCAATTAATCGCAGTTAACGCATGTGATTAACTCAAAACAAATTAAAATGTTATTTTGGTTAATCGCACACTAGGGTGCTGTGCTCAGGAGGCGGCACTGAGTGCCTCCAGGGCAGGGGTGCCCCTTCTCTAGCCTCCCTCCACCCCCCCACACGGCTGCCCCTGGCCAACCTGCTCCAGACCCGGAGCCTGCCTTCTGGTGGCAGGCTGATGTTGGGGTGTTTCCCTTTTCCCACACCTGTAGCCGGTCACCACTGAGCTGCGGTCGGGGAACAGGGGAGCCTGTCTGCTGCTGCTAGCTCAGGTGCAGGGCCAGCCTTAGGCATGGGCAGGCTGGGCCACGCTCCAGGGTGCCGTGCTCGGGGACAGGGCGCCTCTTGAATAGGGGTGTCCCTCTCCCCCCACTGCTCTGCTGCCGTCTGCAGCCAACACTGCTTGTACTCTTCTCCCCGCCCTAGCCAAGGTGCTGGGGACCGGGAGCCTCCTGTCTGCTGTGCAGTGTATGGGGGGAACTGATGTAGGGGTACCCCCATACTCCTGCCCTGTACACAGTCTCCACTTAGCTGGAGTGTTAGGAAAGGGAGCCTGCCTGTGCATCTGCTTGGGGATAAGGAATGGGACAGGAGCTGCCAGTGGCTGTGGCTGTCTGAACAAGCATTCAGGCTGGTGAACGCTCTGCTTACAGAGACAGTACACTGACACACTCACTCTCCCTAACACACATACACACCCCTCTTCCTTCCCGACACACACACTTCCCTCCCAACATCAAGAAATATTTAAATAAATATTACATTATTGTTTAACAGTGCAATTAAAACTGCAATTAATCGAAACTATTTTTTAATTTCATGATTAATCGTGATTGATTTTTAAATTGCTTGACAACCCTAGTTTTTAATTATGTTAATCGTTTAAAAAATCAGCCACTTAAAAAATGCAAATAATGTCTAATACAGTGTTAGATCTTGAAGTACTGCAGAATGCCTCATCATGTTAACTGCTTGCAGTTAACACTGCAACTCTGGATACACAATGAACTTTGTATTCCAGTACTGTATCAATCAAAAGCCTAAAGAGAGTTTGAATTGCTTCATGATACATCTAAGAGTGAACATAATTTGCAACACATGAAAATAAAAGTGTGATACTCCTGTGATTATAACACAGTTGTTCATATTTGTAATACGGTATGTCATTATATAAGACTTAGTTATTTAATTTCCCAAAGTTTTACAAGTAACCAGGAAAGGCTTAGTAAGCTCTTTAAGCAAGGCTTGAATAGGGTAAAAAAGTAATTTCATTATATTTAGTAAAAACCCAGAATGGCCCAATACAAGCATTCAGTCCTGAATAGAAATGTAAAAGTAAAATCAAAACATTAAACAGCAGTTAACACAAATTACTCACTTTCAGATCTGATGGCTATTTCACTAAGCTAAAATCTTCTTGGTTTAGGATTAGAATGCGGTGAGGCATTTCTATTCTATTTTGTCAGCCTCTTTGTGATGTCACACCAGCATCCTATAGCACACCAGACACAAGTGGGCATGAAAGTGGGGCAAAAGGAAAGAGTTGTTTTAACAATTGTTATAATTGTTTTAAATGGACTCTCATTTCAACTTCCTCCATGCATCCAGATTCCTTTTGAAGACATTTGGGGTCCTTTGGACATTTAAAACTCATTTTCTCATGTAATACATTAAATTGGGAGCTTTAATATTTATAATTGAGTTGTATAATTGAAAATGGGATTTGAAAGCAGTCACTGGAACCTCAAAGTGTTGTGAAAGGCACTTGAACTCATGGAGGAATTTGCAGGAAGACAAGCCCAAACAGATGGGGAACCTGGTGGTAAATAAAGTTAAGAAAATGGTACAAAAAGATGCTTAACTTTTTTCCTGCTATTTTTGCCTTAACCAATAACTATTTCGCACACAGCAAATATATAGCAAGACTCTCAAAATCATTTTTATCAGGCTTTTTCTTAATGAAACATAAAATTAAGGATCCATACTTTAATGACAATAATCAATGCCAAAGTGAGTATTAGCAAGCTACTGGGCACTGGGAAGGACTCTGGTTTTGGCATTGTGCCACCCAACACATCCAATAGCTTATACAAATATCAAAGTCTTAGAATTCAAAGTATTATACATCTTACCCAATGAACTTGACTCCTAATATATTAAAGAAAAAATATATTAAATTTGCATGAAATATCTGACAAATCCACAAAAGCAGACATGAAGGGATCCTCAGAATAGATTCTAACGTAGAACTTAATTTATCTAATTCATTCTCAGGCTCTGCAGTTAATTTGGGGGGCGGGTTTTAATTGAGCATGATTTTCACTTAAATCTAGGGGTCTGTGTGACTGAAGGTAACAAAATCAGGATTTTTCTATATTATGTCCTATATGAGTCATTGTTTTCTGTTCTCTTTGACAGGGAATTATATATAGTCCCTGATATAGCAAGGCACAGACACGTGCCCAATACTGAGCCCATGAATGGTATAAATTCACATTAACAGCCCCATTGATTTTGTATGTGTGAAGATTATTTGTATAAGTAAGGGTGTTCAGAACTGGGCACACAGTTAATTTAATGGAGTTTATTGAGGCTGGTATTTTCAAAGAAATTTATGGGAATTAAATGCCCCATTCCCAATGTCTTTCATGGTCCCTTTGAAAAGCCCAGGCCAATTTAGTTACAGGCCATTACAAAAGAGACAACAGGATTCTGATCTTAAGAGATGAAGCAGCAACTACAATATTGATAATATCATTATGTGTAGTACGCTGAATTTTTTTTTTACTGTGGCAACTCACATTGAAAGCGGAGGTAGAAAAGTTCAAGTAATTTCTGTTGGAGTTTGCACAGCAAAAATAAACACAATGAGTCTTCCAAGTAAATAGCCGACAAAACAAAATTCTTTTCACATAACACGTCAGCATTGATTCTGCTCTTTTTAAACAGCATTTACTATGTAATGTTCCTATGTACAGTATCATGCTGAATTCATAGAATCCTTTTTGAAATGTATGCAAGTATTTTATTTCAGCCTGTCATTGCATGGCATAAATACCATGCCATAATATTGCATAAAGAGATATTGCATGGTAAGAATAAAATAATGTGATGCTGTCATTTTCAAAAAAGGGATTTTTAAGATATAAAAAGGCTTTAGCCACATTAAGGATTAACTGCACAGTTCTGTTCTTAAGCATACAAAAGAAAGCTTATGAAATTCCAAAAAACATTCTTTCCTGCTGTGTAAATTATAACCACATATATGGTCTGAAACTTTTCTGTCCAAAATTTAGGACCGAGGCTGACAAGTTGTATAGGCATTTTTTGCTAAATAAGATTTAAAATTACTAAAATATGAAAGGTCTAGCATTCGTAATTTATTAGTAAATAGTACTGATGATGACCTTCAGCACTGCTGGATTAAACTACTGTAACTGTCCCAAGAAACTGATCAAAAGTTTGTTTAGAAACAAATGCTTGCTAGTTTAAAAAAGATAAGTACCGGAGCCTACAAATCCCTTCTCAAATGATATTTCAACTGATTTCAATGGGTCTCTATGCAAGCATCATCTCTATTTACACAAGGAGTTTCACCAATTTTTATTAGAATTACACACCTGACTATGGTGTAAATGATCAGACCCTTCCTGCCTATATAATTATTTTAAGTTACAACTTCTTTTGTTAACTAACACTTGACTAAGTATACCCAGATGGTCTGGTTTAAGCTTTCAACTCAAATTAGGCACCCAAACCTAGTAGCTGGGTTTTCACATAAGTATTTAAGTACCCAAGTATTAATTTTAAGTATGTAAATACCAATTTAAATATCCAAATATATGATTTATCTGTAAAAGGGATCCAAATAGAGACACTAGGGTGCTGAACATAAGAAAAGTAACCAAATGAAATAAAATAAAATAATGGCCTGACCAAATTATCCTACTCCCCGTTAAGAAAATACATTTCTGGATAACAATTTTGTATATCACACTGGCAAAATGAGATTTTATACTTTAGTATTAAATTACTTTAATACTTAATCTTTAATCTAAAGGTTCCAATGAGCAGCACAGTATTACAACTATATAACTATGTAAACTTTCACAAGAAATTCAACAATACAGACCATTGTTACAAAAAGCTGATCAGCTAAAAAAAAATCCAACCTGGCAGATTATAGGAAAGAGGAGTTCCAATTTCTCTGCTTCAGTAGCAAAAAGAAACTGAGGGAGAATAAAGGACTCAAATATCTGGCACATGCATGCAAAACCCACGAAAGCTGCTGCCTTGTAAAAGATTCTGAGCTTTCACAAACATCCCAAATCTGCAGATCTGGGCAGGCAATCTTTGAAGTAGCTTTATTGTTCCTGTTTTATGGAGAAGAAAACAGAGACAGAGGGAGATTAAAATGGGTCTAATTTTCAAAAATGCTTGATGCCACATGGCAGGTCATTGGCAGACAGATGAGAAGAACTCAGATTTTTGTGATTCAGTTCCCTGCTCTAACTACTATGTAAAATCGGGTCTAACGAAACAATGGAGTTATATGAAAACTATTATTTCAGAATAGAATGCTCCTAGTGGTCCTTAACTATCCCACTGTAGTTGAAATAATTATAAGAAAATATAAAGAGGCCCAAGGTGACTTGCTCTTTGTCAAATAAGCCATTTTGTCTCATATAAAACAAAAGGTTTAGTTTTAATGTTTGAAATATTCCTATTAATAATAATGTTTTCATTAAACTCTTTTCTTCCTAATACTTTTTACAAGACCTCATTTAATTTTATTGGTTTTTGCCTGAAAGATATTTTCAATGGCAAATGTGTTTTTCCAACAGCAACATGGAAGACAAGAAGAGAATATGAAAGAACTGAAAGATGTATACTGTTTTGTTTTGTTCTGTTATTTGTTTGGTTGACTACATTTGATATCCAGTCATTAAGTCAGGTCCCTTAGATTCCACACATCAAATAATTTTCATTAGACACAATGAATGAGACTTAAAATAACTAAAACTAGATGCCTAGTACATTGTTTTGGAAATTTAGCCCAAAGTATATTTGTGTTAACTTTACACATTTAAAAAGTGAAAATAAATCACAGATAGTTTTAAAACAGCTGAGTACCACAAACCAACTGTAAACATGCTATCTTTTAACATACAAAATGCCAATTTTTTATTTTCTTGTTTGAATAGTGGCATATTTAAACCAAATTATAACAAAATTACCACAGGATATTTCAAAAGAAATATTTAATACAACTAAGTATTTAGAAAATTATATATACATTTGTTTAAAAATTCTATAATGTAAACATTAATGTAACATGGGTTATAAATAATACAATTTATAGATAATTATCCGAATACGTATATACATAAACGCTACCTTAGAATTAAAATCATTTTGCCTTTTTTCTACAGCTGTGTAACAAAAAACAAAAGAGAAACACTTTTGCCAGCAGATTTGGTCCTAGACAAAAGGGTATTTCAGTCTATTTTGCTCAATATTTAGGGCTTCCTAGAAAGTGTGGACCTTCAGAAATATGATTTTTTTCAGAAGTTTTTATTTCCCTTTAAGTTCTTTGCATTTAAAGCTATATGCTCTTTTAACATTTCAAATTATTCAATATACATTTGAAGAATACCTGTTTAAATTTTGTCAGTGATAAGGACACTGTTACTGAAATATTGGTAAACATACTCCCCATGTGAATGAATTTGATTGATTCCTTCTTAAATATTACAGTAAATTACTTGTATGTAAATTTATGGCAATACAAAACCAAAAACAAAGCAGTTTTTATTAATGAGAAATCTGTATTGATAGATTTCCAGATGAGATTTCATAAATAATCCAAATTATATGTAATGGGACCATAAAATGAACTTTTTGAGGCACAGGACACAGAACATTTTACAAAATTTACTAGGCCACACCATTGTGCAGTAGCAGAGCAGGACAAAGGGTACAAAGCAAATATTTACTCTTTTTTGGAAAATGGAATAAAACATAATGCACATCAATTTATATTTTCAACATTATTTATAATAGCACTAGTTTCATATATTAAAATGATCTTTTCAGACATTGCACATTTCTAATGCTACAAAACCATGCATTCAAAATGGCTGAATGGTCAGCAAATTAATATTTCATGTTGTGGCATGTGAGATAGGCCAAAAAATAATGAGGAAATGGTAAGAAGAAAACTAATATCATTAGTCTCATGATCCAACGTGATGGAGCTTGAATGCATTTGCAGGAGTGATTCATTCAAGCACCAGCAGGACGGTGTGGTTTTTACTGGTTTCAAAGACTAAATTCTGCTCTCATTTGGACTCTGATAATCCACTTTCCCTTTATGCCTGGAGCTCCAATAGGCAGAACAGAACACTGGAGTCAAGTTAATTCTGTAGTGACAACATACCCTATCATGCCTTTGTGCCATTTGATGATCCCCCTATATCAGGGGATACCACCTGATCTGAGAGCAGAATTTTGGCCATGATCCCACCTTGTTCCAAAATAGCTGTTCCACAGGTTTCCCAGGGAATTTGGGTAACTCTAAGAACATCCACAGATAGTATTTGGAGTTATGGGATGTAGGACAAAAAAGCATTTTTTTCAGAAACCTTTGAAATAACACTAAAAGACACACACACAAAATCAGCAAGATCACAGTGGTGTTTTGAAGCAACATAAAAAGAATGGCTCCCACAATGCAAGCAGAAATGAAATCTTTGATTAGAGTACTCTGGTTGGCTAACAGGTGCATTTATAAAGGAAATAGAATTTATTTTCCTTGCTTATATGCTCTATCAGAGAAGGTTTAAAAACTTCAGATCTGTTTTGTGGCCATAGTTTGCAAATAGCTAATTTTTTAAGATCTCCCCATATGTAATGCAATATATTTTCGGGTATTCATTTATTTATTTATAGGTACACTTGGCTGATAAATATTAATTGGTCTGGAAACTCTGTCCTACAGGATCATTCACCAGGTGGATATATATCCCACTTTCCCACAGTATTAGCAGCCCTATGCACAATAACTAAGGCCTGGTCTACACTACACTGTTAGGTTGACATAAGGCAATTTACGTCAATGTAATTATATCAGTGCCTACACTACAGCCTTGCTCCCACCAGTGTAAGTGCCCTACTACACCAACACAGTAACTCACCTCAACAAGAGGTGGTCCTCCCGCCCTTCCAGTGCAACCCACTTCCCCCTGTTGGCTCCCAAGCTAAGCAGGAGTCACAATGGGAAAGTGAGCCAGAAGAGGAGAGGCAATTTGGATTAACTATAAACCTCTTAAACCTGAACTTCTGTTATACAGTGTGCCCCCAACAGCAACAGAGGAACCCTTCAAATCATGTGTTATAAACCTGGAAAATAATCAGTTTCCCAAGTATTAAGAGTTTAATATTTTCCCTACGGAAGTGGATTGATTAAGTTGTTTCCTTTGGGCAAGAGAGATTTATACATCAACAAGAGTCCGGACCAACCTGCAAAGTTCTGGGTTTTCTGGATTGAGGCCTACTTCTAAAAACAACAAAACACAGCTCTTCAGTTCTGAGGTACTGTTAAGAAAATATAACTTTGTTAGATCATTAATATGATCTGACAGACAGCATCACTAGCTCACTCAATGCTCATTCCAAGTCCCATTTATTACTAGCTAGCTGCCCTGAGCCAGTCAGCCCTATTTATTAGTAGGTGCCTAATAGGTTCAGTGATTCAGCTAGAAACCAGACATTGTTCTATACAACAAAACATTAATTTCACAACAACAAAATACACCTTAATATATGGGTCTTGTTTGTGAGCTGAAGTCAAATTTACTGCCATTACGCCTTATCTTCAAATATTTATCATATTAATCTCATCACCATGGTTTACAACTTGCAGTGCCTTTGTAAAATGATACCATTTGTTACAACTAACCCCCTGACAATATGTTTTTTTAAACAAGACTGTCATAGAAAATATTAATCCTTTCAACAATGTGTGTGATTTAATAGCTATGTCAAGTTAAGCCTTTGCTACTGTGTCATTATCCTGCCTCTGATTAATTTTGGGATTTTTGTTTCGTTTTGTTTTAAATGGGAAACTTGATTTAAGCCAGAATGTAAGTCAGTGCACTTCATTCTCTGTATAGAATGCCAGAATCTCTAAAAAGATGAGATTCTGAATGACTGTAGTCAATATTTAACAAATTAGTACTAACAGACAATCTCATCTACAAAAAGAAACTGCAACTGTCCACTGCCTACTTTATGTTTCTTAGGAAGTTATTTATTTTTGAATATATTAGAAAAACAGCATTAAAAAATCTTTTTTACAATTTCTTTTAAGCATTCACAGAAGTTTCCAGATTAAGACCCCTGGAGCTTTAAACTGTCTATATACAGAACTGGTACTGAATGAGAATTAGAATTGCATGTTCCTCTATACTGTCCTGACACCGTGCCACAATCCTAAACTTGAAAGAACAACTCTAGAAAAGACAGGACAATCTGATTGTTAACCTGACTGCTCAGAGCACCACAAATGACTGGTGTGTTAGTGATGCCAATAACCGGATTGAGCCCACCAACTCATTTTGCATAAACCACTGACCAGCTATCTGAAAATTACAGCTTTCAGTAACTACCAATCTGGGTTAGATTTGAGAAAGCAATGTTTAAAAATCAGAACTGCATGCATTTAATTAAATGATACATGGGAGAAATTTGAAGTATTTCCATACACTTAATAGAACCATTGTTGTTATTACAATATTTTATATGCATACATAATGTAACACTACTAGATTTTTTACACTAGATGGTCAAGATTTTCAGTGCCCAAATACTTTACAGGGCCTGATCATCAGAAGATGAATACTTAGCACTAACTGAAAATTAGGCTCCTTTTGTCTCAGGTGCCAAAATTTAAGGCATCCAAAATCAGTAGGCACTTCTGAAAATCTTGACCAGAATCCTTAGAAGACTAAATTCTATTCATCTTACTTGTGAGTAGTGTGAGCAGGGTCTGACTCATATTGTATAATCTGTTATTGAACGTTTCTATTGAGATTGCAGGCTCAGCTACTGTATAACCTTTTATACTGTGTTAATTGTGAAGAGGAGATTCTACTGAACTATTTTCTTAAATGTTAAAGAGACAACAGATGAGTATTTAAGTGGAATAATAACTCAGCACATAACACTAGTTCATATCACAAAGTGAAGATTCTCTGCAGTCCCTAATCTTAATATAATATATATACATTTTATGTTAAAGCTAGCAGAGAACAACTTGTACACTGTAAATGAGCCTAGTATTGTTGCATATTTATTCATGTACTAAAAATTAGGCAAAGCAAATTAATCAGGAAAGAGAGAGAATTTTAAGAACCAAATACAGAGAGCAAGTTCCTTTTAAATAACTCAAAAGAATAGTTTTAAAAATATGGATAGTGCACACATTCTATGTTCAGCATGTGTATGTCTGCTATATTAGTTTCCTTAACATCTTTTCAAAGGAAGGAAGGAAAAGCTGTACATTGTGAGCTATTTTTTGAAGATGAAAACAAATGCATGTGATAAACACATCTAAATCCAATTCTTAACAAAGGAATTTATGCAACATAGGCTTTCAGTTCAATTTGTAATTCAACATTGGTAGGCAAAATTTGGCACATGAATTACAGATTACACTCCTGTCAATCTTGTACAGCCTTTAGACCTTTGAAAGATATGAATTCTTAGTCTTTCAAAGTGGAACTCACATTCGATCTATGAATTTTTCAACAAAGACAAACTTCAAAATAAGTTATGCAGCAAATTAATTGGTTCAGAGAAGCTGTAGCTTGCATTCTGCTCACAGGTTTTATCATCTTATTTTTAAACAAATACCCCACCATACTTGATTCAGACACCAATATTAACTCATTTTTAATGCAACCAAGACATCTAGCTCTCTTTTTGATATGCAGAAGATACTGCAGTAGGAGCAAGACTGTAAGTAACTGAGAAGTAATATTTCATTTCTGGGACAAGTGTTTTCTTTTGGGCTCTCACATGTTAATACCTGCTTGCGTCTGTTTGCCTTTTTCCATCACTCAGTGCAATCTATACATAGTGTATGTCAATGTTAGGATTGACAGGACTTGGTCTTCACCCTCAGGAGCCAGTTCTGCTATCATTATTCACCCATTCACTTTGGGCAATCCTTGTTCATGTGAGTAGTCTGACTGAAGTCAATAAGGGCTACTCGTGTATAAGTGGCACAAAATGGGACAAAGGGTTGCAGAATATGGGTCTCAGTTTGTCAGACTTTTAAAAATACCTCTACATTCAATAAGTGCATTAATAATAAGTTTCTGAAAAAACCCTTGGGTTTCTGTAACTACTTCTGTGAGGTTTTAACATAATACATTGACAGAGCAATAACAAAAATGACCGGACTGCATCTTTAAGCAGGAGGAGGGGCATTGTCCAGTGTGGCAAAGGAAAGAGAACATTGTTTTATGGCGTATCGGGGGGAAGAGAAAAGGTTAGAAGTTGCTGCAAAAGGGGTGTGGGTCAGCATGATGATGCTGCCGCATACCCTGGGACCAGAAGGGCAAAGGAGTTGAAAAGGGACAAGTCAGGGTGTGAGAAGCCCCTTTTCCATGGAGCAGGTGAAGCAGCACCTACCCTCCATCCCCTTGAGGTTGAAAACTACCAGGTCAGGACCTGCTGTGGGCATCACCCTAGCCGCTCCTTTTAGAGGGTCTGGGAAGGAATTTTTCCCTCATCACCAGATTGGCCTAAGTGGAGTGTTTTGTTTTGGTTTTTTGCCTTCCCTACAGCAGGTTCAGGGAGGTAGTGTTATGGTGAGGAGGAAAGGGGGTTAAGGCTATTATGTCTCAACTCATTATGTATGTGTGGGGTGGATGTCCAGTACTCCACAGGGAAAGTATAGTGACTGGATAAATGGCTTGGTAAAATAATTAAAAAGGAAATGTTGGTTAAAGGAACGGAACAGGGTGGAAATTTGGGGCTCCTATGAATGGTACAGCAGAGAGCCAAGCCCCCTTTCTTATAGCCCACCTTAAACCTCCTATAAGGGGAGATGGATGGTAAGATCTCAGCAATGGATGACTGGGGGAAACCCTCCAGATAGTTACTGAATGAACATGGAGTTACCTGCACTGTACACTTTTATCTGCCAGGTAGTCCCAGACATCTAATAATAAAGTTGCAGCCTGATTAAAACCATATCAAGTGTCTCCTGTCCTTCTTTCAGTATAGCCGGACAACATGCCAACCTATGAGAAGCACAGATTACCCAAACAATTTGTGAGAAGAGACTTGTTCTGGTGCACAGGTAAACAACAATACATTCTTTAGAAAACTTGAATGAATATTGGTTGACTCAATAAGGGGGAAAAAAGATGGCTACAGCATAGTTTACTGCCTACAGCAGTGTAGCTGACAGATGTTGTGAACTGGACTCCAGTTGATCCATTTCAGAATTTCTAGCATTTGTAACAATTATTCTCCCAGTTTTCTTTAGTTGCTCTCATAACTTCATTATAAGTCACTTCCAGTAAAAAGGTGGTGGGTGACAGGCACTTTCAACTTAGGCAATTATTTAGCAACAGCATTTCATGTTTCTTACAAAGTAATCGTAAGAATGCCCAAATACCCCCTTATTTAATGCTGAGAGACTGTTTTTATAATAATAACAACAACAAATCAATAACAGAGCAAAGCCAAATGCTGGAATACTCTATTCTGTTAACTTTGTGTTTCCTTAATTGCTAAACTCCTTGAGTTGACTTGTGGAAATAAGCTGTTTAGTACTGCACCTTGCCTTGCAGCGAAAACAGAAATTTCAATAGAAAATTACTAGAATCTCCATTTTGGTAGAATTACTCTTCACAACTGAGAGCTTCTGGGAATATCTGACTAGAAACATACAAAAGCTATTTTGCCCTTTATACTGTTTTTTCTCCCATCATTTACTTTGTAATGTTTTTAAAAGACCCTTGAGTGCATCAGAGTATTATAATGAAAAAGCAACAGTCATTCCATTTCCAAAAGGCAATGGGTTAGGAAAGTTTTTTAAGTACAAGTTTCTGACAAATACTGATTAATGATAATTACAGTTGTACTTAACCAAAAAAAATTTATCCTCTTTACATGCTGCACACAGATCTCAGGAACAGAAATAGACTGGATGAGTGTAAGAGACACTACAGCACGAACAAGGGATTCATAGCCATAGAGTAAGTTTAGAAGAAAAGAGAATGCTTCCCAGACAAAGGAAGTGTTTACAATTTGCTGAGTTCCCTGTGAAGAGCACTCATATTCCCTTGGGAAGATGATTGCTGCTTTTAAAAGTGACCTGTTAAATCAGAATGATGAACTTTAGTATTGAGAGTCTCCTTTCAGCAATTAACTCAATGCAGCTGTATTCTCCAAGGAGGCTTACATAATCAACAGTATAGGACAGGTCAGAATCACAGGGCACTTTAAAGTACATGGTTCTGGTGTTCACAATTATACAAAGGGTCAGAGATCACCACTTTGAGGCTCCAGGTTCCGTGGCTCCCTTTGATGGCTCCGAGATAGCTTTGGAAAGCGGGTAGTCACTCTCGAGCGATTGCTTTTGCTTACTGGTTCTCCAACAGGTTGGATATCACTAGGAAAAAAGAAAAACACCAGAACAAGTCCATGTTGTGTGTAAATTCTTCTGTGGAAAAAGTAGATGTTATGAGAATCCAGCACATGATGGCAAAGCAGAGTGCATATTTTTAACTACATGGACCTGCATTATTTATACTGCTAACTGGAGTCTGAATTACAAATGTGCACTTGCAAAAATGAGAACAATTAATACTTTATGGAAGATTGTAAATTTCTAAGATAAAAACAACACAATGGGCTGAAGTTCAGTGGTGGCATTATAAGCATTTTGAAGTGATAAATGTGCAGACGAAAGCTTGGATGATGCTCTAGTTAACATTTTTCTAATTATGGATGTATGCATCCTTACGTGATGAAGTACATTAGTAATTCTGGCCCACAATAGATTGTAATCTTACAACGAATGAGTCTTCTGAAAGCAACTTACTTGGAAAGCAAATACTCTAAGATCAACAACCAGTATTGAAAAATTCTGCTTACATAGATGTCATTCAAAGGCTACTCCTCAAAAAACTACAGTAAAAGGAATAATGTTGCACTTTTTCTACACTTTTAAAGGACTCTACAGGGCTTAAAATTACAGTTTACTCATGTCTCAATCAACATCACTGATTAGCATTTCACAAAACCAGCCAAATGACAACAAGGTTATGCAGCATGCAAAGTCAAAGTTATTTTCACATGTAAAAATCAGCTATTTATACCAATATTCAATCTGAGTTGATGAATTAAGAAGAGAGATGCTCTTCTGCAGTCCTTACTATTTTGGGTGAAAGCTGATATATTGTTGAAGCAAACAATGAATTAACTCCATGTAGTTCTCTTCTCCCTGCAGGGTGACATTTACTACTGTGCAGAGAGCCCTGCATAAGGCTTACCTCCTTTGTAAAAGCACTTGGAGAGCTACTGATGAAAAGCACTATACAAGAGGTAAGTATTATTATTGTATGCACACGTAGGTTCCATTTCAGCTGTATTATGAGGGTTTAAATGGGATGGACCTATGTGGGACATAGGCTTTGTACAGGTCCTGTTCATGGGTGCATAATTCACCCTCAAGGAGCATAGTACTTTAGTAAGGTAAGTCAGTCAACAGTATTTCATTTTGTCAGTGGTAACCATTAGTTTCATAAGGCTAACAAACAGTTGCCAATATTCCCCAATATAATGGACAGTGGTTTCAGAAAATACCTGGCCAAAGTCAATGGCTAAATTGAAAATGTTAGCAAAAAATAAAAATGCTTTTGAAATAGCAGTGTCAAGTTTCATTGTTGTGCATTTCCCGAGCAGAATAGTTTGAAGTGGCCTCAGGTTTGAGACAGCCTTAAGTATATTGATTTTAACTGAGGTTCACTAGAGCTCCGAATACAGTACTTATTCTTCCTCTGACCAGAAAGTCTGCTACCTGAAAATAAATGCATAAAATTCTCATCAATCTCAGAACTTGTTAGCAACACACTTGTTCTTCTTGTGTAATAGCAAGGATTATGAATTACAACTTTATTACTTTGCTAGTTTGTCAATAAAATCAAAACACTAAAATTTAGCTGGGTACATTAATCTTACTTTCTGGTAGCCTCACATAAATAGATTTCCATTCCTACATTTCCACGTTTTATGATTTTTCATTTTGTAACACCACAGCTCTGGAGAATCCAAATTAACAAAAGTTATATGCAGTACCCAGAAGATCCTGCTTTCTGTATCAATTTCAGATGCGCATATTAATGTTACCTCCATTCTATTTTTATTAACATAGGTGCTGTGGGAGAGAATTTATTATTGCTTATTATACTATTATTGCCATGTTAATACACCAAGGTAGCAAAGAGCCTCATCATTAACTCAAATGTGTCTGCCAGTTGTATGATGTCACATGTCCGTATAAATGAAGGAGCTTAATTTTAGATCATCCAATGTCACATCTGCCAAATCCTCTAACATTCTTAATGTTTAAGGACATGAAGAAAAGTGACAGTGATTCCAGGTCCCCTTGTCTTACACCAAAATTACTTAAACAAGTTGCTTAATTCTCTACCGATTCTTACGATACTGCACAAATATTTGTACATAGCTTTTATAATTGCTCTTATCTGAAATTCCATATGATTTTGTTGCTTTTCATAATGCTTTCCTCCAAACCAAATCAAATGCCTTTGTGAAGTTGATGAAAACAGCAAACATATTTAATCCCCATTCTCACTTTTGTGCCTTCAACTGTCAGAGTGTGAATAACTATTAAATGCAACTTGGGCCTGGTCTGAAGTTGCACTGTTTCTCACCTACTAATTTCTCTAAAACTGGCCTTAATCTGTTGACAATTACTTTCATCATGATTTTTTCCAGTACTGACAATAAGCTTATTCCTCTATAACAACTCAGACTGGCAGGATCTCCTTTCTTCAAGATTGGTGCAACTATTGCCTTTAGCGAGTCATCTGGTGCCTCCTCTTGTTCCCATATCCTTTTTGTATATTTTTTCTAATACTTCAACAGCACTTGTCCCATCAGCTTTTAAGCAGGTCAGATGTTTGTCTATTCCTGCACCTTTCCAATTTTTAACTGCTTTACCGCTCTTTCTATTTCTTCTGATAGTAGTTCAGATATCCATTCTCCTTGCAAGCTGCCCTATTCACCTAGCATGTCTAGAATGCATGCCTCTGGATAAACTGCATCGTTCAGACTTTGTCAAAATGCTCAATCCATACTTCCAGCACATCTTTGGTATTTGTTGCCAGTTCACTGGTAGCCCTTTTTACAACTTGCATTGTTGGCCTGATGGTGTTTCCATACAACTTAATCTTTGTGTATATTGTTTTCATATCTTGTTTTCTGGATGTCTCCTCTAGTTGTTGAGCCTCTTCTTTCCAAAACTATTGTTTGTCCAATCTTTGTAATTTCTTCACCACTTTGTGTAATACTTTTACTCCTTCTGCTTTCCCAGCAGGCATATTCATTAATTATCAGTGTTAACCCAATGGGAAGCCACTTGCCCTTGCTTTTGACTGAAAGAAGAGAGTCAGTTAAAAGAAAGGAGAAAGAGTTCAAAGGGTACAAAACGGATCAATAGGACTCCATCTTGACAAAGAAGGATGGACCACTTGGAGTATATCAGATTGGATGGAAAACACCAAAATAGTGTGAATTAAGGATAAAAAGACCAAATTCTGTTCTCAGTTCCATTGGTGTAAATCCAGAATAACTCCATTTACTTAAATGGAGCTACTCCAGATCCACAGCAGTGTGACTGAAAACAGAATCTAGAGCATTTGGTTTAATGATGAATTTTTAAACCTATTTTTAAACACAATCTAAATTTGATTTAAATATAGAATTCTGGATTTATTTTGCTTAGTTTCTTTAAAAAATTTGATGTACGTTTTAAAACTGCAGTATTATAATACACAAATTGGATTTCTACCCATATAGTACTCTTTTCTATGGAAACAGCCACCAGCAGCTGAAATTCAATTTCAGCTGCTAATGGCCAGATCTGCTCCCATGGAAACAGATGTCGCATGGGCAAAAATAAGTTACGAGCTTTCAAGACATATATTTAAAAAATAAAATCTTCCCTTATCTTAAGTCCATTTCTGCAGAAACTGGATGGAAACAGCTGCCAGCATCTGAGAGAGAGAGTCTCTCACTTGTCAGTTTCAGCTGTAGGCTGCCTGCTGAGCACTGAAAGTGCTGGCTTACAAAACATAGCCACAACATTTAGGAACTGCTAAATTTTTGAGATGGGGATGAGGAAGGAGATGAAAAAGTGGTGAGAAAAAGATTATTCTTCTGCTGCCTTGTTTCCCTTTGATGAATGCAACACTTCTAATCCTGACATACAGCCTGGCCACAGACCTGCACAGCTAGAACGTTTTCCATTCAACCAGATGCCTTATTAACTAATCAACAGTTGATCAGAAAGTCAAGTGCAGTAGTACAGGGCATTCTATACACATTTCAGTGGTCCTGCCAGCATCTCTGGCAAATGCATATAAAGACAACAATTTAGTGCAACGTATTCTATCTCATATTATTTTTGCCAACAGCTTTCTGGGCACATATATGTCCAGTGCTCTTGTCACTCTCTGATTTGTCCTTTTCTATAACAGATTCACCAGCATTTGTATTTAAGGATAAGCCTTTTGGCTAACATTAGTCTCCAGGCTTAGAGTTGCCTGTATTAGGCTAGTTCATTTGAATATCCAGTTCTTCTATTTTTGTTTGTTTCATCACCTTATAAACGTCACAGTCTCTGCAGGGTATACTTTGTAGGCTAACTATAGTGGGAATTAGGATACCTCCCAGGTGCTGGCCTATTTAGCAGAAGAATGGCCAAATGCCACAGTTACCAGTTCTTTTTTACACTCTTCACTTGTTTGAGCCATAAGATGAATGTATCCTGCTGGGACAATCGATTCCTTTTCCCCATTAGGTCATTTTTAGCTTGTGCGCATTTTTGATTACTCTGCTCAGCATTTGTTTTGGATACTAATTCAGTTTAATTGATTTTGTCATAGTGTCAAGTTCTGCCTGAGGTGCATCTGTACAAAACAGCTTAGAATAACTGCTTTTTTAAAATGATCTTCTGGTTCTTTGTTACTTTCCCAACAAATGAGATGTCTGTTGGTGGAGACCGCCTGGCAGCAGGTGAGAGCTGCAGGAGGAGGTGGCTCATCTGCATGCATCTGGGAGCATGAGGATTTCATCAACAAGCATGTGGAAACATCCAGGAGGGAGGATGCTAGCTGACTACAGTGGCACCAGAGGAGGAAGAAGAACTGGCTGCTCTATGGTGAGATGACTGGTTGCTGGCCACCTAGGACAGTAGATAGTGTGCCACTGATACATTCCCTGACCCCCAATACCCAGTCCATTGTAGACAAGATCCAATATGTGGTACTACCAACGGGAGGTGAGGAGCACACACCAATAGTTGAGGAGGGGCCACTGTCTGTCCCTAAGGCTAAGAGGCTCACATCCACCACACCTGAAAGGTGGTAGCATTAGAGTTCTGAGGGGGACGGAGGCCTCCATCTGCCAATCTGACACGATGTCCCAGGAGGTGTGCTGCTTGCTTAAAGCTTGCATCTGAGATGTTACAGAAATGTTGTTGAGGCTTATCCGTCCCTCTGACCGCTACTCCATGTTGCTCATCCACATGGGCACAAATAATATTCCAGGTATGTCCCTGAGTAGATCAGCAGTGACCAAGGTGCTTTGGGAATGAAGATGAAAGAGTTGGAGGCACGGATTGTGTTCTCATCCATTCTTCCCAGTTGAACTTAATGGCACAAGAAGGGACATGCACAACCTGAAGATGAATGCATGGCTATGCAGCTGGTATCGACAGACAGGCTTCAGCTTTCTCAAAAATGAGAGGTGTTCCAGGAAGGACGACTGCTGGGAAGAGATGTGGTCCAGCTGACCAAGAGGGGGAAGAGCATCTTTGCACGCTAACTCATTAACCTAGTAAAGAGGGCTTTAAACAAGGTTCAGAGGAGGCAGGTGACAAATGTCCATAGGTAAGCATAAAAAAGGTGACCTTCTCAGGGAACTAGATGCTGTGAGGGACACGAAAAATTACACTAGAAAGAACAAGAGGGAAGTCAGTGGGGAAATTTGCTCAACATTTTAGATGTCTATACACAAATGCAAGGACTATGGGGAACAAACAGGAAGGACTGGAAGTATTATTACATAAGCTAAATTATTACTTAATTGGCATCAGAGATGGTGGGATAAATGTCATGAGTGAAATATTGATATAGAGGGTTCAGGAAGAACAAGCAAAGAAAAAAGAGAGGAGATATTGCATTACACATAAAAAATATATACACTTATTCTGAGGTCCAGAAGGAGGTGAGAGGCAAACCAGTTTAAAGTCTCTAGGGCAGTGGTTCTCAACCCATTTACCACTGTAGGCTGCATATGCAGCTCTCTATGTGTTATGTGAGCTGAATCCAGAAAATATATATATTACCTGTATGGCCCTACGGCTGTCACATGGGCCATGGCTGTGCGCTGATTGGGCCGCAAGCAGCTCACGAGCTGCAGGTTGAGAACCACTGCGCTAGCTAAACATAAATGGGGGGAAAAAACAGGAGTAATGTCATGGAAAGAGGTCTACAATAGACCACCAAATCTGGTAGAGGAGATGGATGAGGCATTTCTAGAACAAATAGCAGAAATAACCAAAACACAAAATCTGCTATTAATGGGGGACTTGAACTACCCAGATACCTATTAGAAAAGTAATATGGCAAAACACAATTTCCAGGAAGTTCTTGGAACATATTAGGGAAAACTTTTTGTTTCAAAAGGTAGTGGAGGTAATCAGAGGAGAAACATTTTAGACTTAATTCTGATTTTGAGGGAGGAATTGGTAGTGAATCTGAACGTGGAAAGCACTTTGGATGAAAGTGATCATGAAATGATATCTTTATTCTAAAGATAAGAAAGGAATGAGAGCAGCACAATAAGACAATGAATTTAAGCAAAGCAGTCCTTAAACTCAGAGAACTGGTGTATAAGGCCCCATGAAACAAAAAACTGAAAATCTAAGACATTAAGGGCTGTTATAAAAAGGACTGTGATCAATTTCTTTCCATGCCCCCTGAAGAACAAGTAGTAATGGACTTAATGTGCAGCAAAGGAGATTTAGGTTAGAGATTAGGAAAAACATTTGAACTATAAGGGAGGTTAAATTCTGGGGAATAGACTTCCAAAGGAGGTTGTGGAATTCCCATCAGTGGAGGTTTTTAAAACAGGTTGGATAAACACCTGTCAAGGATGCTTTAGGTTCACTTGGTCCCACTTCAGCAAAGGGGGCTCGTTTTGGTGACCCCGAAATGTCCCTGCCAGCCCTACATTTCTATGATTCTATGTCGGTGCCTATGCGTCCAACTGTAAACTCTGATCTGCGTGTTTGCTTTCTATATAGGACTGTTTGAATTGCATCATTCTGTTGTCTGGTGGTGAATATCTGTTCCGAGATTGTTTATATAATAATGATATTTAGGGTTTGATTTTAGAATAAAACAGTGTTTGATATATACCTGGATTTATTTATTATTTTTGCTACTGTTATAATTATCTTTCTAGTACAGTGGAGAAAATCATTGCGTACCCATTTAGAATATATTACTATATATTGAAAATACTAAGTAATTATACACAGAGATGACTTTTGCATGAAAATACATTTTGCATGAAAAATGAGAGGAGTAATGTTCATTTGTTTGACAAGTAGCAATTTCAACTCATTGATACAACACTGGATTATAGTGACTAGCCAGCAACTTCCTCCTTCAAGTTCTCAAGTTATTTGCATTCAAAGAATGACAGATTGAATGTAGACAGCCTTAATTATCAAATTAACTTTTAAACAGCTCATAATCAATATGTTTGGCATTAGAAGTAACAACAGACAGAACAGGATGAAATAGTAAGAAATGAGGCATGTAAACTATTTACAGAAAGCCTGTTCTCCGACACTAACATATATGCGGCTAATAGAAGACAATCTTGTCATTATAAAAATTGTAAGCCACAAAACTCCAAATTTGTACAAAAGCAAGCAAGCAGAAGCCACATCACTCCCTCAAACTACATGGGTGAGAAATGAAGATATTTGTCACCACCTCTTATTTCCCCTACACTCTCTGCCTCTATCGTATTACATCAAGAATATTTGAAAAGTTAGAAGTCTCCAACTGCTGAAATCACTAATATATCTCCTGTGCTAGTATGATTCATTAAGGTTGTTAGAGGACATAGTTAGAGCCCTGTGTGGATACAAAATTTGTATGTGCATCTGATCTGTGATCCGCAAAAATGACCCATGGATATAAAGCAGATATCTGGAGATTTGTAGGGATTTAGATATAAAATTTGGATCCACATCCATCCGCAATCTGCAAACATGGTCCGTGGATATCTGCATCCACGGATGTGGATATCTGCAGATAAAAGCGGATATCTGTGGATTTGCAGGGCTCTAGACATAGTATTTCTCACTAACTGATAGGAAAGCATCACCATCTGATTGGACTTCAGTCAAATCTTTTAATCTTATTACTGCTTTAGATTGCCATATCTTGGTTGAGCCCTCTTCGTTCACTACCAAACCTAGCGGCTCATGGGCTCTCTCTGCATTCCCAGAGCTGTGGGATTGGCAGAGATGCAGGTACAGATGGAGGAGAGATGTAGTGGGGCTGTTAGATCTCCCATTCTGTAAATCCAGCAGCCCCATTGGAGCAGGGTCTCAAGCAGCATGAGGCTATTCCTCCCTAAGAATAGAGCAAAGGCCAAGGAGCAGCTGCTCAGCTGCTGTGTTGCTTAATTGGAAGGATTCCTCTCCCTCCCACTCTTTGAGACCCCCTTGCTCCAAACCCAGCTCTTTGGATTTGGAACAAAAGGGCAACACATCCCTCAGCAATGGGACTCACGTTTTTCCACATCTTTATTCAGATAATAAGCTTCTAAGATGCTGTGCTCTGAGTTTTGCAAATAAAGTGCTGCTAAAGCAATTTTAAAACACACATTATGGCACAAAAGTTTAATGAGATTCTTTATTTTTAATAATGAAATTATTTTTATTATTACCATCAGAGTGAATGGCGTGATAAAAAGTTGTGATAAAAAAACCCTCTTGTTTTGATCATCCTACAAGTCCTTCATTTTTAATTAGTACATCAAATAAAAAAGTTTCAGAAGCTTTTCTGAAAGTAACCTCATCATTTGTTTTAGAAGGTAGCAGGAATGACATTAACATATGCAACAGTGTAGAACAGAGTCAAAGAAACCCTTTATTAGAGAAAGATCAAGATTTTCATGGGTGTTAAGCTAACAATAGTAAATATGAAAGGAGCAAAAATTAATAAATGGGAAATCCACTCCTAAAATACAGTTCTACAAGACTATGACTTTCCTTTGGTAGATATGTCAAATATACTAAAGAAAATAAATTAATAGCAAATTTAACAGCAAAAACTCTTCCTATTACTTTTTATTACTGAGGACAATATGCTTGATACTCTGAATATCTAGATGGACTCTAGCCTAAAGACCTTTCAAACATAGAAAGGCCTCATCTTGGATAAATTTTTATAGACTTTTTGGATTTTTTAAAAGATCTTATTTTTCATTTTCTTTCCTTTGTGAGCCTCATTAAAATAGGAGATCTTTATGAGGGGATTTGATTGAGGAGAGGGGTAAGATTTAGCACACTGGATTTGGAAGTACATTTCATAAATAGAGATTGGACATCAAGATGAGATGAAGATGAAAATAAAGGGGGTACTTGGGCTGGCGTTGTGGAAGAAATGAAGGTGACAAGAAAGAATATGATATAAAATATCTGGGAGGATGAAGTTGTGCAGGGTATTGAAAAGAGGCAAAGGAGGTGGTCACAATAGTCAGTAACAAAATCTGAATTTTCTTCTAACACTAATCCCATGAAATGAACTAATTAATTTTTATTTTAAAGTTTGGCTACTCCTGATAATTCATGAATGGCAGGGAACATTCATGAAGGGCAGATGGAAAATTACATATTATATTTATCCCTGGGAAACATGGTCCAGATTTAAAATTATAACATAGAAAATTCCTTTTTCTGTTGCTATTTCTTTGCCAATGCATCTGAAACATAAATCAATGGAAGCCTGTCTGAATCTATTGATTTTTCAAGTGTGTTGTCCTGTGCGTTTTGGAATGAAAAATACAAAGCTGAGTGGTTCTGTCACATGGAGGACTTTACCAGATGACAGTCATTCAAAGGCTGGAAACACAAGCACAAGTTGATATTGCGTAATTCACTGTGCTGTGCTGGAGATTAAACTGTTTTTAGCAACACTAAGTCACACATATTGGTATGTGGGGCACCTTTGAGAAATGTGTGTTATAGAGAAAGGCCACTGCTCATGTACAGCCAAGAAGACGACTAGATTATAGTATGGTCTACATAAATGATTTAATTTAACTGTTAGGTTTTTTTGAGTTTTCTGTCTAAAGTTTTAAGGCTCAGTTGGCTATGGGAAGAGTCTGGTGTACTCCAAATGAAGTTTGGGTTTTCAAGTATTTCTAAAGAGCACTTAGTATAGTGAAGGTTCATTATTAGTTAAATCTTTCCAGAGATACTGATGCCTTTTTAGTTTGTTTTTCAGTTTAAATTCCAACTTATTTTAGTTAATGAGATTCTATTTGGTTTTTGCTTTTAACTTGCAGTGATGTCACAAACTTTAATTCAAATTGAGACCAGGGAAATGGATTTTATTGATTTTATTTACCATCGTCAGGAATGGAATCCAGGATGCTGTGTAAGATTAAACAAAATTAAATCTAAACCCAATCCAATACCATGAAAAATCAGCAATGCATCTCAACTGGAGAAAAACAAAAATCCAGAAGTGAAACCAGTGAAAAAAGAGAGGCCAAAAGGATCTCAGACAGCAATCTGAACAAAAAAAGCTTTGAACTGAGCCTTTAAAAGAGCCACAGTGGTTGTCACAAAGGTGACAAAGAAGTTTAAAAGGACTCACAGTGGAGAGGGGCAGTGAGACGGGAAGAGCCACCCAGGGGCAGGAAATGGAAAGGGGATGGACTTGCTAAGAGTCAAGAAGGCAAGCTGGGGGCAGGGAAGAAGGCTCTATATTTCAAAAGATAAATCATGTACTGCTGCAGAAGAACCATGGACAACTCATATGACCCTGACCCCAGCCCAAACAAAGCTGGGGAGTGGTGAGGAAAATGAGGCAGGGAAATGCATGCAGGGTTCATAATACATTCAGATAAAGAAAAAGATATAACCAAACTGGGCAGTAAAACACAAAACTTGTTAGGTTCTGGATTCAAGCCAAATACACATGCACAGGTACAATGATATCTCACTTCAAGAAAGATTATTTATTTTGTGTATTTGAAAGGATGCACTGGTGAATACATTACAGACCCACAGTCCAATCCTGTAGTGAGATAGAGGACAGCCTAAGTAAGTACTAGCACATTAAGAATATACTGATTTAAACTGATTTTTCTATATATGCTGTTGATGCAAGGAACTGTACTGGCTATGGATTTGTGACTGCAGATCCACTAATCCATTCTACTTCACAGAGAAGAGTTCAGCCTCCATTGAACACATGCATAGGGCTGCTGTTCTATGACATCTTTAACCCAGCCTTTGTGGAGATCTTCATGGATTTAGCTGGAGTAAAAAAGCGAATGCTTAGCTTGTTCAGGTTGCTGGCAACCATCTTATTGAGCTTCTCACCAAGCAGCATTCAAGCGGATACTTTTGAGACATACATGATTTGCTTTGAATGTGTGCTCCAGGACTTAAGTCACAGTTGGTGCCTGACCACTGGAGTTACCTGTCTTGATCCTTGCTACCAGCCTCATGGAGTCCATGGATCTGTCTGCCATGAACACAGTGAATAAAGAAATTTTCCTAAATACAGACTTGAATTGTCATAGTTCTCAGGTTTGAGGTTTCTGGGTCCTGGCATCTAGACACTGCAGTTCTAATGAAGCATGTGTTTGCCAAAGAGGCTGCACAGGTTAATGAAGAAACTCTGAAATCCTTTTTAATGGGTACAGCATTTGGGAGGAAATTTCCCTTAGCAGGAATTACCACATTCTTTCCCAGGGATGACACTACTGAAAAATTAAAATTAACTTTTCACACGTAAGAACTATGTAGTTTGTGATTTCCCAAATATGTATTTGTGGGAAATTATTTTAAGGGTAATGGAGTTCAACAAATGGCTTTACAAAGCTCAGAATGAAACCACATTAGTAGGTGTCTTATACTGCCTCTCTTTAAGCACACTGTAAAGTATTTTTATGCAGTGTTATAAATAACAGATGACTCTTGAATCTTTCAATTCCTTTTATGAATTTCTCTTTGTCTTGTGCACATAAATTTAAACATGCATATTTAACTATTCAGTTGTAAGTATTACAGCCTCAGAAAGTCTTAGTTAATTTAATGTTAAAGAATTACTAAAGGAATTACGTAATATTTCAAGGCTTGGGAGTAGGGCCTTTGTCAATAGAGGAGTGACACACCTCCATCCACTAGGAACCCTCATGACACACTGTCTACCTTAAAAGGCTCAATCTTTATCCAACAGAATCTGGGCTGAGCCTTGGAAAGTGCCTCTTCTTTACACTCTTGCAGACTTTAGTGCGTTCTACATCCTCAAGAATGTGAGATCAGGTTTTGAAGAATCCCAGATCAAACTGTGCATTACAGAAAAATACATGTATAAAGCAAGTCTCAAGAAAAACTTTGTTTTTAAGTATGTAGTGTTGTTGGGTATTAGAGACACAAAGTGGGCGATGTAGTATCTTTTATTGGCTCAACTTCTGTTGGTGAGAGAGACAAGCTTTCGAGCTTACACAGAGCTCTTCAGGTTTGAACAGATTGTTTAGCATAAGTAGTTAACACATATTTCAAGGGACCATTAAAGGTGAAGTGGTCCATTAACACTGCTCCAGTCACAGGGAGGAAAGGGGAGGAGCAGTTGAGGGGTGGAGATTGTTAGTGGTTTACAGATTGTTGTAATAAATCATAAATCCAGTGTCTCTATTCAGTTCAGGATTTTTGTATCTAGCAAAGTAGTTTTTAAGATGAAGAATAGTTCTTGAGAGTCATGGATCACAGAACCATCACAGGCCACTTGAACTTGTCTATGGACATCTTGCTGGCCATCCATGCTCTCATCAACTGACTTCTTATAAACTATTTATTTGTTTTAACAGCTTACATAAAGATTTATTGTTTCAGGGAGAAGATAACTTTTCAGTACCTTATTTTCTGTAATAAATGGTTACTTACTATGAAATATTCCAGAGGGGTAGCCGTGTTAGTCTGTATACAGCAAAAACAACATTCGTGGGCTGCAACCCACTTCAGAAACTTATGCCTGCAGAAGTTTGTTAGTCTTTAAAGTGCTACAGGACTCTCGTTGTTTTTGCGGTTACTTACTGTAACTGTGGCTCTTTCTAGAAGCGATGCAGACACTTAGGTGCGTGCACGCACAGTGTGCCATAGTCTTTTGCCCAGCAGTACCTGTAGAGAGCTGGCACTTGCACACTGTGGCTGTGGCCCCTCCCTTGGTTACATAAGGTGGTGCTGCCATAACCCCCCTCAGTTCCTTCACACTAAAAGCCCATGAGAGGAGACTCTGATGCAGAGGTGACAGAGAGTGGGTCATGGAATACACCTTTTCATCATATCTTGAAGAACCACAATCACAGTAAGTAACCATTTCTTCTTTAAGGAGATGCAGACATATATTCCACGTAGGTGATTCACAAGCAGTATCCCAGTACGGAGGTGGGGCTCAGAGTCTACTGAAATAGGGATTGCAGGACCACCCTTCTAAGGCCTGTATCTGCTCCGGAAGATGCAATAATAGCATAATGGTCCATAAATGTACGTATGGATGACCATGTGACCGCTCAACGAATATTCAGTATGAAAATGTCACTGAGGAATGCTATCAACATTGTTAGCGCCCTCATGGAGGGAGTCCATATCTGCTGAGGAAGTGCTGCAGAAGCTATCTAATAGACAGTTTTGATACAGGATGTTATCCATCTAGAGATGGTCTGTGCAGAGACTGCTTGTCCTTTCCTTCTGTCTGCATATGACATGAACAGGCAAAGTGAAACATGAAACAGTTTAATCCTGTCTGGATAAAAGGCTAGACATTAACTGACACCCAGAGTGTGGAAGTGCTGTTCCACTGGGGAAGAGTGCAGTTTAGGGAAAAACACATGTAAATACAATGCCTGACTTAGCTTAAACTTAGAGACCATCTTGGATAAAAACTTTGGGTGTAGTCCCAGTGTTACCTTGTCTTTGGAGAGTTGAATGTTAAGGTGGCTCAACCATCAAGGTTGCAACTCACACATCCTTTTTGCAGATGTCATGGCAATCAGGAGTGTGATTTTCTGAGACAGAAGGGGCAGCAGACAGGATGCAAAGGGCTTGAATGGAGGGCACATGATTGCTGCCAGCATGGTATTTTGGTCCCATACGGGGACTGGCTCTTGGACTGGAGGATGTAAATGGAGAAGTCCTTTCAAAAAGTTCATCACCATGACATTAGAAAAAATTGATTTATCTTGAATATAGAGATGAAACACAGATATTGTTATCTAATGCACTCAGTGAACTCAGTGCAAAGCCCAATTTCTGAAAAAGTAACAATTACTCCAAGATGTCCTGGATGGAAGCCCCTGTCAGTTGGGTCCCATGGCCAAGGACAACATAAACAACTTCTTCCACTTTGCTAAGTAGGCCATCCTAGTGGTGGACTTCCTACTGTAGGAAGGACCTGTTGAACAGCCGCCAAGCGCTGCTCCTTCTCTTCATTCAGCCATGTAACAGCCAGTAAGGGGCAGGGAGCTGATTTGCAGGATGTGGCCATGCTCCTGAACGACCAGGATGGGATGGAGAGGAAGCAGTATGGGAGGCTGAACTGACAGAGCAAGGAGCTCTGAGAACCAGCACTGTCTTGGCTATGCTGGAGCACTGAGGATGAGCTTGGCCCGATTTGCCTTGAGCTTGGGGATAACCTGAGGAATGATCAGAATAGGGAGAAAGGAGTACAGACGAGTCCATTGTAAGCTGCAGTGGAAGGTGCATGAGAGGGAGCCTAGATTCAGGCCCCCTCAGGAACAGAATAGGTGACACATTCTGTTTTCTGTTGTTGCAAACAGGTTGATCGCGGGGAAGCCCTACATTGCTAAGTTAACCTGGAGGATGCTCACCTTCAGGGCCTGTTCCTGGTTCAGAGAGAAAACCCTCCTGAGATGGTCCATGAGATGATTTCGCACCCCCCGCAAATGGTCTGCTGCCTGACTGAGGTCGTCTTTGATGCAGAATAGCCATAGGTTGATCAACTCTAGGCAATGTAACTGGGAATTTGCTCCCCTTTCTTTGTTCACATAGCACATCTCAGCAATGTCGGTTTTTAAATAACCTTAAAAATGTGAAATCACTAAATAGAAAGATGCAAGTAATTAATTAACACACTTAGTTTGCTCCTTTTTTTATTATAAGCAAAAGTCTGTTTCTGGACTCCATTCAGTGACATTCAGCCTATCCCCACTTGTGTTATCTGACTATCATGCCATTTGTAAACTCTTGTAGTCCCTATTCTCCCTTCCAGAATTTGATGAAAATCTCAATACAAGAAAAACAAAAAAAGAAGCTGAGAGCATAGATTAAAGTTGTCTGTAGGAGGCACTGACTTGCATCACAAACAGCTGCCCAGAAATTTACTCAATACAAGCTTTATAACTTCTTTGTCAGTTCACAGTTTTATGATATTTTTTTTAAACATGGTAGACACAGAGGTTTTGTTTTTAAAATAAGATATTTAGACAGTCTTCACTAATTCTTCTTAATCAAATACATGGTGCAACAACAGTCAATCTTTAATAATTTTGTCATTTGTAATCAGAGAGTCATAAATACAAATAATCACACTACAATGTGCAGATAATGCATTATAATTGTTGCATCACTATGCGCTGGCACTGTGTTGTTTCAACAAATCATCAAGTTGATGCAATGTCAAGATGTAACACTTCTTATTCCATGTAAGGAATGCAGTTAAAATACAGCGCAAGATAGTTAACCAATATTTACCACTCTTTTAGCATTTTCCAAATTTATTGTTCAGCAACATTTTTGTATGTTATTTTTAAAGTATGCTTAGCTCTCTGTTTTTTCTTGCCTTTTTTGCTTAAGTACTTATTTCTAAGGACATTGTGACTCATGTTTTAAAAGTAAAAATAGGGTTTATTGGGAAAGTATTTAAAAACTTGTCCCCACTGCATTATGTAAATTGGCCTACTCCGAATTCCTGTGTGGTGGCGGTTTTACCAACTTTGAGAGGAAGGGCAGGAATGGCTGGGAAAGCTAGTGAAATACATCCACATCTGCACACACATCAAATAAAGAAGAAACTGAAAAAAGGGAAAAATACTTGCACAGATGAACATCCTGGAAAACTTTTTATTCCTGTATTTAACCTAACAAGTTCTTATCAATTTGCCAGTCAAGCTTTACATATTAAGCAAAAGTTATGGGACTGCCAATGCCACATATATGACAAAGCTCCCCCCCAGTATGCTCAGTGATTCAAAACATATTCTAATTTTTCTAGGAATTCACCTGTAAGTGTTGTGACAGATGTGAGACCTTAGAGGCATGGAAACTTCAAAAGACTATTATACCAAGATGTGCCAGATACTATGGGCACAGAGATTAATGACAAACTTTTATCTATATATGTTATATGTATCTTTGTGAGATAGGAATTCTTTTCTAGTTCCCTGGGGGTGGATTACCAAATTTCCCCCAGGAACTAAAATAGTGGGGGTAATTACTGCAAATCCAAGGTCAGGAAAAAACTTCAGAAAAGTATCATGCCCTGGGGGGAATTTCTTTTGTATATGCTGGTTTAGACTAGGTTCACAAGACACAGCAAACAAAGAACAGGATTTTGTTATAAAGGGAGAGGCTGTACTGAGTCAGACAAACTCATTTTGATCCTTGAATTGACATGACACTGTCAAGACCGCAAACCCAGCTGGAAGGATCTGAAGGAATTTGAAACCTACCAGAGTCTGTCTGTGGAAGATGGGTGACACCTCTAGACCAGTGATACTCAGACTAGGGATGTAAAAGCCTACACTTTTAAACGTTTAAATGGAAATCAGCTGTTTAAACAGCTGATTTCCATTTAAACTGGGGAGGAGGGGAGCAGCAGCTGGGCTTGGCTCCCCGTGAGCAAGAGCAGCTGGACAGCTCTTGCTGGGGGGAGGCATGGAATCCAGCATGGGGGAGCCACAGCTGGGCTCAACTCTTTGCAAGCGAGAGCAGCCCAGCATCCCCCACTCTACATGTGTGACGGGGCTACCAAGAGCACCAGAAAGTCTCCAGGGCGCAGGAGGAGGAACATGGCAGGTACAGATACCCTCCCTGCACAGAGGCAGCTGTCTGGTGGGAGCCGGGGACCCCTCCTGCCCTGCGGGGGCATGTCAGAGACCCACCATATGCCACTGCTGTGAGTGAGAGCTGCCCAGCTATGGCTCTGCATACAGCAGGGGAGCTTCAGCTAGGCAGCTCTCACTTGGCAGTGAGAAGCCGTGCTTCCCCCCCACGCATTTAACCATTTAAACGTTCTACATTTCAACAGATCCTTTGTTAAACGACTTTTTACATCTGTAACTCAGATTGAGGCTCATGAGCCGCAAGTGACTCTTTAATCTGACTCCTCCTACTCTTTGCAGCACATGATATTAAAACACTGTGTGATTTAATTATTAACCAATCTAAGTAATTAACCAATCAGGATGCTTTTACTATGTTATTAACCAATTATAGCTGATAAAATAATAAAACTTGGGTCAATCACTTTGCTATACCACCTTTATACATTATTATATAATATAAATATATTTTTATATATATATGAATTATGTATAACCTAAATATTTCCCATCATATTGTTTAAATATGATTATATAGTAGTATAGTAAATGAAACCATGAATTTAAAGTTCTTTGGCTCTTTTGGGTAATGCTGATTGCTCATCTGGCTCCTGAACCTCTGAGGTCTGAGTATCACTGATGTAGATTGTTTATTGTTTTAAGATATGTTTTCTCTGTAATGCTTTTGTACTAAATAAATATATTTGTGCTCTGTGAAAGCTGGCTGGTCACTGGTAAGCACTGTCACTGACAGAGAGCTAACTGCAGGTCCTGGTCTGAAGTCAGACCTCCTGAGATAAACACAGTGATTTGTAGGGAGATTCCATCTCTTTCCCTTTCATTCCCTTCTTTGTCTTTTAACCATTTACTTACTCAGGATATGTCTACTCTATGGAGTCTATACTGGCATAGTTAGGTTGCCATAGCTATGCTGGTATAAACCAGCGTATACACAGCTTACACTAACAAAAGAGGTTTTTCTATTGGTGTAGGAACATGAACACCCCCAAGCAATGCTACTTAGGTTGATGGAAGAATGCCTCCATCAATACAACTGCCTCTATACTGAGGGTTAGGTCTGCATAGCCATGTCAGTCAGGGGTATAGATTTTTCACATCCCTGACTAAGTTATGTCAACCTAAATTTTAAGTGCAGATCAAAACTCAGACACTCTGCGCCCAGTTCACTCATTCACTATCTCGGTCTTCTCTCACAGGTCCTGCTGTCTGTCTTTCTCCATGGACACACACTGGTCTTCGCCTCAGCCACCACTCAGTCTGCTTCCACATCACCTTTCAATCACTCTGGTCTTTCCCTACATTCCTATACTCCTTTCTCTCTTCTTCTCTTCCCCCCCCAAGTCTCCTTCTCCCAAGATAAAACTATTACCCTCTCTCCTAATCAAATCTATTCCTCAGTCAAATCAATCCTGTCCGTCAGACACAATTCCTCTTATAACTCCATATCTAAATCAATTCACTTCTACTTTGCTCCTTATTCATCAGCCTATCCCTCAATTAAATTGATTCACACGTACTTAATTCATGTATCCGTGTGCACTCAGCTCTCATTTAGTAGGTGTTCTTCAAAGCCATATGGACTAAAATCTTGTTTTAAATTAAAGCTAAAATTCTGCAGTCTGATGGACCTTATCTGTCACTAGAAAGCCCAAGGTGACACATTCTGCGCAGCCACTGAACCAGCTATAGCTCTAGTGATAAAGCTCCCAATAAGTCTAAAAGAAATTTTTGGTTCACTGCCTCCAAAACCTACTAGCACCACAAAAATGGTCAATTTTGGTACATAATTTAATCCAGATTATGGATCCTTGCTGACTGGTGAGGAGTTATTTTAATAGTTTTGCAGCTAGTGGAACTACTAATGTGAATAACTGCCCACTAATGTAAGGGGCTCACAATTTTTCTCTTTTCAAAGACTTATTCTTTTACTTTTGTGCTCTGTGGTTTTATCAGTTTAAATGTAAATCCAAAAATTCTAAGTATACTTTCTGATGCATCCCAAACTCCAGATAGTAAGGATGTCTTCTTGGACGTAAATAGAACAACCCTTATTTGTTTGTGTTGCTAATGTTTATGTTGTGATGTTTAATAGGGCTACCAGGAAGTAAGAGTAAAAATTGGGGTTTGAGTTGTTTCAAAATCACAATATTTTCCAGAAACAAAAAAATCACATTTGTACTTTTAGGGGCAGGATAAACCTTCCAATAGCTAACCCCTGTAAAATCACTAAGACTTATATCCATTTTGGAAATGATGCCACTTTTATAGAGAAAATGCTTCCAGCTTTCACAAAGGGTGCCAATATTTTTGAAAAGCAAACAATGTTAAACAGATTATTTGAGACCCCTTTCCAAAGTCAAATCCTTTCATGCAATCAAGAATAGCGAAGGGTGCTTTGAAGTGTTGCATACTGATTTGTATTAGCATTTTCAATGTTTCACATTTTATAACTAGGATGTGAAAATCTGCTCCAGATTCAAATTTGGTATAAATGGCCTTAAGGAATATTGGTTTTGTTATAAATTATGTATGTGTAATGACAGAATAAATGTAGGATGGGTTTTTGTATTTACAGTCAGAAGTAGCTGTACATTTAACCAGCACTTAACCCACATTGTACAATCACTTTTAGTATTTTGAAAAACAAATGGAAACATATATAAACTGTGAAAAGTGAAATCTGCAGGCATACAGTAAGTATATCACATAAGGCATACATCATCCATACTCTACATATATATGTTTGTGTGTGTATATATCACACATATACCCCACTGCAGAAATTCTTAGAGGTTTAGTAAATATACATGAGAAAAAGACAAGAAATTTTTTTTATCCAGTTTAGGCTACATTCCTCTGACATTTACATGAAAAGCTCTGCCTTTTATCTGAATTTCTATTATAAAAATAAACTCATGTCCCCTATTCCATTCATGTAAATGGAGGATTTTGTGGTTTTTAAAACTGTATTCAAATTCTAAATTAACTTTAATACTTTTCTATCCTAATTTCAAATTCAATATTTCAAGTTCATTTTCAAATGTTAAGTTTTAAGATGTTTTTTTACAGAAGCTGACAAAGAAATTCACTGTTAAAACAGAAATGCTGTGCTCCACTCACCATGGAAGCATGGGCAGTATGGAACTGAGAGAAATTCAGACCCAAAATACAGTAAAACCTTGACATACGAGCGACTCAACTTACGAGTTTTTTGAGATGCGAGTCGTCGCGCGGTCGATTTTTTGCTTTGAGATGCGAGCCAATATTTGAGTTACGAGTGAGCTTACGCCACCCGCCGCCACTAGGAGGAAGCGTGCGCACGTTCGGTTCACGTGTTTATCTCGCCGTGCTTGCATCTTTGTCGGATCGACGTTGCTTGTTTGATTATTTTCCTCATTTATTTTGGATAATTTCCTTGTTTTAACCATGGGTCCTAAGAACGTGAGTGCCAAGATCGGTGCTGACAAGAAGAAAAGGATGATGTCCATGGATATAAAGCACGAAATCATCGAAAAACATGAGCGAGGTGTGTGTGTTGTTGACTTGGCGAGGGAGTACGATCGTGGTACTTCTACGATCTGTACGATTTTGAAGCAGAAGGAGTCAATAAAGGCTATAACGCCAGCCAAGGGCGTTACGATCATTTCGAAGCTCCGGACCTCTGTCCATGAAGAGATGGAGAAGTTGTTGTTGGTGTGGTTGACGGAGAAGCAGCTCGCAGGAGATACCGTGACCGAGAGCATCATCTGTGAGAAGGCACGAGACATTTACGGGGATTTGGTGAAGCAGACGGCGGGAACATCAACAGACAAAGCATTGGAAGAGTCATTCAAAGCCAGTCGGGGATGGTTTGATAATTTTAAAAAGAGGACTGGCATTCACTCCGTCGTCAGGCATGGTGAGGCAGCAAGTTCGGATACGAAGGCAGCTGAGGATTTCATTGCGATGTTTGCCAACCTGGTAGAAACCGAAGGATACATCCCCCAGCAAGTCTTCAACTGTGACGAGACAGGGCTCTTCTGGAAGAAGATGCCGAGGAGGACGTATATAACGGAAGAGGAGAAGAGCATGCCAGGCCACAAACCTATGAAGGATAGGTTGACCCTTGCACTGTGCGCAAATGCGAGTGGCGACTGCAAAATCAAGCCGCTACTCGTATATCACTCAGAAAACCCCAGAGCCTTTAAGTCTCATAAGATTCTTAAAGAAAAACTGCAGGTTATGTGGAGGGCAAACTCAAAGGCGTGGGTCACCAGGGAGTTCTTTGTGCAGTGGGTAAACCCGGTCTTTGGTCCTGCCGTCAAGAAGTACCTCGTGGAAAATAACCTTCCCCTGACAATGCTCCCACGCACCCACCAAACCTCGTAGATGACATCCTGGAGGAATTCAAATTTATCAAGGTCCGCTACCTTCCACCCAACACCACCCCTATCCTGCAGCCCATGGACCAGCAGGTCATTTCCAATTTCAAAAAACTATTCACCAAGCACCTGTTCCGGCGCTGCTTTGAGGTTACGGAGAGCACAAACCTCACCCTTCGAGAGTTTTGGAAGGAACACTATAACATTGTGACCTGCCTCAGAATTATTGACATGGCCTGGCAGGGTGTCAAAAGGAGGACCTTAAACTCTGCGTGGAAGAAGCTGTGGCCTGAGGCTGTGTCCAAAAGGGACTTCGAAGGGTTCGAGCCGGAATATTAGTGGTGGAGGAGATTGTATCCCTTGGAAAGTCCATGGGCCTGGAAGTGAATGAAGGAGACATTGACGACCTCGTCGAGAAGCACAACGAGGAACTGACGACGGAGGAATTAAAGGAGCTACAGCAGCAGCAGCATACGGAGGTTTTGCAGGAAATTAACGTGGGGGAGCCAGAGGAGGAGGAGGTTATCCGTACAAGTGAGATTAAGAGAATCTTGGGAATGTGGGAGAAAATTACCGAGTTCATTGAAAAGAAACACCCTGAAAAAGTTGCAACAGGTCGTGCATTGGCGCTGTGTAACGACACTTGCCTCACTCATTTTCGTAACATTTTGAAAGGGAGGAAGAAACAAACCTCCTTTGACAGGTTTTTATTGAAACGCCCTGCAAGGGAAAGGGAGGAACGTGTGCCGAAAAAGGCAAAAGTCAGTGAAGAAGAAGAAGAAGATTAAGTGAAGTGGGGAAAAAAAAAAAAAGTAGCATTTAAGTTTAGCGATAAAGTGTAGCATAGTGTGTAAGTTAAATTTAGCAATAAATTGTAGCATTAAGTGTGTAGCGAGTAAGTTAAGTTAAGTGATAGAGCACGAAATGAAAAACTCCCCCAACCTCCTCCGCCAATCTCCTCCACCTCCGCCAGCATCTTCGTCTGACCTTCAAGATAAATACTGTACACTTAATAAAACCAGTTTATTTCTTTACATTCTCTTTTATTATGTATTATTATTTTTTTATACATTATTTGTTGTTTATAAAGTACATTTTTCTTATTTAAAAACATGTAAAAAAAATTGGGGTGGTTTTTGGGGGGCGGGAACGGATTAATAGCATTTCAGTTAATTTCAATGGGGAAAATTGCTTTGACATACGAGCAAATTAAGTTACGAGCTCAGTCACAGACGAATTAAACTCATAAGTCAAGGTACTACTGTACATTAAAGTTGTGTAGAAAATTTCCTCTCAGTATATGATAAAACAATAACAGTCATTATTATTATTTAGGATTTTGAGTCACAATGTAACTGGAAAACTAGCAACAGTTGCTCAGAGTCTCTAAATCATATGGGGTGTGCCCGTGCAAGGCTATGAGGTAATGATAAAGGTACATTTAAATTACTTTTGAAGTCCCTGATCTTGGGGCTGGCAGGTGCTTTCCTGGGCACAAATATAAGCAGACTTCTTATGCTTACTACTCAAGACCCACAGGATCATTTTGTTTACTGAGAAGTCTCAGAATATAGAGATACCATGGTCATGCCCCTATACTCCATATGCCAGGAGATGGGTAGCACAGAAGCTGATACAGAACCCTACCACCACCAGAGAATTATCCTTATGCAGAGAGAATGCATATGGAGCTATTTAGGATGGGATTACAGCTTCTTGAAGCATGGGACAGTCAGGACCCTTTAGGTCCTTAATGCATTTACCAATACAATTTTTTCTTCTTTCACAGACTAATCAGAGTGTATTTTATTTGTTTTAGGAAAATCGGTATATTTGGTGTTACTATTTTAAATCTACAACTGCAGGAAAGCATATTTGCTTTTTTAAATGTTATAGAATAAAATATACAGACCTTGATTCCTATCCACGCTGGTTTTATACTGGCATAACTCCATTAACATCAATGGAGTTACCCAAATGTACACCAGTATGACTTAGATCAGAATCAAGCACATGCTATCCTTGTATATTAAAATATATTCTATTTAGAGTTTTCTAGGCTACAACACATGTTAAAGAAAGATTTTAATCCAAAATTGATTCAAGGTTATTCTCTATGGATTTTCTTCTGCCTTTTGTGTGTGTGTAGGGAGGGTGGGGGGGAGTGTAAACTTTGTATTTATGTTGTGCAGATTTTGAGGAGATGTAAGGAAAAATCCCAGCTGTATTATTAATGACTTCAAGATAACAAAGATATGTAAACTAATTTCACAAGAATCATTAACTGATCTTTGCTATCTTGCAGGAAAAACACTACCACTTCTTTGGAAGTATAAATCACCAGGGTTTGGGGTTTTTTTTTAGGACCCAACACACTTTCAGCCAAATGCTATTACAGCTTATGCTGAATGATTAAATTGGTCCATGGGGAGGTATTCATGACCACATGAGTCCTAGCCTCATAAATATTATGGGTGTCTAAAGCTGATCCTATTAACACTTCATTATAGATTTTTTTAGTAATATTACTGTGAAAATTCATTAAAAAGTTGCAAGCTTTCCTACTGTGACAAGGTCTTCTATTTACCACATAACTATTTTTTTTAAAAAAAGATACAAAATCCAATAGAATTACATTCATTTGACCACATTCTGATTCAGCTGCAACAGTGTAAGTCCAGAGAAGCACCACAGAGATCAGAATCTAACTCATTCAATTCTGTTCATGAGCAGCTCAAACAACTAGAACATGTAAACATGTGACACCTTTTCAAAAACACTATGTTATAATTGTCCTGTTTGTTGGCTGAACTGCTACACACTAATCCCAAAAAATCACTCATAAGCATCCCTTTTTTTTTTTTTAAACACAACATTGGGAAATTTGAGACAAGAGAAAAGAATCACAGTACTGAAAGAATATCAAAAGTCCTTTGTACAACATAGGTGTCACTGACAGGGATCAGCCCATATTCCCTCCATGCCACAGGAATCAACATACTTGGTTGACATGCCAACCACTTATCAGACCATTTAAGTCACTACATAGCCCGAGAATGATTGTCTTTGGTTCACAGAAATTATAGATGGAAACCAAAGAGGGAACATAAATCAATGAGGAACTACACCTTCAGTTGGGAATAAAATTTTTGCAGTATTTCTAGATGCAGAGAAACATGAATCCTTGTAGCATCAAGCAGTCACTCCTGCCACCATACCAATTACACCATCAAAGAGCTGTTAATTCCTCACCATCATGGCTCTCTTAAGATGGCATCCCAGCAAAGGTTTACCACTAAAGAATACTGCAGTTCAGGCCAGATCAAAACTGGTGTAAAGTGGAGTAGCACTGTCAATGCAACTATGCTGATTTACACCAGCTGAGGATCTGGTCCAATGGGTATATTCATATAGTTCAAATTCTACCTTAAGCAACTTGTTGCTTATATGTTTGTCCAACACTATAAAACCAGTACCTGTGCTAATGATCAACCACCATGGATAGCATGAAACATTCTGTCCTTATTTGTCAGGGTTTTTGTTTTCTTAAGATAGAAACCAGGCAGCTGGGAAAGAAAATTCAATACTCAGGTAGAAAGCATCCTCTGGATGTTATTGAAGCTCCCCCCCCCCTTTTTTTTTGAGCTGGGGAAAGGTTTATTTGGCATTTTCTACGGTTTCCTGAATATAGTTCCTAAATGTGTTAGGGTTGGAAACTCCTCCTTTCCTCTCCCTTATGAATTCTCTGTATTTTAACACATCCATTGTGCATGACCAAAAAACCTAAAGGGTGCAGTTGAGACGATCTCTCTGAGGGCTTGTCTAAACTTAAAATGCTGCAGCAGCTCATCTGTGGCACTCTGGCACTTCAATAAAAACATTACTTATACCAACAGGAGGGGTTCTTCCATTGGCTTAGGTAACCCACCTCTCCAAGAAGTGGTAACTAGGTAAATGGGTGAATTCGCCCATCAACCTAGTGCTGACAACACCAGGAGTTAGGTCGGTTTAACTGCGTTGCTCAGGGGCGTGGATTTTTCATGCTCCTGAGTGATATAGTTATACCAACCTAGTTTCCTAGTGTGGACCAGGCCTGAAAGAGTGCTGTTAGGGGAAGTTTATAACGTACTCGTTGCTTTTCTGTTTTTCTTTGCTAGATAACAAAATCCTTTTTTCCCTCTCTTTCCCTTCAGGAGAGAGCTTATTTGCTCAAACTCTTCTTTGTAAAAGGACTGTTTCTGTCACTACATTCTAGCCCCTGCAAAGGTCATAGTTTGGGAAACCCAAAATACTGGGATTTTATATTTTAGGAAGGAATTATCCAAACATTTTTCAGGTTTTAAATATTAAAACAGACATGAAAATCTCATCTAGTGGAAAGTGATACTAATTTACCAGGACTGAATTGATCAGGTCTGCTGTACTTTTAATTTGCATAGTATTTCTCTTAATAAAGGAAAACAGGATTTACAGTTGCTGTTCCATTACATAACATGCACACCTAGTCTTATTATCCATATCATTAGAATGGATTAAAAATTCTAAGTTGTTAAAGAAACAAATAAAAAGGGGGAAATGCTTCCTTTTGTTTTAAAAATTAACATTTAATGTTGTTTTAAAATCAACTAAAAAACTTCTCAATTATTCTTAGTATTAAGAAACCAGAGTAATGATAGTTTTCTGAAATATTTTTCTTATTCATTGTTATTTATTTTCTTATTAGTTTAAAAAGTTGCTAGCAATTGCAACTTTCTCTGCTAAAAATAGCAGATACTCTCCAGATGTATTTTCGTCTTTCTTGCTTTCCAAACTAAATTTGACATCTTACCTGCAATAAGATAAAGTGGGGAACTGATGCCAATTACATCTTATGCTATAGAAATACTATTCTTAAACAGTGTTAAAGTTATTTTCAGTTATTTGGCCAATGTTTGTCCAATAAATCCTAATATAGAAATTGCTCAAAACAAAAAACAAGCAAGCAAGCAAGCAAATAAAAAATGTGCTTTCAAAATCCACAATACCAGTTTGCTATAAAGAAGTTTTGTAAAACTCACTTGCCAGTTCACTCACACAAGTAATTATTTTTTCCACAAGCCAAAAACATATCATTAATTTATTCCATTATCATCACCATTGGAAAGGTGACAAGGATATTTTACGTCTGCGCTAGTAAGGTTGACTATTTTGGAAGCCTGCTGTAATGAAAAATACATGTTATGCCATGTTATAGCAAATAGCAAATTTAATGCTGCTCTAATTGTCATTATACAACCTGACCCAAATCCAGCTGAGCTTCCAATTGATTTTAATGGACTTTGGATCAAGACCTTAGTTATTTAAGCTTGTTCTCAGAGGAGCAAGTTTATCTTACAATTTTTGCTTTACAGTTAAAAAGTGTATCACTTTGGACTTATTTTGACATATAATTCATGATTGTGCAAAAATGATGGGCATATTGGCTTGAGCTGAATGCATGTTGTGAACTTAATACATATTTTTAAGTTTATATATGTAAAACATTCTACATATTTGATTTGGACGATAATACAGAGAGAACTGGAATGTCTTGGTCCAGCATCAAAGCTAGATTTAATGCAGCATCCAAGTGGGTCTTGTTTAGTGCTGACTTCTTTTTCTAAAATAAACAACTTTTCAGTGAAGCCTTTTGGATTAAAAACTGTTCCTCTGGCAAACCTATGCAGTCCTTTCCTTTCTTTTCCTGCTGTTTTAAAAAAAATTAGAGATTTCATAAGAGTCAGAGTTAAAGGCCAGAATGGAACATTAGATCATCTGGTCTGAACTCTTGCATATCTCAAGACCTTACATTTTACCCAGTTACCTACCCCTGTATGGAGTCCAATAATGTGTGTTTGCCTAAACTGAAACTGTCTACACTAGCACTTTTGTCGGCCGGGGGTGTGAAAAAAAACACACCATTGACCGACAAAAGTTTCACCAACAGAAGTGCTGTTGTGGGCAGCACTATGTTGGTGGGAGAGTGTCTCCTGCTGACAGTTACCACCACTCTTTGAGGTGGCTAAGTGGGAGATTGTTGAGTGGCGCAGTTGCAGCAGTACAACTGTTTCACTATAAGGTCTCTAATGTAAACATAGCCTAAGCATAGCTTCCAGAAAGGCATCCAGTTTTGATCCTAAGTTATCATGAGGCAAGAATCCACCACTTTCCTTGGTGGTTTCTTCCACTGGTTCATCACCCTCTCTGTTGGAAATTTGAGCCCTATTTCCAGTTTGAATTTGTCTTGCTTCAGCTTCCAGTCATTGGTTCTTGTTTTGTCTTTCTCTGCTAGATTAAAAAGCCCTTTAGTACCCAGTATTTTCTCTCCAGGAAAGTACTTCTACACTGTAATCAAGTCACCTCCCAGTCTTCTTTTTGATAAACTAAATAGATTGTTCTTTTAGATAAACTAAACTTCTCACTGTAAGACATTTTCTCTGGTCACTGAATCATTTCTGTAGCATTTTTTCTGCACTCTCTCCAAATAAATTTTCAACATCCTTTTAAAAACATGACCATCAGAATTGTACGCATTATTCTAATACCAGTCTCATCAATGCCGCATACAGAGATAAAATCATCTACTCACTACTCATCTGCTAATATAGCCTATTACTGCATTAGCCCCTTTTGCCATAGCATCACACTTGAGGCTCATGTGGGGCCATATTCTTAGCTGAAGTAAATGACCTTAGCTCCATTAACTTCAAAGGAGCTATGACAATTTTCACAAATTAAGGACATGGCCCCTATGGCATAATTTTTAAACAAAAACTTAACTCCATCCAACAACTTAACCATTTTAAAAGCGGCAACTTGTCAACATTTTCACTCGAGATACTAGGAAATCATAGCTCTTTGGGGCAGGAATTCTCTTTCTGCTCTGTTCTATTTTATGCTGTGTCTAGCACAACAGGATCCTGGTCCTTGACTAGGGATACTAGGCATTAGGATAATACAAATGCTAAATGATAATAGCTATTATAATTTATATGAGAGCTAGCTCTGCTATGAGTTCAGTCAGCACTGTGGAAAAAAATGTCCTTTAGAAGCCTGCCACAGGGTCCACTCACCATTGGAGTGTCTCCTCCTGGTTGTTCTGGGGATTGGCTGGTTCCAGGTCTGAGGCCTCCTCCTGTCAGCTCCTTACCCTGTGGTCTCCCTCTTTCTCTCGGACTTAGGGCACTTGTTCTTCATGATTCAGCCCTCCATCCAGGTCACTAGAGCCCTCCCCTTCCAAGGTGATGAAGTCTCTCTGGACAACCATCCTAGGCAGTCTGCATTCCACTGCCTGGCCCATACCACTTTGCCAGTGGCTGGTAGGGGATCGTGGGCTGGCCCACTAATCTGGGTTCCAGCCCAGGGACCCTACAACATGCAGCCAAGTCTGTTCAGTTCCCAACCTTGCTGCTCACTCCCTGAGCTGCCTCCTATTCATCTCCCACAGGATTTCTTCTCTACCCTTCTTTCTTCAGGGTATGACCTTCCCTCACAGTCAGGCTTCCACGGTCCTACTGTTTTCCTGGGTTCCCTCCTTCCCTCTCTAATGCAAAGAGGAGGGCTGCAGACTTCCTCACTGCAGTCTTTTCTGTTGCCAGTTTATCCTAACTCAGCTCATATCTGCTTAGTTGAGCTTCATCCTCCAATCAGGGGTTGCGTCTCCAGCCTGATCTCTTAATGTGTGTCCTATCACACTAGTTGGCCCTTTCTGAGCATCCTTAACTCTTTCAGAGTTTGTGTGGACTGAACACTCGATCACAAAGGCATAGAGATTTCTTAATTTGTTGGTCTGTTCTTAGAAACAGGAAGTTGTTTAAGAACAAATCAACAAATTTAGGAATCTCTGTAGCTTTATGATGGAGTACACGAAATAAGGACAGAAGAAGTGAATGTGAGAGAAACAAAGACAAGGCAAAGGGGGGACAGTGAGAGTTTGGTGGATAGAAAACAAAGACATTTGGAAAAGAAGAGAAATAAATGAATGGAGTAAGAAAGCAATGAGACAGTTTCTAAGTGAAGAGAAAAAGGAGGCCTGAAAAGAAAGAAAATGTGTGAGGGCAGATGATGACACAACAAAGTCTTCAGTCCCGTCCACTGTATTTCTTGTATAAAGGTGTTAATGGTCTAGGTTTTCAGAAGTGCAGAGGTGTAAACAAACGTGAGTGGAAAAAGACATGAACGGTGCTTCAGAGGAGGGGCTCCTCCTGAGTTCCACTGTCCCTGTGCTGCCACTAGTAGTGAATGAAAGGACTGCCATTCAAGAAACTGCCAAGAGAGGCAATCCTTCCAACCAAGAGACTCTTTTGGAAGGTAGGGAGAAGCACATTTCTCAGAGAGCCTTTCAAATACGATGTGGGAGGTGGGGCATCTTACAAGAATCAGTTATTGTGCCCTGTGTCGAATGCTTTTGGCATGGTGATCTGGGATCAGGCTGACAATAGCCATGTGTAATATTAGCCTGCAGTAGTGAGGAACCAAATGTCAAACACCTCCCCGCACCGTACTATTCCTATTCATTACTCCAATGGATGTCAAAAAGCAGTGCTCAGATACATCACTACTCTGGGTAATTCAAACATGTTTATAAAGAACATTTTATACTTCAGCTATTTTTATTTAGTTTTAAAACCCATCTGAAGGATTTTAACTTGCTGGCATTTCTATGTTAAATCAACCGGGGAAGCAGTTGCCAATCATTTCATTTGTGGGCTCAGGTTCTCAGCATTACAGTTCGTATTTAAAAATTTTATTAAAGTTAATGTTAAAATGATAGAATATAGAGTTTAAAGAAGGAGTTTCTATACATCTGGGTATAATGCGTAGATTATCCAAAAGTATAAAGTTTGGTTTAAAAGTAATAGAATACAAAGAGTACATAATCTCTACATTACAGACATGCCAACTCTCACAAATTGATTGTGAGAGTCACGATTCTGGAGTAAAATTAAGTCTCACTCATGAGATCTTGTGATAGAACTCTTAAACATCAGGATATCTTTTTCAGCCACAGCACAAATGTGTTTCCAGTCAAAGGGGAGTTACCCCACCCTAAACAAAGGAATGTGGTTTCTCCACCCAGCAGTTCATTCCAAAGTACTTTGGAAAAGGAAGAGAATTCATCTGCATATCAGAAAAACATAGCTACCAAACTAACAAGAGACAGTTTGGCTACACCCGAGCAGGGTAGGTAAACGTCATTTGAGATAGAAAGGGGGCAGGTCCAACCCCCAAATAAAATTTGAAAAAGAAAATCCTGACATTTGAGAGTTATAAAAGTGACCTTAATTTTACTCAGAAATCCCGTCAGCCACCCCAGGTGTGGTCAGGGCTCTAGTTGTCATCCCCAGTTGGCTGCTCTCCTGCCAGCCTGGGAAGTAGATGAGGAGCCTCCCCAGACCTGGGGAGGGTGAAGAACCCAAAGAAGCAGAGGTGAGGCTAGGGATTGCAGGGGGGCTGAAGTGAGGAGAGTGAGGGTTGATGGGGTGGTGGGGCTGTATTGATGGTGGGTTCTGAGCAGATGGGGTGAGTGCTGGAAGTGTGCACTGAGGGCAGTGGGGGTTGATGGGGTAGGAGGGCTGAACTGATGGGGTGATGATGATGGGACTGGGGAACTGATCTGAAAGGGATTGGTTGAGGAGAAAAATGATGGGGGACTCAGAGACAGGATTAATTGCTGGGCAGGAGACGGGGGAGAGGTGGGGGTAAGAGCTCCTGAAGCAGAGGCAAAAAATCACCTTACCCAGTACATGTGGGAGAGTCGGCAACATTGTCACATGCACACCCCCTGGACATGGGCAGGGGAAGTTAAAAAATCAAGATACTGAGCTAAAAAACACAATATAATCTTTTTTTTTAATGTCATGGTTTTTGGGCCAATCTCATAATTTTGGGGTTCTGACTCATGATTTTTGATCTCCTGATGTTGGCAATACGGACATTATTACAACACATGCAAAAGACAGCAAAGATTCTAGAACAGAACCTAAGAATGGGAAAAGAGTGTTCCAGTTGGGGAAAGGAACTGAAAATCATGCTGTGGATAAATATAACAATATTTCAATATGAAGGTTTTTATTCCAGTTTATTACTGAATAGATTGCAAAACAAAGAAGAGTTCCTGTTTTTATTTTTCTCATTTAATCAATTCTCAAGAATGAATCTTTATTGGCTATGGAGCTCATTCTTTGTTAATAGAATTTAAGAGACACCTACTGCAACACAGGAATGACAATGTCTAAAACGCTCAGTTTTAAACAGAAGAATGCACGCCAATTGGTTGTTACCAAGGAAACAGGATCACTGCTGTAGTGACCCAAAATTTTAACTGGTTGCATGTTCTATTTTTGAGAAAAATATTAACCTCTTCTTAGGCTGCTAGAAGTTAAGCATGTTACAGAGATAATCTGCAAAAGTTAGAGAACACCTGTCCTGCCAGCCGCAGGGAGACTGCTGTGTTCATTTTCTGGCAATAGAGGAACAGGGTAAAGAGAAAAACAAATTTTGCCAGAAATGACAACCATTTATTTCTCCTGAATGATCTGTCTTTCATTACTAATCCCTTTTATTACTGGGAGGAAAAGCTAGAAGAAGCCCATGTTATAAAGCCTGGGGTCACAACCAACATATACATACACAAAAAGCAATTAATCATGGTATTTAACTAAACATGAGGACTTATCACAACCCAGCATGGGCCTGATTTTTCTTAAGTAGGAGTAAAAATGTGTCAGGTGGCAGGATGACTACATTGTACCAACCGATGGGTAGGCTTAGTTAATCAGCAACCTACCCAAAGTGTGATTAAGTAGTTCTGTACATCCCAAATTAAAGGGGGAAAGAGAGGAAGCAAGCTTAGGTACATTGATTGTTGCTTATTTTCATGAAAGGCAAGCTGGCACTCTCTGTCACTAATTCCATGATTTGAAAAAAAAGGGAGAGGGAACAGAATTCAAAAGACACACTGGAGGCAAAAATGGTACACTTAAGACAAAGCATTAAGAGTGCACTTGAGGAACACTGTAGGAAACTTGCTGTAATATTGAATTTCATTTCTTGTTTTTACTGTATTTCCAGTTCATCTGTGGGTTTTAGAGGTACATATGTTTATAGCAAAAAGAGAGCTACATACTGAGTGCATTTTGTATGCTTGACTTAAAACCTTATTGTTAACCTTCTTGCTTTAAATTTTTGCCCTCAGAACATCAAATTAAAAGCACTCTGTACAGCATTGCTGGGATATTTGTAAAGAAAAGTACCACACACTTTCCTTGCTGTGTGTCAATAAATGTACAGTATATACATGTCAGTATTGCCTGATTTTATTTTTTTCCTGCTACAGCACTCAGCAACCATTTCTACTTTACTCAAAAGGCAACTCTGGCATTCAAGTGTTCCCAATTCATAGCATTCAAGTACTGTATGCACTAAATCAGGAGTTCTCAAACTTTTTTTTGCTGGGACCCCCTTTGAAAACATTTCAGGCTGCGACAACCCTGTCCCCAAAGTGATGTACACCCCTCCCCTCTATGCTATGCCATCCTTACGGGCATGCACAGGGACTAACAGCTCAGGCAGGGGTCACAATCCCTATTCCCTTTCTGGACCCTGTAAAGGTAGCTTTGCATTCAGAAAATCTTGACAGAATCTACTTGATGGGAGTATTTGTGTGGATTGTTGAACAATTCATTGCAATTAAACTTTCTAGAGCTAAATCTTATTTTACTTATTTAGATGCTAATCTAGTTTAAGAGTCACACTACCTGGAAGTGAAATGGATTTTTGCTTTATAGTAAGATTTAATATAAATTGTGATATTTTAAAAAACAAAGAAAACCTTCAGCATTACACACTTGCTTCATGACATGCCAGATTGATATAATACCATCAAGAGTGAGCAGCATTCACACAGTCTTTTTTGAGTTATCCCGAACTCGAAATTTTGACAAGGTTAAAATGATGAGAGTCCTGTATCACTTTAAAGACTAAAAAATTTAATTTCTGCAGGCAAAGCTTAACTTAAGTGTTTCATGAGAGCTGGATCAGAGGGATACATTTTGATTATGAAAAAAATCAAAACTACTACACAGGAAAAAAATGGTTTGAATTATATTTATCCTGGATAGTAAAATACTTCAGCAGAAAACTGCCTTAAAATATTGCATACATTTAAAAGGGAAGTATGGATTAGCTTCAGAACACTTTGGCCGTAATCTCTACTAGTGAGCTGCACTCTACAAAAGCTGTTAGAGTAATATTGAGAGTTTGCAGAGATAAAAAGAGGGAGCAAGGACTTGTAACAAGACTTAGGCTTTCTCTCTGAAGTTCAAATTCCCTATATGACCAGGAAAACTGACATAACATGTTTTGTATGATTACTGCACATGGTTCAAGCACTCTATTCAGTAATACAGTTTTAAAAAGACAACTTTTTGGAAGCGTCTGAAAACAGACAAACTTAAAAGCTAAGAGGATTCTTTTAGAAAAGTGTGAACTCTAAACTATGAAACAGGGACTTCCTGTGTTGTCTTAGAAACAAATTGCTGCTGGAAGATTAGCTGCCAAATAACTGCCAGAATCCACCTGCATCTGTGTTTAAATACAGAGAAGTCTTTTCTAAAGCACTGGAAATATTGTATAAGGGTTTGCCCTATTGTGTGGCAGAACCAGAAAATAAAACAATTTGGACAAAAATTTTAAAAAGTACAGTTAGGGACAGTGACATGCTCTGCAGTAAGATGTTGAGAACTCTCATGACAGAGCTGACAAAGCGGAGAACAATCTGCAGTACTGACAGCAATCAAGGAATTCAAAATAATATTATAAATTAAGGCCCTGATTTAGCACTGAGAATCATATGGGCACAAGGGCTGCCTGTGTACTTCTCAGCGCAGGATTTGGGTCTTAATCATTCCTGAAAGGTAACAAAACGCTGGAGTTTTTCCTCTGATTCTAAAAGAAAAATTAAATCTAAAAACAAATTTTGATTATCTTACAGGCAAGACTCATCAACACCAAATCTACTTTTGTTCCAATGCCCCCCAAAGAGAAAAGACTTAACCAGATAAATAGATTTCAAAATTCTGGTGGAAGAAACAAAAAGAACAAAACACATTATTACAGCTCTTGAAAAAATAGTTGTATAGCCTTGCCAAATTCATAGTTATGTCCCTGTGCAACCAATTAAAGGATAAGATCAAATGGGTACATGACTAATACCACTAAGAAATATGATTTTTTGGTCGAGCAAATCAGAAAAAAGTCACAGGAAATAATCCTTGGATTTCTAATTAGTTGAAAATGTGGGAACGTATGAAAGAGACTAGTACTTCCCCGGGATATTTCAAAACTATTATTTGCAAAATCTCAGAATATTATACCCGATTTCTGAAAAGATATGAGAAAAAATGGGTATAAACGTGATTAAAGTATGTAAGAAATTTATTTTATAATATTGAGCTAAAGTATTTCCAAGAACTGCAAGAATAATAAATTTATGACAAGGATTTTGTATCTTTCTACAGCTAAGATATAATTTTTTAAAATCTAAGAATTGGAGATAATTTAAACTTGATCTATCCTCAGAGAACCATGTAAGATAGATAATCAGATCTCTGTCAAAATTTAAAAAAAAATCAGTATATTATATGCACTATTTTTCCCTACAGAACTACAAGGTGATAATGACATTATGAGGTTAGATTGGGGAAATGAACCAGCAAATCTCTCCAGAGAACTAAAAGGACTCTGAGCAACACAGGCTCCCCTTCAGGAAAAGAATATAAATGGAAATTTTTGATTAGATATATCTGCACACCAGTCTTACTAAACAACAGACACTCAAACTTCTCAGCAAAAAGCTGTTCTGGATCCTATAGTGTGGGGGAATGATGCCTAATGGGACTGTCCCAAATTGAAAGACTTCTAGTCTGACATAAAAATTATTTAAGAGATACACCATCCAAATTCCTCTTAGTATAGTCTAAGATGGGAAGTATCCTGATTTGCTGAACTAAAAAATAAATACCCATTTAGAACTCTTGTTACAATAAATGCATATCATCCCTATAGTCCTAATCCTGGAAAGCAAACTGAATGTGTGGGCAGACCTCTGAACCTGCTAGGAACAGTTTAACTTCAGTGGAACTCAACACTGGCACATGGAGCCACGCACATAGTTTTTTTAAACAGGACCAGAGCCTATGGTTGCAAAAACAAATATCAGCTACAAGGTGATTGACAGGAGTTTGACATGAATGCAAAAATTAAGAGAAATGGAAAAACTTACTGTTCCCCCCCTTTTTAAATATTAACTGAATTATTTGACAAAAGACAGAGGACCAAGTGGGATGAACTAAAAAAATTATCACTGGTATAACTGTAAATAACAATACATGTACTTGTAGTTTATCCTGTTCAAATTCTGCTGTAATATTTTTATATTTGTCACCCTCTCAAAACCCTGTCAATAACTTTATTCATCTTTGATAAAATAATAATTATTTGATAAAATAACTGTGGATATTATTTTTTCCTGATTAAAAATTGCCAGGATGATTGCCATTATCAGGGCTAGTTAGTAATAATTTGATCCCACCAGCTTCTGCAACTCAACGTCTTTAGCACTGTATTCCGACTAAGCAGACCTCTCCCGTATAATGGCTCTTTGGAGTGTATCTCCATCTATATCTATTGTATAAAAACTATGAATGCTAATGATATTAAGACGACTACACTGAATTGACAAGTCCCAAGTTGTCAGCTTATGGGAAAGAAATCTCAATAGCTGCAATGAGTTTTTAGACACACTCGCTTAGAACTGTTATTGAAGGAGTAAGAAATTGCTCATATCCATACTGTAACATTATAAAGAAAAATAATACAGACACAGAAGACAATACTTACCCTTCCAGTTCCCTGAAATACTTATGGCGTACAGTAATCTGGGAAAAAGATTTTGAGTCCTGGACACCACTCAGTTATTGAGGGCTCTGATTCTAACGTAGATTCAGTTATTGATGGCTCTGGGTTGAAATGGGCATTTCATTAACTTTCTTCAAGGTGTTGCACATATTGTGGAATAATAAACAGTTCCTAACCTTTTGTAACTGTTGTTGTTTGAGATGTGTTGCTCATGTCCATTCCAAGTAGATGTGTGCGCGCTGTATGTGCTGTCGCCGGAAGGCTTTTCCCTTACTGGTATCCGTCAGGTTGGCTTTGGTGCCCCGTAGAGTCGCACCTTCATGGCACCACATAGAGGGCCCTGCCGACCCCTCCCTCGCCTCATCAGTTCCTTCTTGCCAGCTAACTCCAACATGGGGAAGTGCGTGGGTATTGGAATGGACATGAGCAACATATCTCACAGAACAACAGTTATGAAAGGTTAGTAAACATTTTTTCTTTGGGTATGGAGTGCTAAGGATTTGAGAGTCTAGCGTTTCAAATCCATCTGCTTGGAGAACAAGGACTGGCCTTCAAAGAGAAGGTCCTGGATGATCTGTTGGACCTCATGTGGGAGACCTGAGGCCTGCAGCAAAGAGCTCTGCCTCAAGGTGACATAGTGCAGACTGCTGAATCAGCCACATCCAGTGTGGCCTGCAATAAGGTCTTTGCCACCCGTTTACCCTCTTCCATTAGGGCTGAAAATTCTGCTCTGGAGTCCGATGGTAACAGCTTTATCAATTTTGACATGGCCCTCCAGGAGTTGAAACTGTACCTGCTAAGAACTGCCTGCTCATTAGTGATGTGAAGCTGGAGCCCCCCAGATTCTTCTACTGAATATATCCAGCTTCTTTGCATCCTTCACTTTTGGCAAGGGCCCCTGCTGTCCTTGCCTCTTGCACTCATTCACAGCTGCTATTACCAATAAGCCTGGTGGTGGATGGGTATATAGATATTCATATCCTTTTGATGGCATGAAATATTTCTTCTCCATACCCTTTGCTGTGGGGAGAAAAGAGGCTGGAATCTGCCATAATATCTTGGTCATGTCCTATATCATTTTGATTAATGGTAGGGCAACCTGTAAAGGGCCTGGAGGACCCCTCAGTGGGGCTGAAGTAAACGGTACTATACTAGATAACACGGAGCTTTAGTGGCCCAGTGCAGGTCGCACTCTGCTCGAGCTCTTATACTCTGCTGTTTCTGATGTAGGCAACTGCCCCTGCCCATCTTTCTTTGGTTCTTTTGCAGCACCAGCAATTGAGTACGGTGCTGTGCCTCCCTGCACCAGGAGCCTCTTAGTGCCAGAAAGTCCTACTGGTGCCAAGGGCCTCTGGTCCAAGAGTCCTTCCTCAGTGCCAGGTTTTTCCTCATTGAAGCCGGTGTGTTCTACTCCAAGGCCGACATGCTGGGTGCTGGGTCAGTTGGGCTTGGCTCCGAAAGTGGGCAAAGAGCTGCTTCCATCAGGAGGAGCTTTAGCCTTTGTTCCCTTTCCTTCTTCATTCTGGGATACAATTCCCTGCAAATTCTGCAGTGATCCCTTTGGTGGGATTCTCCCAGACACTTTAAACAAATTGTGTGGGGATCACTCCTAGGCACAGGCTTGTGGCAAGCCCCACACAGTTTAAACCCTGGAAACCAAGGGATGCCCAGTCATGGAAAAAAGGGGTGACCCCAATAAGTGGGGTCCTATCTATTCTATCTTACGATACTAAACCATTTATACTAACATTAACACTAAAACTCTTAACTATTTACAGGTAGAAATAAGAGAGTCCCACTAGGGAAGCACTTGTCAAAGCAAGAGAGAACCAATGTTCCAGCGACTGTCACAGGCGATAAGAACTGAGGAGATAGAGGGGTCAGCACGACCCTATATTTGGCTCCATGAAGGCGTGACTCGGGAGCACCAGAACTGACCCAATGGATACCACTAAGGGAAAAAGCCTTCTGGTGAAAGTGCATGCGGAGTGCACACACCTACTTGGAATAGACATGAGCAAGCACGTGAAGAACTATTGTATATTTTAGATTATAGAGGCAACCATCTGGATACCTGATCTAGGTATGGCTTTCCCTGGGCAAATCCAGAAAGTGTAGGTATTATTTAAACTGAAGAGCTTTAAAAAGAAAACACCTCTAAAAAATGAAGGATAAGAAAAGCAGATCTTGAAAGCATAAAGCCCTTAATCAAACAGGAATCAATAAACACCTTCACTGCAGGACAAGCTTGATATTTAATGTGGGAGAAAAAGGACGGGGGGGGGAGGGGGTCAAAGATTTTGAATCTTGACAGCTGAGCTCTGGTAAAGATTTATGCCTGCATTCTATGGTTAATCTGGTTCTGGACTGCTGTTAAGATATGCTTTATGGCAGAGATCAAAGTTTTAATCACTCGATGAAATACGTGTCAAGTCGTAGGGAAAGAGGAAGAACTCATTAGTTTGAGCCCAACACTTTCCTTCAGTGCCTCTGTGGAGCATACATACATGCAGAGCTTCCTAATTTTGCTCTTCGGGAGAAATTGAGCTTGTTGCTCAACAGGTTAGCTTGTTATCTGCAAAGGCAAAAACTACAACACTGTGCAGATTCTTCATTTTTAATAGATAAAGGCTTACCGCAAGAATAGTGAAACTTTCAGTTTTAGAAAAAACAAATACAAAATGATATTGCTAGCCAGGGCTCAAGTTCCAATCTTTAGAACTCTTACTTGCTGCTTTCCTCACTATATACTGCTTTTTCCTTGCCATATTAAGTGCTCTCTGTTTCTTTTCCTGCTTGATCTCCCTTCCATCATGTCCTCTTTTCCCCCACCTCTCATGTTTTCTCTCCCCTACCCTCATTAACTTTTGTAATCTTCCTCTCACATTCACAAGTGTTTTCACCTACTTATAATAGAGGCAAACGGCTTCAATTCATTTGCCATCACCTCTGTCTCCAAGATTTAAGTTCCTTCATAATTTTAAATAAAGATTATATACCATTTACTATATATCCATTACCCTTCTCCCCCCCCAATAGCTAAAAAGTTTTAACTCAGTCAGACTGAGACTGTCCATCAAGAACATCCTTGTTTTAATGCTCTGGTCCATAAGGAGAGTTGTGGTTTTTCATGTAGCTTGATGCCAAATCACATAGGGTTTCAAAAATTAAAAATACCTTCAATTTCAGACTATAGTATATGGGTAACCAATGCACTACAGAGAGCACTGGTGAATTGTGTTTTAACCCAGTCCCCCAGAATCCAGTTAATCTAATGTCACAGTGAGATATCACATGCTGGGGCAGCACTTCCACTTGCCCTACCTTCACAATTGACTATGTATATGGGGCCACCCATGCCAAATGTTTGTCATCTGAAAATCATTAAAAAGCTTACAATTATATTCATTTAAAAAACCAAAACATTAGCCAAAGAGTAGTACATTTTTGGTAAATTATTTTCTTATTGTCTTAACTTGTTCACCAAATTTTATTATCTAATGTATTTTTTACTTGTTATCAGAAAAACTATAGCAACATGATACTATTACAAGGTAAATTGTATCTTTGTACAGTATCTCAACCAGAGCATTCAGTTAACATGACAATAAGTTCTCTTCATTGGCATAATCAAGAGTTAGGAAGTGGCTTTGCCAATTTTAAGAGACTTTCATTATACTTTTTAAAAAGCCACATATTTAAGCAAACAGTATTTCCATTTAAAAAAAAATTATGTTCCTCTTTATCAAACACAACTGCTTGATACTGTTACAGAGTGCTAAATACTAAGCTAGACCTCACTTAATGCAATAGCCAACTTCATAACATGAGATGCCACTAAGAAGGATGCATTTGGGCACAAATCTGGCCACTGGCCACTTTTCTTCAGGATGTAAATATTGTCACTCCTGCATTAAGAGTCATGGATACTTTTACAATTTTTTGAAATAACTTTTGATGGTAAATGTCATAGCAGCACAGATATTGCTCCTTCAGAAATTAATCTATTTGACAGTGTAATTTAACAACAATAAATTTCATCTCACGCTCTTTTGCAGCATTTGGATTTTTTAATTTGATTGCTAATTAGACATGGTATATGCTGCAAAATATAAACATGGACAATGATGCTATCTTATTATCCATTGCCTCAGGAACTTTTGGCTGCAACTCCAGATCCAACAAGTGCTGTGACAGGAAGAAAAGAAAAATTCTAATCATGCTGCTCATTATGTGACAGGTAATAGTACCAAGGACTTCACTGGTATTAAGAAAACACTGTGAATCATGAAATGGGGATCAGGCGAAACACACACAGTTGCATCTTAACCAGCAGAATTTTAAACATCCATAACCCCAGTGGAAGCATGCAGCAGGCTCAGATACATGCTGCCCCCTTGTTTTCCAAATTTTCTGAAAAGCATACATGATATAAGTGATCTAATAGTTCTCTCTCTGCTATAAACCATGCATTCTAACCAGGGGATGCCAAAGATATTGTCCCATTGACTAGTAAATCTACGCTTATTGGAATAAGTAAGCATATATCATTACAATATAATTATCTACCTATGTAGATATATTCCACATTTACTGTCTGTTTCCTACAGAGTAGAATTACTTCACACAATAGAAACCTCCACTGCTGTGTACAGAATATGTGCATGTATACAGTATAGACTAGAGAGGGCATTCTGCTTCCTCAAGGCAAAGCCTCTACATTAACCCTCATTTTTTGCTAGTTTGTTTATGCCTCCGACTTCACAGAAAAAACATTTTACATTTTTTTTTCAGTTGAATAGAACCAATTTTTTTTTGTATTTTTCCTGTCTACGAAGACATCTTTAGTAAAGGGTCATAATGCTGCCTTAGTATCATAAAGGTAGTGTAAAGGTTGCCTTAGTACCATTAGTCCAATTAAACAGGCCATGGGGGAAGAGAATAAGTCTAATATTTTAGAAACCTCTAAACAGAAACTGGTTTCTGTAAATCATTTTCTATTTTAATGCCCTCTATCTCATTATCAGCCAGGGCTAGAAACAAGTGCTGCAACCCACGGGAGAAAGGGATTCACAGCTCTTCAATGGGATAAAGCTCTTATACCTGATTCATGAAATACTGGACTTCAAACCTACCACCGGTCTAGCACTGAATACCGCCTGTCCTCCAAATCAGATCAGTGTCAATTTCAGAGGGAAAGTTATAAATGGGATGAAGGGAGGCAATAGCTTTATGCAGGTTGTTTTAAAAAAATGTTTTCTGGCTGAAAGTTGCATTATGCTCATGCCAGAGAGAGACTGAGAAACTGAAGTTAAAAGGTTAAATTTCACAATCCTTCTTCTCTTCCAACTTGGGCTGTCAGCTCACATTCAGATTCAAAGTCAAGACCACTAATATATGACTCAGTGCTTCTGTATGTCATTAAAACAAGTAGAATGAGAACTTGACAATGGTATACATTAGTCCTCTGTAGGCCCAGCAATCACCAGGCTTCCATAGGCAGAATTCCCATTGAACAAGGAGTTCTCTGCGCCAAAGGTCAGCAGGACGTTGTCTTAATGGATCCCTTCTCCATTCTCTATGCATATAACTGCACTAATGTTAATGTCCCCACACATCTTATTTAAATTTGTATTTCATGAACACTTCAGTGAGAAGCTGTTTTCTTTGGTTCTTTGTAATTAAACAGTATCCATATCTGCTGTATATTAAATCATCTTATGTTGAGAGCCGGAGCTACTGACTGAAATACAGGAGAGAGAGTCAGGATTTTTAACTAACTTTTTAAGACTGAGCTAACTTCAATCTTTTTACCCCTTTATTTTAAAATGTTATGAAAGTAACCTTGAAAATTTGTTCAAAATGTATTTAATTAATGTAGTCACATACATAGTACATTCAGCTCTTCACTGTAATTTTCTCATCATATTTGCTTAGTTTATCAGTCAAAACAACACTAGGAGCACTACAGGTATAAAAAGGAAAAATCTTTTTATCAGCTCCACATATAATTTTACATAATTAATAATCAATTTCAGGTTTTAAATATTTCTGGTGACCACCTAGTGCTGCCAGTTATCACTGAAAGAAGGATCATAAGAAATGTTTCCCCAGAAGTCTGGTTGTTGGATCTGCAAGACTTATAAAAGCAGACATTTAATTTTACTGAATTAATAGGTCAAATCAGTAGGTGAATAATCTACAACAAACATCTTTTCTTTGTGGTTAGTAGATGGATGGCAATGGTTTGGAGGTGAAATCCACCTGTCAACTAAAGCCAGAATGCAGATCACAGGGACTCTCCACTACTCATCCCCCCAGTAACTCCCTCCATGGAGAACTCTGGGAAAAGAGTGTGTTGTTTAAGCAATAAGATAAGTCAGGAAGATAACAGTTAATTTATGTACAATTACAATATGATTTGGAAAACATGAAACTGAAAGATGAATGACATTGATCACCCTAGAAATGTAACTTCTGCACTGAAATATACTGCCATGGTTGTCATATTATGAAATGGAAACTGTATGGAAAAATAAGGAAAACAGTTACAACCAATTATTTATTCAGCATTACTGTCATCATTGGCAGTTATTTATTACCACAATGTCCAACTATTTCATAATGGTATAGAAAATATCTTTCAAAATCACTTTTAAATATATCCGTTATTAATTCATTAAAGAAAATATTTCCTTGGAATAGACTTTAGTCTATTTTACCGAAAAAAATTCTAAAAAATCATGGATGATTCTATCTTCTGCCTGTTTTCAAACATTGTCAATTAACTACAACTCCAAGAAAACTAACCTCAGAAAAGTGCAACTCCACTGAAAATATTGTTTAAAACTGGTAAAACTTTGAGTTTTGTTTTTAATATTTTCAAAAGCTTTCCATATAATTGATTTTAGTTAAACTTTCATTGAGGCTTTTCTAAGTACGTGCTTTGCATTGTATCTAGAAATTGTTAGAAAGTGTAGTTATAGATTTGTAAAAGTGAATAAGTAAAAATAGGTACTCAACAGAGTGGCTCTTTGCATGTATTGACTAACATCTGCTTACTTTGCTGATGAATAAGCTTTTACTACATTTTCATTCTGTTGCCACTGTACAGTTAATACAATGGTGGAGGTTGGAACTATATTCTATTCTGGTTTGTGCATATTATTTTAAATAATAATTGCCAGCAGGGGAATAGTGTGGCATAACTAAATAGTCAGATGTAGAACATGTATCTTGGTAGTTATACACAGGTAAAGAAAATTGTGTATGTATAACATCTGGGTGAGCAGTTGCTGGTTTAGCTACCAACCAGATGGAGTAGAATTTCTGTTCATTATGGAAGAAGGTAGGATGCACAAACATGAATGCATATAGCTTGACTTTCAGATCCTAGGTTGAGACTTCAGGGCTGCTAGCAAGAAAAAAAAACTTTTAACTTGTATACTGAGCATGTTTGATAATCATCTGATTATCGGCAGATAAGTCTGCTCAATGGTCTGTGGGAATGCTGGA
>ML675626.1:14117676-14209886 GCA_007922155.1 Mesoclemmys tuberculata
ATCATATTGGTCCCTTCTGACCTATGAGTCTATGAGTCTATGACAGATGAAGGTACAGAGAAATCAGAAGCTATCATTATATACAGACACAGAGAAATTAAAAGGTGACATGACTGTGCACCTTGCTGCAATTCTTATTTTCAAGATAAAGTGCTCCTGGCTTTAAAGTGAAATGAAATACCACTGAGATTTTTTAAGAGAGTCAGCAAATTTTGTTTTCACACAATCATTATGTCAGATGCAGTTTTAACTGTAAGACAGGGAATGCTAGCTCATTAAAACTTGAAGGTATGCATACAATTTTACTTTATAACAAAAAGAACCTGCTGGTATCTTGGAAAAACATACTGAAATTATGGAAATTTCTCTGTCAGAGAATGACAAGCAGAATTACACTATGGAAGCAAGTTTTCTAATAAATGGGTTTTTCCCAGTCAAGTTTCTATCCATATAGATCTCTACACTGGAAAACATTACATTTCAACTTGCAAATCTCAAATACAGCACAATATATTGCAACTGAATCAAGTGACAGGATGTTTGTTTCTTCTGGAATATATCATATTTAATTGGGCCTTGATTCTGTAAAATAATCCACTTGACTGGATCCGAATGGAGCCTAGGAATGGAGTCTTAGCATGTAAATTCTTTGGGCCAGCAAGAGTCTCTGACTATTCAATTATACAGATTATAAATGTTTAGTAAATATATAAGAATAGAATACTATCTAAACCAGATTCAAAGGGTAGTGTGCTCCAGAGGAGAGGGGATTGGATTAGGGAACAGAAAACCTGGGTTCTTCCTAACTCTGCTACTGACCTGCTATGTGTTAAGCATTTTGAGAACTATTGATAAAAAGACCTATAATACCATTACTTATCTCTTGTAAAGTCTAGAATTTCACCTCAGCTACTTCATGTTGCACCTGAGTTAAAAGCACAGCTTCATTATAATATTGCAATCATATCTGGGCCCCATTCATGCTGCTATTGTGATCAATGAAATAACTCCCAATGGCTTCAGTGGAAGCATGATTTGAAGCCTTCAGGACCAATCCTACAAGGTGCTGAATTCCTTCTGAAAGATGCAGCTTGCTCTCCATCTCCCATCACACAGTATCTTGCTGGATAGGCCTGTTACATATTCAGGCCAAAAGAAGTAGCAGATCATACATAACACAGTGCACTACAAGACCAGTGTCAGAGAGAAGGACAACTCCACACTCTAAAAAATAAGTTTTCATTAACATTATTTATCATTTTAATATTTTTTAAATCACACATTTTAAGAGGCTGTGCAGCTAAATGGAAAGGTAAAAGAAAACAAATGCTATTCTTATATGATACTATATTAATGTTAAAATACTCTAACACATGACCAGGTTATAAGGAAGTATGTCTGGCCATTTTTTCCTACCTTTACATTTGCACAATTATATTATTGTACCTGGAATAGTAATATTACTCCATCCCCGTTATAAGCAAAACAGTGCACAGATTGCAAAAGTTCTGCCTTTTTTCTTGAAAAATTAGTCAGATTCCTCTAATTCTTTATTTTGGCCAGTATATAAAAGTTACATTGTGGAAGGTGGGGAAAGGAAAGATGGAACTGATCACCAAAAATAAAAAAAGAACAAACAAAAAACACCCCAAAACCCAGAAAATACGATTTTCAAAAGTACCCAATGACTTTCAAAGGGACTTAGGCTCCTAAATCATTTAGATGCTTTTGAAAGTTTTATCCATAGTGGCCTTTATTCAAAGAAAAATTTAAAATGCAGAAAAAATTACAGTAGATGTATAATTTCTTTAAACATATCAAAAGCATTTAGTTTTAGTGAGCTTCTTTCTATAATAAAATGCTGTTTTGGAGATTTCACTGGTGCTTGCATTAGATTTTAAATTAAACTGCAAAGAAAAAGGCTTAACATTTTGTTGAGTACTGCATGTCCATTTGACACATACTTACACAAAAAAGGGCATCAGTTGAATAAGAGTCTCTTTTTTGGGGCTTACTGTGAATTCTGGCACAGTTTGAATAATTTTGTTCATAACATTCCTTAAGTAATTTTGTAGCTGCTTGCGTCGTTCCTCTACAAACTTTGCATCCTGCAAAAGAAAAAAAAGTTGAATTGTAAAAAAGGGAGACTTCTTCCTTTCTAAAATGTCAGACAGCAATGACATGAATTCTGATTGATGACTTGTGCTTACCTCAGCCACCTGTAGCAACATGTTATCTATCATGTTTGCAGTCAATGTAGACAGAGACAAGTCATGTTCAATGTGGTATATTATATAACCTGGTAACGAATGAAACTCCATCCATGACTATCTGACATCTACATGGACTGTACTCTTCTGAGAGCAAGGCCTCTTTTATGGATTAAATGCTTCCTTTTAAAGGATAGTTATTGAGGCCTAGATGTCAGACCCTTTCAGGACTAGCAACTTACACAATCTTTTAGATAAATGGAGGTACTTTTCCTCCCTTCCAAGAAGCTTATTAATTCCTCCTCCCCCTGCCCTTCCACCATGAACTTTTCAGAGGTTGGATACATACACCCCAAGATGGACCCATATTAAAATATAAGAGCAGACATATCTCCATTTAGTAACACATTTTGTTAAGAAAATTTTACATAATAGTCTATATTTTAGACAGTATAGAATGTATCATTGGTAGGATGCTTTGGAAAAGAGGTTTTATTTAAATGCTAATGTTTTACATCTCTGGCACCAATGAATGGAGATAACTGTACCATTCCTTATTCCTCTGTGAGACTTACAAACTGAAAGAAAGCCTAACAATAGTACGTCTGCTTGGATTCTATAACTTCTCAACATGCATATTTCTTTTCTGTGGGGAACACAATTACAGTAGGCTATAATACAATCTGTCAGCAAGCATAGTACACTAGAATGAGACTGTAGTGGATTTACTGAGAAATCAGACTCTGTTTTGTATTACCGCCAACAAGCTATATCTCAGAAATTCAGGCATTCTGCTCACCTGGCTTAAATGTCAGGATATGCTCTTCAGGCATGAAGCCTAAAACCATTAAAAGACAATTATAGGTCTCAAAAGAAGAGTAGAGTTCCTATTTTGTGTAAAATGTGTCTAATCAACTTTTGTTATTAATCTATTCAAGAAAATTCCTTAGAAATGTGCAAGTTCCTGTTTCTTGCTGGAAAAAGATGATAATGCAAATATGTTTAAAATGTTACCAAACCATTCCATTTAATTAAAACCAAAAAATTCATAGGCTGGGTTGTCACATATTAGATTTGAGTTTAAGGTTAGCTCTTCTCACTAGTAGAGTTGGCTGTTCGCAGCATCAGGCTTAATTAACCACTTGTCTGACTTTTGAATTAGTACTGTAAAGTTCTTATAGGTTTTGCCTTCTTTGCCTTTAAAAGTTGGGAGAAGGGGTATGAGAGAAGAGAATGAAGAGAGATCCTGGATCAAAATGCATATTGACTTCAACAGTTCCAACATTCTATCCACATTATTTAAGTAACACAAAGTTAAAAGCACCAAAACTACCAGGGTATGACTCCCATTGGTAACATAGGTGAGATTTTTTGTAAAGTTCTCTGGTAAGGACAGGACCACAGAATACACTACATCCTCTCTTCTACCTCACACCACCTTCTCTCCCTATGTATAATGTTTTAGAACTAGCAGAAATACCGAGCTTCTCAATATAATATTTGTTTTATTCATATGCTATAGTATATGCCAATAATATATTTAAAGCAGCTGTGTAGGAGATTCCTACGTTAAAAACAATAGCCTTGAGTTTTTGTTACAAGTGTTTTCTCCTATTGTTTATAAGGAATCTGCGTACATTTATCTGACGATAAATATAATCAAATGGCATACATACTTAAAGGCTTCTAAAGGTTATACTAAGCCTATTTTGCTCACCCTCTAAAAATTCTAAACACATGCTGAATTAAAGAAATATGAGCATTTAAGTAGGTGATCCACACCTAAAAGTCCACAAGAGAAACTTAAAAGGCACAAATGGTCACTGTAAAATATGGTAACATTGATAAAGATTCTCATTCTCTGCTGAATTCTTGCCAATAGCAGCATTTACAGTACTGAGAGCTTGAACAGATATTTCAAGGGTAATTGTTGGACTAGAATAGATTATCCATGAATAGCAGGTATCTGAACTCCAACTCACACTATCAACTTCTCTGATGTAGATACTATTATGAAACGGAATGGGAATATTTGACAGAATCAGAAAGTTTATAGTTTAGCTGTGCAAAAATGTATTAAATTGTTACTAAAAATTATTCTTAAGTCTATAAACTTGTGGTTCTAGGTGGAGAGGGACAAGGTACTAATCCTATTTTCTTTTTACTACACAAACATTATTTTTTGTAAAATACTAAAACATACACAAGCCCAAGGTTTTTAAAATGGTTTCCAAATTTGAATGTGCAAAGATGTCCAACTATATGTTTCACGCTTTGGTTTCAAATGCTGAATACGGTACATATAAGAAGTCAAGACTAGTTTAAAGAAGAAAGTATTGTACAGTACATGCTTTAAATGCTAACTATTTTATTTCAAACGTATCATTCACCATTAAAGATTGATAGTACTGAATTTACCAGCACTATACACAGCAATTTGAGAAGGAACATCCTAGTATCAATTGGGTTTTTTTTATTATGATTATTAAAAACTAAACTTTGAAAAATCCTTAAATAACCTTGTGCTACTTTTATTTGGTGCAATCAACTCTCTAAGATCTCTCTTTTAGCACATCATGATCAGAGCACAGTGACTGCTCATATCAAACAGAGAAACAGCTTGCTCCAGGCTCTACTACATTACAAAAGGCTAGACAAATGTTCTGCTGAAAAGAGCTCTACACAAGCTGCTAGAATATACTAATAGTAGGAAATTAATGCATGCAGATACATAATATTTAGAATGAAAGGGGATATTAATACTACAGGAAATTATTGGTGTATTGCAATGTAACTGCATTTAATGTTCTTGTCTATTTAAATTTTACAGCATTGAAGTAAATTTTGTATTGACACATTTTCTATACAATGCTGACTGAATGTACTGTAAATCTAAAGATTTAGTATAGTGCCTACTAATAGAGCTGCTAATCTGCATGACCCAATTTCACCTGCACGTTGAATTCTAACACTAATATACAATATTAAAGAGTATTTTTAGTTAGAATGAATTTTGCACCCCTAGGACCACCAGCTTCTACCATATATGCTATGGATCAGGCATTCACAAGTTGTTCAGAGTGCAAAACACATATTACCAGAGAGATTGTCTCATGGACTGCTTCCTCTTCCATTCAAAATTGTGTGGAGAACTGCTTCTCCATTCTTAATTGTAAAATATCACTGTGGCAGCTATAGCAATTGCTTATATGACAAAGTAATAGTAGCAATATATTTTAGCTATCTTTCATGTGATAATTGCCCTATCTATCCTTTTTGGAAAAAAGGTTAATTACACAGCCTCTACTTTGTCCTTCATTTCATCTTCCCTTCCATCTGTTTTGTTGCTTTTTCCCTTCTGCACTTGCTTCTCTGGTGCTTGGTTCCATTCCCTGCAAATTCTTCCTTGTTGTCTGTTCTTCCGTAATCCTGGGACATGCTACTTTGTCAGTTGGCCCTTCTGCTCTGTTCTACTGAATATGCTCTACAGTCACCTGGTCCTATTTCCTTTGCACCCCTGGACATAATGCCTGTACCATTATTTTGCTTAGCCATTCTTTTCTCCCCTGGATGTTTCTCTTCTGCAGTTGGCTGACATTTCCAGCTCCACTAGCTCCAGTTCCTCAAGGGATCCCCTGTTCACTCTCCTCTTATGTATCAATGGCTTTTATAGGGGCAACTAGGCTGCACCTCTTTATTTCCCACTTCTGTCACTGATCTCCAGGATCTTCCTTGCAAACAAGAGTCTGTATATATCTATATCTATATCTATATGTAGATATAGATATAGCTCTGTGAAACAGCCAGAAACAAGGATAACCTGCATCATGTGAGCACCCAGCTCACTGTGAACCTACAAACAGTGCTTCACAGACCATCAAAGGTCCACAGATAACAGTGTGAGAGCCACTGCTATAGCTGAATGGCTCTTCTAACTTTGAAGGCAGATACTGCACCCTGTTAGTAACTTTTATTTCTGTGTAAAGTAGAGTTATTTTAGTTATATGGCTTGTTAATTTTTTAGTAACAGAACTCATATCTCTCCAGTGTGGCCAGGGTCACCCAAGTCTCTGAAAGCAAAATTTGTCACATTAACACAAAAATTAAAATTTCCATTACCAAGTGAAAAATGCACAAATTACAATCAGTATTTCCAATGGTTCTATGCACATATGTGGCATATAAAATATATTTCACTTATTAAAATCATTAAAGGCACAGTTTGTTAAATGTAGAATTTCTTGTTTACTTCAGTTTGCATAAATTGCTACTAGGATAGCTTAAAAATCTCCACGTAATTTAAAAGAAATTTGTCTCATACTTTTATATAATTTCTCTAATCAGAGTTAATTAAAAAAATCCAAACATACAAACATCTGAATGTGTTCACACATGGATAATGTTTCTCATGCACCCTCTCTGTATTTCTCTGTATGAACAGCAGTCACCCAGCTAAGGCCACCACTTAACTGTCCATGTACGAGTGTTGTAAATAGGCAGAAGGTATTTGAAACTGCTCTGGTTTAGCTTCTGGGATCTCCAATCAAAGAATGCATTAGAAATAGCCAATCTGGATGAAAGTCCAGCTTGTAGAAACTACCTAACAACTATGGTAGTCACTTAATGAGGTCTAACAGCTTGTGATTTGACTGTTTTTCTGCTACTGCTTTCCTGTCATAATACAATTATATATTAAAAAGTTAATACAGAATACGGAGAGTTAGGTCTTGCTTAAAAAGGGAATAGTCAAGGTTATTAAGATTGTCTTTAGAAATTCTTATTTTATTTTGGGACCAAAACCTGATAGTTTTAAATTACGAAAAGATGTTTCATAATCACTGAATATTTTCAGGAAAAACTATGCTATAGTATTTACAAACACAGTGGAAGAGTGACAAGAAAATAAAATGCAGCAGGGCATGCATTTCTTTTAGTTAACTGAAATGAGCAAATTGTAAAATGAATACTTAAAACCACTATCCAAACAAGCAAATATTGAATACATCATGCAGATAATGACACTAAGTGCTGATTTCCACGGATTGTTTGTATGAGCTTTCTGTACAATGATCATGATCAATTGTGATATCTACTGAAATTTTTTCACTTTCTGCAGTGTTTCAGGTTTGTATGTGGTTTTTAAATACTACATATTATAGAAGGATGAAAGTCACTTTCACTTATCCATATCTGAAAACTATAGATAACCAACTTCCACCTTGCTTTTAGTTAATTATTACACCTTTAAAATTGATGGGTGAGAAATTCACACCCCTGCAGAGGGCCAGCACAAAACACACAAACCATTTACCTCCCACTTTGATTAATTAAGTGTGAACTAAGTGATGTATAATCTTGTGTTAGCCATCTATGCAGGGTGAAATTTACACTGAAAACTAGAGATATGATACACTTGGGAATGTATTTATTCTATAGAGCAATTTGCTTCATTATTCTAAGGTGTGCATATGGGTCACAAAACAGTGTAAAATATGTCCTTGTATTTATTTCTGTTTTAAGTTTTATCTCCTGAGTTTGAAGCAGCAATAATTTAGTAATTATTTCTGGAGACACCGATATATAATTGCTAATTGGTAGCAAGAACTTCCTTTTATTGTCAATTTAAAAACTTTCATAGGGTACATCAATATTCAATGAATAGTCAGTCATTATGGACCTATTAAATGGTCTTGGAAACATTACCAAATAGTATATTTAAAAAAATACACATTTGTTAATAAGTTAACAGGAAAACTGCACAAAACATTTCTATCTAAGAGATTATCCTAAGAAAATGATAAAATTATATACACAAAAAACTTTTATTGTTAGCCTTTTTTTAAGAAAGGAAATTCAGATAATTATAAAGCATTCCTAAAGAAACAAAATCTGTTAACTTGCAGTTTAGGTTCTAAATACATAGCCAGAACTTAAGGGAGCGGGAGAAGGGGGAAATTTAAAAGAATCTTTTATTTATTTATTTTTAAACCAGTGTGAAGTCAGGAAAGTATGAACTTACTCACGCAAGTAGTCCTATTATAATTGGTGAGTAGTTGCTCAGCAATATGATTGCAGTGTTCACAATTTGGCTCTAAATGAACTACTGAAGCATAGAGGGTTTTAGGATATCCCATGACTGCTGTGTTTCTGGCCAAACTGCCAATTTATATAAGGTTTAAAATGGCAGCTAGCGAAGATACTTGTCATAGACACATATTTCACCTATATGGAGGGTATGCAGATGTAATATAGAAGCAGAATTAAGATTAGCTGTATGATCTTAACTTTGCATTTCCAAATTTTTCTTAGTTTTACCTTAGCTTATAATTTTCTAGTGTCCCAATAATTAAAAATAAATAAATAAATAAAGATTCCTTTACAGTTTTATTTCCATTAAATTATGAATATGCATATAATTAGTGAAAGACCGGTTACAGTTAGTTGTGTAATTTTTCATGTTGAATTTTTTGTTTATTTTGCCTTACAGACTAAAACAAGGATGTGGACTTCTTCCAATACTTCCATTTTACATGAAAAAGAGTGACTAGCCACACCAAGGAGCCAGACCACTGAGCATACCAAAGGGATGTAGTTTGTTTACTGCTTGACATGAGCACAGTATGTTGGGAAATAAAGGCTAGCGTTTGATGTGAACATTAAATGCAAGAAGCAAGATGCTGGTACTGCTATCTTGTCAATGGAATGTGATAATCTACTGTGGCCATGTAGGTGGTATAAGTGTGTGCGCGTGCACGTGTGTGTATGTGGTCAGTTGGTGGTATGTATGCTAGTATGGGAGGTATGGTAAAGTGGAAATATGTTTACTTATTTTATCATTTTGAAGATGTACACTCTGTAGTGACAAGGGACAGAGTTAAGGTTATTTGAGAGATCATAATTACATTCCCATGCTTTTCAAGTTTTCCCTTTAATTGTTAAGTTTTGCCTTCACTTAGAATTTCTTGGCTTTCCATTACTTATTTTTGAAGACAACATGTTATGTAATCTTTTTCACCTTAAGTTATTTACATGTATTTATAATTTTAAATCCAGTTTATCTAAGATTTGTATCTAAGAATTTCCATCAAAAATGTTTTTTTAAGGAATTGCTCTATGACACTGATGCACATTACTGATTTTGAAAAGTGGAATGTATTTCTCTCAACATGTCCATAGTATTAAATAAATGCAAACTACAGTAAGGTCAATAAAGGAAAACGTGGAGGAGGCTTATAATGCTGCAGCACAAAGACTCCTTTCCCATAGAATCATAGGACTGTAAGGGACCTCAAGAGGTCTTCTAGTCTAGTCCCCTGCACTCAAGGCAGGACTAAGTATTATTCTAGACCATCCCCAATAGTGTGTTTATCTAACCTGCTCTTAAATTCTCCAATGACAGAGATTCCACAACCTCCCTAGGCAATTTATTCCAGTGCTTAACTACTCTGACTGCTAGGAAGTTTTTCCTAATGTCCAGCGTAAACTGCCCATGTTGCAATTTTAGTCCATTGCATCTTGTCCTATCCTCAGAGGTTAAGGAGAACAATTTTTCTCCCTCCTCCTTTTAACAACCTTTTATGTACCTGAAAACTTATGTTCCTCCTCAGCCTTTTCTTCTCTAAACTAAACAAAAAGCCAGTTTTTTCAATCTTCACTCATAATCATGTTTTTAAGACCTTAACCCATGTTTGTTGCTCTTCTCTGGACTTTCTCCAATTTTCCACCTTTCCTGAAATGTGACACCCAGAACTGGACACAATACTCCAGATGAGGCCTAATCAGCGCAAAGCAGAATAATCACTTCTTATGTCTTGCTTGCAATACTCCTCCTAACACATTCCAGAATTATGTTTGTTTTTTTTGCAACAAAGTTACACTGTTTACTCATATTTAGCTTGTGATCTACTGTGATCTCCAGATTCCTTTCCACAGTACTCCTTCCTTGACAATCATCTCCCCTTTTTCTATGTGTACAACTGATTGTTCCTTCCTAAGTGGAGTACTTTGCATTTGTCCTTATAGTATTTCATCCTATTTACTTTAGACCATTCCTCCAGTTTGTCAAGATTATTTTGAATTTTAATCCTATCCTCCAAAGCACTTACATCTTGGTACTGTCTGCAAATTTTGTGTGTTCTCTATGCCATTATCTAAATCATTGATGAAGATCTTGAATAAAACCGGACCCAGAACTAATCCATGCGGGACCCCACTCAACATGCCTTTCCAGCTTGATTGTGAACCACTGATAATAACTCTCTGGGAACAGTCTTCCAACCAGTTACGTACCCACCTTACAGTAGCTCCATCTAGGTTGAATTTCCCTAATTTGTTTATGAGAAGGTCATGTGAGACAGTATCAAAAGTCTTCCTAAAGTCAATATATACCACATCTACGTTATCCCCCATCCACAAGGCTTGTTATCCTGTCAAAGAAAGCTATTAGGTTGGTTTGACATGATTTATCCTTAATAAATCCATGCTGTTGTTTACTTATCACCTTATCTTCTAGGTGTTTGCAAACTGATTGCTTAATTATTTGCTCCATTATCTTTCCAGTTACTGAAGTTAAGCTGACTGATTTTTAATTTGTCATGTCCTGTCTTTCAACCTCATTAATGGTCAGAATACTTTCCATACCTGAACTACCCTCAGAGACAAAATTACATCTAAAACATTGTAACACTGCATAAAACCTCACTTTACCCACAATTTATGATGTGTGTGTAAGATCTGAATCTTTCCAGTATTCTCATAAAATTGACCAAACTCTCTTAAAATTAAAGCCAGATGTCCTTTCTACTATACTTAAAAGACACCAGTCCTCATTAAAAAGAGAATAAACCAAATATGTATGATATCTAAAAACAACAAAGCAGCAAAATTATTTTTGCAGACACACTCACAAATGGGTCATCTTACTACCACCTAATTAAAAAAAGGTTCTCTTTGGCAAAGAAGTGTACATGAGAAATATCAGATGTAATGGCTTAGTTTGGCTGAAGGTGAAGATGCAGTCAAATCTGGTCTTAGAGAAGAAAGCAAGTCATCATCTTGATTATGGAGAGATCGAAAATGTTTAAGGTTTACCATGTCATAAGGAAATGAAATACCAAGACTTTCACTTTAAGGTCAGTTGTTCAAATAGAACTTGCATTGATCGATTCCCACAGTTACTGCCAACTGATAGATATTTGATGGTGTATATGCAATAAGTTAGATGTTCTAGTCGTATGAGTCCTACTTCAGAGCATGTTTTCATACCACAAAAATCACCACCTAAATCTTGTGGGTAGCTTTAGCAGAAAGGCCTAGATCTGAATTAATGTTAAGGCTGAACTAACCCCTGATTACTTTATCCTTAGAAATACACAATCCCAGCAAGTCAGACAAGAGAAAAAAATCAATAAGGAAGTGTGAAGAAGCTGATGCCACACTGTAACTATTCTATAAACAGAAGACTTGATTCTCCAGTGTTGTGAATTTAGAACCTTTCATGAACACTACATTGAATTAAAAAGAGGAGGGAAATTACAAACAATTTTTTTAAAGAAAGTTCAGAGTACTTTGGCTCTCTTATCAGAGATCTTTTGTGTTTAACATCTAATATCAATACTTAGAATTTTGATCACACACTAAGCAACTTAAGAGGTTCTGATTTGGGAGACTGAGTGGAGAGACCTCTCTTTTGCAAAGTATGTTTTACTAGTTTCATTAACTGCTAAATCCAGATCAATATCTTGTATCTTATCCAAGTGTATTACGATGAATCACTATTTTCAGACACATCTTGGATACAAACTAGGAATGATTCGGTTTCATTTCACACACTGCAGGTATGGAATAATAAAACTAGGAAGCTGAAATCTAGTTAACTAACACACGAAGATGTGAGCTGAATATTTCTGTAAGTGTATGCAAGGTTAAACTTACAGTGCAACCCAGCATGGACCATACTAAAAAAAAAAATTCCCATTACGCCATTTTATGCACATAGTTACCTCACAAACTAATGTTTAAGTATAACTAGCTTTAACAGCTATCTTTTACATTATTACTAGAAATTATAAAATGCTGTCACTTTATTTGATTATTATACCAGAAGTCCATTCTCTACACTTGAGAAAGTGCCCTTATAAATCTGAGTAACACACATGGTGGGTAAAATCCTGGCCCTATTAAAGTCAAATGGGAATTCTGTCATTGACTCTGAGGAGGATTTCATCCCGTATATTTTTGTCCTGTCACTTCAATCAGTAAGGTTTTTAAGCATTCATATAAACAGCTAACCATTCATATACTACTAAATCTAATGTTTTTATCCTTTAATTTTCCTCAGCAATAATATTTTCAATTAAGTCATTACAATTACATTAACATTTGTTTTTTCATATAAAAATGAAGTTAATTTTTCCTAGTTTCATTTGTATGCATAGTACAGTTATTTAAAAAGCTCATTTTCTTTCACAGCCAAACCCACTTAGCTAGGTAGGTAATTATAACCACAGAAGCAAGATATTGCTGTAAGTACTGTCCATTCCTTATATCAAAACAAGGAAACTCACTTACTGTAGATAATTATTGTATATAGGAATTCTCAAACAAACTCTACATTTTGCCAGAACATATCTTGAGAAGGCAGCATTCCTATTGAAAGTGTTCATTTTAATCTTTCAAATGCAATGACTTTCCTGATGTTTTGTTCTAATAGAATTCAGCAAAACTCCCAAAATTTGTTTTCAACATGCAGCTTTTAGCGGACAACAGTTCAGAACACTTTGATGGTATAAATTTTATCTCCTATACAAATACTGAGTGATCTATTTTGAAAGCTTGCCATAGTTCATAGTATTTATTATTATTATTATTTGTATTACATTAGCACCTAGGAACCCTAGTCATGAACAAGGTCTCCATTATGCTAGGTGCTGTGCAAACACAAAACAAAAAAAGTCCCTGAACCAAAGAGTTTACACTTTAAGTATGCCTCTTTGTCGTATTTGTCGACTTTTTCAAGGCCTTTGACACAGTGGAGAGAGGAACCTTATTGAGGCTGCTTAAACTATATAGCTGTCCAGAAAAATTTGTTCAAATAACACAAGAATTTCATGATGAATGACTGGTAGAGTTTCTTTGGCAGGAAACGTTACTGACTTGTTTGATATATGCCATGGTGTGAAACAAGGCTTTGTCCTTGCTCTCACAACACTTTTTACTATGCTCTTAGCTGGCATCCTCACTACGATGTCACAAAATCTCAGTTTAAGAGTCTATATTCGCATTAAAACCAATGGGAAGCTATTTAACTTGGCTAGATTATGTGTCAGATCCAAGGTACATGAAGAATGCATTAGAGAATTTCTCTTTGCAGATGATTCAGCTGTAGTTAATCATTCACTCAGAGACATCCAAGAGATAACCACTTACTTTGTGTCAGCAGAAAGAACAATTCAGATTAAAGATAAATACCAATAAAACTAAACTTCTTTACTAACCATCTATAGACAGGCAGTGATGCCATACCTGAAGTTCTTGTCAATGGGGAAACCCTTAACTGTGTGAGCACCTTTATATATCTAGGAAGCACAGCTGTTAGCAATAACACCCTGATGTAGAAGTTGCACATCACATTCAGTCAGCCTCCAAAGTATTTGGAAAATTATCGAAATGTCTCTGGTATCAGCCCACCATCACTACAGCAACTAAGATGAAGGTCTATCATGCTGTGGTGCTGACAGCACATCTATATTTTACAGAAACAATAACGCTATATAGGTGACATCAGAAAGTTGACAAGTCTGCAACTGAGACATCTGCAGCAGCTTCTAGGAATTAAATGGCAAGATCAAGCTCCAAACACCAAGGTATTGAGAAGAGCTAGCATGCCCAGTGTTGAGGCACTTACAGTAGCTGAGCAGCTGAGATAGACAGGTCATGTTGTCCATATGCTGGATCATCAGCTCCTAAAGATTCTCCTCATGAACTCAAGGAAGGGAAACATGATAGAGGAGGGAAAAAGCTGCACTATAAGGACGTTTTGAAAAGGAATTTGAAGAAAGCAAATATTAACACAAAAGCTGATGTGCTGCCAGAGATACATGTAAATGGAGATCTGTAATGCATGATTCTATGTAGGCAGATGACACACACACACAGAGGAAGCCTATCAACAGCACCACCTTCAAAGGCATAATACCAAGCAGCTTTCCAGTTTCTCCTTCCAAATGTCACAGAGACTTTATTTCTAATGCTGGACTCGCTTCTAATCACTGAGCTAAATCACTGCTAAATTTCCCTCCTTCACTGTCATTATTGAGTATGACGGACAGCTGAAGAGACCAAAGACTCTAAGTATACGACAAGAGACAGCAGATAGACAGACAGATGGTGGAGTACAAGGAAACTGTAAGACAATATTGGTCAGCATTATAGGCGGTAGTGGTAGTCTCAGGGCACCAGCAGCCTAACCATTGTTAATTTTTTTGTGAGCATCATGGAAAAGGAGAGATTTGGGGAGATTTTTTCATTCCATTTTGAGGAGCAAGATGAATAATTTTCTTTGTACAAGTTCCAGAAAAAAAACCCAAACAAATCCAGCTTTTCACCAAATCCATGTATGCAATATTATTCTAGGAGACTGAGGCTGGGTCCACACGGATGGTGGCAAATTTGCTGCCATCAGTTCGATGTCTCTGGATCGACTGAGCAGTCTGTGTAGACCTGCTCAATTGATCCAGAAATCAATGCAAGAAAACCACTCCGGTAAGTGGCGCAGCACAGTGTGGACGGCATGTGAAAGAGATGCAGCAAAGTCAACAGGAGATACACAAGTGATTTATGTCACTTGTGTATCTCCCGTCGACTGCCACCAAATCTGGAAGTAAGTGTAGACCGGGCCTGAGTGTTACACAATTTTAAAGAGAGATGAGGGCCCATGTATATTTTCCTAAACACTACTATAACTGTCTTTATCCAGGATAGATATCTTTACCAATACAACATTCTTCTTGAAAGAAAAGCTTTCATGAAATCTGACACTAGAACAGAAATGTCACAAAGACAACATGTAAAATACCATGGATTTCAATAGAATGTTCTGCATTCTCTCTACTACATAATGAAAACATATAATATTGTGGGTATATATGGGACCAAACTCATCCCTAGAGTAACTCTATTAATTACAATCGTCTTTGACCCACTGTGTCAATGTACAGAAAGAAAGCTACATAAAAAGGCACCTAAACTTGGATAGCTTTGATATACACTAATTGACAATCTATTCTAAACATAACATCTCCTCTTAATTTGGGCGGTGGGAGGGGAGAGAAAGGGGAAGAGGGAAGATGTGGAAGGAATATTACTATTCCATCAAAAAATGTCCTGTCTTCTATATACAGGTTACACTTTCTCTGTGTTTTCTTCCCATTTCAAAGTCATAAGAAAGCACTTAGTAACATTCATTGATTGAATTAAGTTTCGTCCTCCTCAGCGTTCTGAATAAAAGTAAATGATAGCCAGGGAGAGAAGAATTTAAGACTTTATGAAGGCAAACTCATATCATCCAAATTCGGCAGTACTGCAATGCCTTTCAATATATCCTAATTTTCTTCACCTATTGATATTCCATCTCATTAACTCTGTAGTCAAATACTGTATATAGTCAAGGTCTGAGAAGTTTTCTTTGTCCATTATTAGATTTTTGTAAAGGATTTAAAATTTATCATGCCACTGAAAACTTTCACTTAAGACTTGGGTTAATGCAAAAGTTCACTTATAGAGGAACTACAAGAATTGTATACTATATACGTGTATGTGCATGTGCCCATATAAATACATACACATACAGTTGTACATATACATATATACACCCAAATAAATCAGCAAAGTTATCCTAGCTCAAGATTAAATATGCAGACTTGAATAGCTGCATGCACACACAGTGGGAACAGCGTATCATTCTAGGTGCAATTTAGACATCAAGATTTGAAAATACTGGGATTTTAGTAATATTTAAGAATTGCATATAAACAGTTCAGAGTAAGGAAAATCAGTGTAGAGGTGGACGGTTATGATGGTACTGAAGAAATAAAATGCACATTGTGCATCGCTCAACAATGACCTTTTCAGATGATTAAGATGGGACATTAATCAACTCCAGTAGTAGTCTTGGATAGATGGAGTGAAGAAGATGAAGCATGGGGCTGGCTCAATGTTTGAGGGTATTTAAATAATTCAAGCACAGTAGAAGTAAGGGAATAGGAAGAATCCTAGAAAAGAGGACCTATAGAAGTGTTTGTCCAAACTATGGCCACAATTCACCAGAGCACTAAAGTACATGCTTATCTTTAAGTATATGCTTAACTGCTTTGTTGAATCACACTCCAAATGAACATCAGGATCTTATTTATTTCAGCAACAAAACGAAGGGTTTTTTAAATTAAAGACATTTTGAGAATTTTACATGCCATTGTCACATACATCACTTTTTAAAACAGGCTTTGGGCTAGTTTGTTTTGGATGGTAACCAGCAGATTCTGTATATCTACAAATATCTTTCTATAGACTGTTTTGAAAAAATGGTGCAGAACTGTATTTTGTTTTCAAGACATATCCCAAAAGGAAATTTTAAAAAATTGGCATGCAAACATCTATTACTATTACTTTAAAAAATAGCAACTATCTACAGCACACTAATTATTGCATTTGCTTTGACAATTATTAAAATAAAATGCAGAAACTTTTTAAATATATTGGCACTATAGAACACAGTGGCTCTTTCCCATACCCAACTCAGGAAAGCATGTACTTAAGTACTTTCCTGAATTAGGACTATAGGAAGATCAATTTGTACAATTCCATGTTTAGAGTCTTTATGAAAACACCTCACGAGGACATGCAGAAGAATGATGACTAACACAGGAATGCATTTAAAGCAGACAGTCACGACTTTTTTAACTTTAATATTAAAGGGGGCCCACTCTCCCTTTAACTACCAGGACATTAATTGGGCACAGTGAGGGGTTGACTTCCAGACCATACAACCAGACCATACAAACCTGGAGGATTGGCTTCTAAATCCCTGCTACTCAATTCATGAATTAGCCCACTGCTGCATACCACATTTATCCCATGAGCTGACTGATTGGAGCCTCTTATCTACACTGGCGACTAGCTGAAAGATGTGACATTACCTATTGACATTATTATCCCTTACTCATTTTAAAAAAAACCAACTACATACAATGTCCCATATCTTTATTATCCCCACATGTAAGCCCTCCAGGATACTGTGGGGAAGTGAAAAAATGCACCGGGTACCTTACTGATCTTGCCCAACAGAAAAATTCCTTCCTGGCACCAAAGGTTGAGTAAGTTAGAGAGACAGTCAGCCTGGAAATCCAGCTCTGACATCATCACCTATAGGGCAGCTCTGAGCAGTAAGAATGGCTGCTGTATGTCCAGAAATGTTTAAACAAATGGAAACTGGCTCCAACAACACTCTCCTCCCTGGCCAATCTACTCTCTTCATTCCTCACTTCTGAATTAATTGATCACTGGGTGACTAGGTTGGGTGGAGCTACACTCTCTTCTCCCCAGTCCCACTGGACACACAATCCGCACAAGTATTCTGGGCAAGGGCTGGGGAAAAGGAGGGGGGTCAGAGGGAACACAACTGCTACAATGCTGAGGGTGGCCATTCCCTGTTTGTCTGATCAAAAATCCCTCTATCCCCACTAAGAAAGGAAGGGATAGGAAATGGAATCATTGGACTCTACTGAGAAACAGGAGTCCAATAAGCACATAGATTGTTACCATAACAGTGTCACACAACTGGCACTACACTAATTAATAATACTGTACATAGATTGTTACTGTAGACCATAAAGAGCTTGTGTTTGTCAAAGTTCATGTGAAATTTTTGGTTGAAATAAAGTTACTGCTCCTGTATATTAGCCACTTTACAAATAAATTAATTCTAATTTTTAAAATGTTTTTTCTAACCCACTGGCAAAACATTTACATTCCTGATTAACTGTCTGCAAAATTTCAATTTAACAAGCAAAGCTGTTTTTGACTGTATGAGCATAAAATGCATCTGGGGAAAATATTTCAATCTCACTGCTTGAAAATCAAGTTAATGTCAGCCAAAAGATTTTATGAAACACTCTCTTTGGCTGAGATCAAGTGCCAAGTTTCTGCCCACAGCAAAGTGTTAATGTCAGGTTACAACCCAGTAAAAATAAGGATGTATTACTGAAATCTTGACAAACTATCAACTACCTTGGTATTAGCACACAATGGCCCGGTCTACACTTACCTTTGTGATTCGGCGGCAGTCGATGGGAGATATGCAAGCGATTTATGTCACTTGTGTATCTCCCGTCGACTTTGCAGCGTCTCCTCTGTGTGGCGTCCATACTACGCTGCGTCGAAGGAAACAGCGCTCCCTTCAACTCAGCGCTACGACACTTACTGAGGTGGTTTTCCTGCATTGCTTCCTGGATCGACTGAGCGTGTCTACACAGACTGCTCAGTCGATCCAGAGCAATTGATTTGATGGTGGCGAATTTGCCGTCGTCAGTGTAGACCCCGCCAATGTTACACTTTAAACCTGAAATGCAGAGTCTGACATATCATAATATTTTATGTTAGCCTATTTTGCTAGTTTCATTACAAGAACAGTAGTTCCAACTTGCAGTTTGAGCTGTTTCAGAACAAAGTTGGCCTTTAATATACATTGTTATTGCCTAACAGAAAGTTAACACTGGTATTCTGCGATTATTAATGGGACAGCTCACTTAAACTATACCAAATATTCTTCACAGACTATTTGAAGCAGTACAATTGTCATCATTATCGGGCATGGTTTATGGGTACTTAAAATACTTTTATATTAAGGGTGTGACAATGCTCTAATCCAGGGGTTCCCAACCACCGGTCCGCGGACCAGGACCGGGCTGTTGGGGGTTTTTTGCCGGTCTGCGGCGCTGCCGCAGACCAGCAATAAACACTGACAGTGTGCTCTGCGGCGGCTCAGAGCACACTGTGTGGGGCGGGGCAGCGGGCTGGCCTCAGTAGATGCGGCTCCCAGAAGAGAACATTATGCGGGGCATGCCGGGGCGGGGCGGCAGGCTGGCCTCAGTGATGCAGCTCCCAGCACAGCACATTATGTGGGGCGTGGTGGGGCGGGTCGGCGATCTGGCCACAGTGTCGTGGCTCCTGGCATAGCTTCTGGCGGGGAACTGGTCTACAGCGCTGTACACCGAGGTCCCGCCAGCACCCCCCGGTCTACAGCGCTGTTTGGTGTATAGCGCTGCTAAGTAGCAGTGCTGTACACTGAGGCTCAATGTACAGTGCTGCTACTCTACTTGCAGAATTTGCTCAAACAGGAGCAGGGACAAGAACGTCATGTGTGTCCAGCCCTCTTTCCCCTCCTGCTAGCTGTATGTTCTGCGAGTTGGAGGGGAAGAAGCTCTGGATGCTAGTGGGCAGCTAGATATGATGTCAGTTGTCCCACCCGTGTGACAACTGTAGCTGTGTTGCGGTGTGATGCGGCCCAGCAGCAGATTTGCTGGTTAAAAAAGTGAAAAAAAAGCAAACAACAGTTAAAAATCATAGCAGCCATCCTTAATAGCAGCAGTGGCCGTGTCCAGTAGCAGCAGTAGCAGTCATCATCATCAGCAGTGCCCATCATCAGTAGCAGTAGCCATCTTTCAGCGTTAGGGGCCCACTACGCCTCCGCCTCAAACCCTTGTAAAATGAGTAAAAAACAAACATTGCTGGAGAGCTTCTTTGAAAAGGGAGAAAGACCCAATGATGAGACAGATGAAGACTCCATGACTGCTAAAAAAAAGAAAGCTGCATTTAAAAGAAAATACGATGAGTCCTACTTAAATTATGGGTTCATCGCAACAGGCGATTCACAGGCCCCAAGCCCACTCTGTCTGATATGTGGCGACCGGCTATCCAACGAGGCCATGAAGCCTTCAAAACTGGTTCGTCACTTACAGACCAAGCACCCTGCATCAAAAGAAAAGCCTTTGGAGTTTTTTGAAAGAAAAAAACGTGAACACGAAGGACAGAAGCAATTATTGAAGGCCACCACATCAACAAATGTGTCTGTACTGACAGCATCATTCTTAGTAGCTAACCGCATTGCCAAGGCTAAGAAGTCCTTCACTATTGGTGAAGAGTTGATCCTGCCTGCCGCTAAGGACATTTGCCATGAACTTTTAGGAGAGGCTGCAGTTAAAAAGGTGGCACAGGTTCCTCTTTCAGCGAGCACTCACTAGACGAATTAATGAAATAGCAGAAGACATCGAGGTACAATTGTTAGAGAGGATTAATGCGTCACCATGGTACGCAATCCAGGTTGACGAGTCTACTGACGTTGACAAGGCAATGATGCTTGTTTATGTGAAATATATTTTTCAGGAGGATGTGCATGAGGATATGTTATGTGTATTATTGTTGCCAGCCAACACCACAGGTGCAGAACTATTCAAGTCTTTGGATGATTACGTATCAGGAAAATTAAACTGGTCATTTTGTGTCGGTATATGCACGGACGGAGCAGCTGCCATGACTGGATGGCTTTCTGGTTTAACTACTCGGGTCAAAGAGGTTGCGTCTGAATGTGAGTCTACACACTGTGTCATCCATAAAGAAATAATGGCATGCCGAAAAATGTCACCTGAACTTAACAGCGTTTTGCAAGATGTGATTAAAGTTATTAATCACATCAAAGCACACGCCCTTAACTCACGTCTGTTCAAGCAGCTCTGTGAGGAGATGGAAGCGGAGCACAAACGTCTTCTCTTACACACAGAAGTCAGATGGCTTTCTAAAGGTAGAGCACTGGCCAGAGTTTTTGAGTTACGAGAACTGCTTCATAGATTTCTTTTAGAAAAAGAATCGCCACTTGCAGCACATTTCAGTAGTAAGGAATGGGTCACAAAACTTGCTTACTTGTGTGACATATTCAACTTGTTGAATGAACTTAATCTGTCACTTCAGGGGAGAATGACAACTGCCTTCAAGTTGGCAGATAAAGTTGCTGCATTCAAAGCCAAACTGGAAGTGTGGGGATGGCGAGTAAGAACAAGGATATTTGACATGTTTCAAACATTAGCAGGGATTTTGGAAGAGACCAAGCCTGAGCCTTCATTCTCCCAGCTGGTGCATGATCACCTATCTCAGCTTTCAGTAGAGTTTGAGCATTACTTTCCAACCACAAAAGACCCACGAACTAGAAAGGAATGGATTCGCAACCCATTTGTGAACAAGCCAGGTGAATCGACCTTGTCCGTGCTTGAAGAAGACCAACTGCTTGAGATTGCAAATGATGGTAGCCTTAAAAGTATGTTTGAGACTTCAAATCTCCCAACGTTCTGGATTAAAGTCAAGGCAGAATATCCTGAGATCGCCACAAAAGCACTGAAAACTCTGCTTCCATTTCCAACATCCTATCTTTGTGAAACTGGGTTTTCTGCAATGACAACAGTAAAAACGAGATTACGGAGTAGACTGGACATAAGGAACACACTTCGGGTGTCACTGTCTCCCATCACCCCTAGATGGGACCGTCTTGTTGCAGGAAAACAAGCCCAGTGCTCCCACTGATCCAGGGAAACAAACCCGGTTCTCCCACTCATTCTGAACCTATGGTGAGTTGAGTCACATTCACATTATAAATGTCATAATTAAATGATAAGTATGCACTAAACTCCAACCCCCTCCATAACCCCACCCCCATATGACCAAAGCCCCGCCCCTGCCCCACCCCCACCCCGCCCTGCCGGGTCATGGAAAAATAGTCTTGCTTGAAGCCGGTCCCTGGTGCAAAAAAGGTTGGGGACCACTGCTCTAATCAACACAAAATGCACTGATTTTGTGGAACTTATTGACTCTGACTATTTGCGCCATCCCACTGACTCAATGAGGGACAATTCACTATTTCGGACTTATCTGCTTCCCCTTTACCGCACCCTATGTAACCCTTGTAATATGTGATGTTCCCAAATTACTGTTCTGTTAGCTCTATTCACCGTGAAACCTATCGCTACACCCCATCCAGGATATCACAGGTTATGCTTTTGTTGTACTCCCCAACCCCCTTCCAAACTCTGTACCCCCTAATAACCTGTCCCTTCTGCCTGGATGTTCAATGCTCTTTCCTTTAGACTCAGTACCTGCTCATTTTGAAACATTATCTTTAATACAAATTTTAACCTATTTTATTGTTAATGTTGATAGAACAACTCACTAGGGGTCCAATCTGACTCCACTTAGTCAATAGAATACTGCTATTGACTTTAATAAGAGCTGGATCAGGCTCTAGAATACCAGGCAATGCATACTCTCACACATATAGCTGGCAGTGCTCTTATGCAAAGAATAATCTGCCAAGTCAATAAGAAAATCAGATACTTTTACTCTTGCCTTGAAGTTCTGTAAAGAGTCAACTTCTTTGTCAGTCAGTCTTAATAAAAAATGCCTATTATATTTATCTTCATGGCACTAAAGTGATAGCCTAACAGCAGGGTTGGCAATCAGAGGCCCTTGTCATAATTCATTAATCCATAGATTGCTGAGCCAGTTTCAAACTGTTTTGCACTGAAAGATTAATTAGAAAATAACTGTCTATTTATACAGATATAGCAAGGAAGCTGGTAATGTGTACACACACACACACACACACACACACACACACACTTTAGGCTCAAGATGCCCACCCTATTTTCATGTATCAGGACAGAACTCACTCACAATGAAAAAAAAATTAAATTTATATAAAATCTGTACCCACATTTCTACACTATTTCTCTCACACTTAGAATTAATATGCAAATAGAACTCCAACATATCACAGTCATTTCAACTTTATGAGAATTTAAATGTTTTCATGTGTTAGTGTCTGATGTAATTTTTCCTTGCTACAAATTTTAAACACTAAAATAAAATATGCATCGTGGTCTACTGGCTTGGTAAAATTTTTAACAACTTAATGCAAGTAAGCAGTATAGCTTAGGCAACACAATGATTTGTTCTTAGGGAATGCATGATTTGGTTCATAGTTTTCATTAGGACTAAATCTGGCCATTTGGAGAAGCATATAGTGCAGTTAAGATGAACAAGTTGTTGGCACTTACTTTAAAGGGATAAATATCAGGGAGGGAGAGGAATTACTTAAATTCAGTGCCAATGTGGACACAAGAACAAATGGATAAAAACTGGCCACCAGGAAGTTTAGACTTGAAAATAGATGAAGATTTCTAACCATCAAAGGAGTAAAGTTCTGGAATAGCCTTCCAAGGGAAGCGGGGGAGCCAGGGGTGGGGGAGATAAACCTAGCTGGCTTCAAGAATAAGCTTGATAAGTTTATGGAGGGGATGGAATGATGAGACAGCCTAATCTGGTAATTAACTGATCTTTGACTACTAGCGGTAAATATGCCCAATGGCCTGTGATGGGATATTAGATGGGATGGATTCTGAGAATCTGTTACTGAGAGAGAATTCTGAGAATCTCTGTTACTTTTTTGGGTGTTTGGGTGTTAGGAAGAAATTTCTCCCGAGGGTAGATTGGCAGAGGCCCAGGGGTTTTTTCGCCTTCCTCTGCAGTATGGGGCACAGATCACTTGCTGATGGATTCTCTGTACCTTAAAGTCTTTAAGCCATGATTTGAGGACTTTAATAACTCAGTCATAGGCTAGGGATCTATTACAGAAGTGGTTGGGTGAGGGTCTATGGCCTGTGTTGTGCAGGAGGTCAGATTAGATCAATGTTTCTCAATGACTGGACCTGAGATCTCCCTGACACAGTACAGGAAGCTGGTCCCTGGTATCAAAAAGGTTCAGAAACACTGGATTAGATGATCATATTGGTCGTTTTTGACTGTAAAGTCAATGAGTCTATGAACAATCCTCCCAGCACAGGGTTTCCTCACTGTAGGCTTTTCATATTTTGCTGCTCCTATAAGCAAGTACACCCTTGATCAGTTGCCAAGTAGTACTTAGTGCTAATGGCAACATATATTATAGACAGAGGCAAGCAGTTGGACAACCCCTCTTCTAGAAAATCATAATGCTTTGGGTGCCCTTCAATGCTGGCTATGATGTACTATTCTGCCTGGTTGCTTGCAGAAGAATGGGAGGGAAAAGGGAGCCAGAGAATATCTCTATACCCGAACAGGGCAGCAGTACAAAAATGTAAGCCTTCAAAATGATCACTTGAAATTTCATATTTGTTTTTACTATTGTATTTTTGCTGCCTCAGTCCTTCTCAGGAAAATAATGAGCAAGCAAATAAAACGAAGTGACTTACACTGAGCACTGGATATAGTTTTCCATGGACAGAGATATGGTCACTTGCCAAGACAGGAAAGAGTTTAATGAACTAGAGTTTGTTATCATGTGAGAACTGCATCATGCATTTTTCTTACATAGAAAACTATGGTTGAACAAGTGCAAGACTGATAAAAGAGCCCTATTATCCAGACTTTTCAAATAATGGCATTACTACACATATCTACAATTTTAAGTACTGTGTGAATACGTAATAGCTCAGGAAATGTCTGTAGATATTATCTGAGAAACTGTCTTACTACACAAGATGCTGAGTGCTCTCAACTCCCATGACTGGTTGTCAGCAAACTAAAGTCAGAGTAATTCCAGATAAATGACTGATTTTATTTCTTTGAGTATCCTGAGTTGGATAATATTGTTATCCCTTCTTTCAAAGTCATTAGTATTGCATTCCTGACAATAGGGTCAGCCCTTTGCTAAGTGATAGCACAGATCATGACCTTGGACTTGTTCCTAGCAGAGTAAAAATCAGTGCCCTGAAGTCTGTATATATTTTCTAAGAGTAATTTCCTTGATTTGCACTTGTACACAAGTCCTGTAATAAGATGGTCATGTAGTATGAAGGACAATTCCTTCTTCAAGGAATCTCAGTCCAACACCAATGTGTGATTCCTAGGGAGTAACTTTGCCTCAAGAACTGTCTCTAATCAGAGACCAAGGCAGAGAGCAAATTCTCCTGCTGCTCATAGAGTTCCTTCTCCAGAACCCTACATAACTGAAAACCAACAACAACACAGCATGTCTTCCCTAGAGTCTAAATTTGATTGCATGCTAAGAAAAATAACATAGAAGAAGACTATGTATAATAGCACCACCTGATGACAGCTGCCATACCATGATAACACTAAAATCTTAGTAACATGCACACCCATAGCTTGGTTAAGAAATGATGAGTAAATTTATGAATAAATCATTTTAAGGGCTGCCCACTCGCCTGATGGAGTCATTTTAATTGAAAGAATGAAATACAATTACATAAAAACCCCTACAGTAAAAAAGTAGAAATTGCAATTCTCTATTATTTTATATAGTTACACAAACTATTCTTCCTTTAGAGATTTTTCTAAGAATCCTTTTTTCCCCCCCCCTCTTTTTTCCCCCTCTCTTGTTGTGATGACTTGGGAACGTGGGAGATTTGTCCAGTGCTCTCTTTTTCATGCCAGTATAATTAAAGCTAAGAAATCTTATAAATAAAACTAATTAATAAACTACCACAGTGGTTCAAAAAGTTTGAAAAAACCTACAATTTTATACAGTAGCCTAAGTTACAGCAGTCATCAGCTACAATAGATGAACTCTATCTCAATGCCCACAAATGATGCAGTTTTCTTTTTTCCTTTTGTCTTTCTCAGCAAGTCCAAAAACCCACTAAAAAAAAAAGAAAAAAATTGGAAGAAACTGCACAAAAGAACTACATATAATTTTGAAAATTGCCTCCAATGAATCATCCCCTTAAAAATATGCAGTTCACCACAAACTACAGTTTCTCATCTACACAATCAGCAAAGTACAAATATCATTCTTAGAAGTCTCCAGGAAGCAGCAGTTCACTAACAGTCCTCTGTCAGAATTCAATAAATTAATTCCTGTATCCACTGAAGGTAACCTTCAAACAGAATGTTTTTGCTGATAATGTGCCTCGTATTTCTCACTTGGGTTATTCCAATAATCCAGGATGAAGATGCCTGTTGAAGTTTGGCTACAGAAAGTCATGGACTGAGGGTGGTTTGCTACACTGAGCCAGATGGTAACTGATACAGCCTTCTTTAGGCTAACTTCTCCTTTGATATGTTTCAATCAACTCTCTGGGGAATTCTCTTTTTTAAAGTAAAAATTAGATGACTGACAGATAATCTTCTGTGGTGCATGTTAGCTATACTGAATGTACTTCAGGATATTTTAATATATTTGACATATGATCCACTGATCATTACGTTCCTAAGGGTTTGTTTGAGTGCCATTTAAAGATTTATAAGAAGGACTTTTTGGAGGGTGCTGACACAGCCATTACAGGATGCAAGACCTCTCCCTCTAGGCTCTACATCTGCAGACCTCTCTCCTTCTCTAAATTTATTCAAACAACTATTGCTAAATCCTGTCACTTTTCTCCTTGTCACTACCAAAATCCTACTCCTTCTGCTAAAGCCCTTGCCATTCTTTAATCCTTTCGTACCCTGACTAATGTAACCTACTTTTCTCTGGCCTGCCCCCAGTAACTCATTCCTAGTCCTGTTTTTTAATACACACTCTCTTTTTCTATTCTCAGTCTTGCACCTTTTTTCATTTTACTTCCCAAATGTAGAACAGCTTCACTCTTCTTTCTTGCTTAGTGCATTCTGTTCTTTCCTTCAATTCTTCTATGAAGCCTTCCAACCCTAGACTGTTCCTTGTTATTTTCACAGTCTTCAGCACCACAGTTGATATCCCATTGATTTTAACCATTAAAGAACAGTTGAGAGGATAACATGTGAAAGACACATCTTTACATTTCAAATGGAGCAACTTAAATATTAAAGAAATTGTTATATTCATCACAGAAATGTTTGTACTGTGCATAGTCTATGCATTTGGGATGTGACATTCTATAAAGGTAAAACTTGATCAATATGATAGAAGAGACTAACGTTTAGGGATGCATACTAAACAGCTCACATAGATTCACCTCTTACAGACTGTGATGTGAGATCATGGCTGATCTCTTGACAACCCTTTGTTATGATAGCTCATGCACTCTTGGACAAGAGCTCAACTGGAACTTTACCATGCACGGACAAGAACATTCAGGGAGCTAAAAACTACATCCTTACAGAGTGGAAGCATTAGGGGGAAAAGACAGTCTAATACACAAAGTAAATTCAGGAGTGCAAAGTTGCACCTGCCTCTGTGTCCACTTACTCACAAATTCTGGAAAGCTTAACAGTCTACTCTCTCACTCATCCCGAGTTGCTGCAACTATGCACTGGCTTGACCCCATTTTCTCCCCAGGCTATGACTGTAGAGCAGCGTTGCAGACAGTAACTCATATTGTGGAAGAATTCCCAACCTGACATCTGGAGGGTGGTTTACAATGCCTAGCCTCCCTTCATATAGAGGCTATCCCCTGCTTAAGGAACCTGGACATCAAGCTCTAATGTCTGCATAAAAGCGAAGAACAGTTTTACCATAGCTCTCTTTTCTGTTTTTTTAAGAGCCACAAAAGTTGTCAATATGCTCTTTGGTAACTAAAGGAACCGCCCCCCCAACCTCCTCCTGTGATAGATTAGTTTACCAGCAACATGACTTCTATTAAGCAAATGGCTATATAAATTAATGTCATACTGGTGCTTCAGTAAAAATGATACTACAAATACTGTGTTTTTTGTTCTCCTTGGCAAGTTGTGTGCAAAGTGATGAAGACTCCCAGCTTAATCAGACAGTCATGGTAAAATGCACACTTCTGTCTATCTAATGTGTCCTTGTTCACTTCTGTTTTGTACAATATTTTGAGCTGTGAAGGATGGCATGCACTCAGAGGTCTAGAGGCAAAATTTGTTGAGGTTTTTCTAAAATTCTAACAGAAAACAAAATGAAAAATAGATAAACATGGATTTTACAAATGTCTCATGGAACATACAAAATTTGTAAAATGATGGGTATAAAATAGCCTACTAATTAGGCTGAGGGATGCACAGGGACAAAAAAACACTTCAGATAAAAAGAAACTGTATAAAATCACAAATTATAAAAATCAGTTTACCTGTACAGAAAAAAGCAAAATCAGAATTAGTTGACTTAATTAGCATGACCTTCTGGAGAGTTTCTTGCAAAGCATAATAAAATAATAATATCTTAATATGTTCTATTGCATTAAAAAACCTTATACTACTAATAGAGGGCCATTTTTGTTGTTTTTATTTTAATTTCACTAAATACCTGGTGTACATATCTGAAAACGAAGGACAGAACAAAACAGAGGAAAAACAATGGTATCTGATTTTAGTGATATAAGCATCTTATTACATTTCTGAAGAAAAACAAATGAAAAAAAGTATTTTCCTCTTAATCAATGCAGAGACAATAAAACTACAGGATTTTGTGCTGGATTTTATTCAAGATCATGTATCATCAACAGAATTAACTAAATTTCTAATTACAGAGTATTTATTACTGATAACATACAAGTGAGACAATGCATACATTCAGAGACTAACAGGTCCCATGTTAAATGTGTAAGCTGGCAACGAGAAGAAAACATTTACTGGCAAATTTATAGTATCTGTCACAGCCACAAAAACAATACTACCCCGTAAATGTATATTTTATAGAATGTCCTTATCAGGACATCCAGGTAAATGAATCACAGAAATAGAGGATGATATTAAGCATTAAGGTGCAACTTTATAAACTTTTAGTAAAACCAATGGAGTAGATGCCCCCTAAAACAACAGGCAACATCTGAGTCCAGAAAAGTAAAAACCTGGCTTTCAGCCAGACCAGCAGAATGGGTGGGTGGAAAGCAACTCTTAACCTAACCCTTCATTGTCCCCAACAAATTCAGCACACAACTTACATCCCAATCACCATCCCCTTTGGTGTGGGAGGAAGAGTGTAAGACTTAAGATCTCTCCGCAAACTATCAGGGCCAATGTCTGGAACCTCCTGTGGTCTGGTTTACCTTGGGATCTGGCCTTCCATCATTTAGCTTACACACACTGGCCAGAAAATGAGACAATGCTCTCATTATTATAATTGATACATAAAGATATAGCTGTAGGTGGTCTGATAGAAACATCTATTATTAAGGGTGCCCAACATTTCCCATTATAAGGCCCTATTTTCATTTGCTCTAATTTTGACAAGCTAATTGATCTAAAATTTTCCGTACCCAATGTCTGCCTCAGATTTTTATTTTTTATTTCATAGACCATCTTAATTCTGTCATTTTCTCACTTTTGAGTGCTAGACATTGCAACCCTAAAAATGTTCTTTTAACACAGAGATGTGTATGTAATATTTAAGGCACTTTATTTCTGGTATTTACTGATTTTATCTAAAAAAATTCCTAGGTTTTGACAAAAGGGGTTTTTGCTCAAACTTTTGGGCTTTTGGGGATGCCAGAATTTTTTGCAGAGGAAGGAGACGGGGTTGTGCTGAAGGAACGGCATCAGGAAGGGCTGCACTCCCCAAGTACTGGCTTCTCTGCCAAGCAGCGACCTCTGCTGATCCCTCCCTTTCAGCACAGCCTGTCTGCTTCCTGGGGCCACTATGAAGGGATGAGGTTAAGAGGTGGATGTCATGTGGCAAGGGAAGTGGATGGGGATCTGTGCAGGTGGTCTCAGCTGCCAGGACCAGGCTCCCTGTCAGTCTCATCCTTCACTGCACAGCTGAGGCAGCTACCAACTGGCAGTTGCTCTCCTCTGTGTAGGCACGCTGAGGAGGCTGGTGGGAACTCTGTGAGTGCAGTGCCAAAGGCTGCACTCTGCGGGTAATGGCCCACCTTCTGGACAGAGCCCTGCCCTGACACAGCCTTTTAGAGCAATCTTGTCTACTTCCCCTGCAGGGAAAACCATCAACCTTAACTTTAGTGTGTGGAGCCAGGGAAGAGGAATGGAACCAAGATAGCATCCTCAAGGCAACTACAGATGCCAATGTTCTGTAAGAAAAGTCTGAAGTTCTGATGCTCTGAGATTATGTCTTAGCACGTTTGGTCTTTCTGTCAAAAGAGCATTATTCAGCCTTCTTTTATTTTGTGGCAAAACTGGGACAAAGCAAGCCTTTTCCAACAGGCCATCACTGCCTGGTAATTAGCCACTCTAATTCCCAGAGAAGATGAGAGAAAATTTTTCTCCCAAGTGTGTCAATTTTCCACTCCTCTCTATCAGCAAGATTAGAGTAAGTATGACCAGATCTAAACCTGTTACTGGCAGCAGCCACCATCAGTAAATTTGGTACAGGATATGTATGAAAGTAAGAACACCTCATGTGGAATCTAGTACAGTTTGTTCGCTTTCTTGGAAATAGGCTGACAGGAAGCAGGAGTTGATCAAACAGGCTTAGCAGGCTGCAGAAGGCCACTCAAGATAGGGAATGACATCCTATTCACAGAGGTAGCCTGAAGAATGTCAAATACTGAATGAGAGATTTCCTCCACAGCTAATAAAGGTAAGTTTAATGTGGCTACCATGTGATCAGCAAAGTCATGGAATGATAAAACATCCTTGGAAGGGCAGGAGGCAGAAGCTGCAACCATGTGCTCATCAGGTGACCAATCAGGACCAAAGTAAGTGTCCATTTGTTCCTGCTCAAAAAGGAACAAATCCTCTCCTCATCCACTTCTTCAGAAAGCATATCGAGTATTATCATTTGAGCTACTGACAGGTCCAGAGGAACAGGATCCAAAGACTGCTGAGTCCCTGGATCCTTATCAGATTAAATTTCACCCCTCTATAATGAGGTTGATCCAAAAACTGTTGTAGTGAAACCCCATAGGGCCATGAAGAGCAAGGCTGACAGTCTCTCCAGTAGCTGAGATCTGGAAACATACCCATAAGAGGAGGAGCAAAAGGACAAGAAGGCATAACCTGGGATGAATAAGGTTTCTTGGTTCTTCCCCTAGCCTCCTCTAAAGAAGGCTCCAACCTTGGATCAGTTATGGATCACACTGGAGACAGCAATATAACTGCAGGATGAAGACAAATAAAAGGATGAAAAAGATCTACCTGGCAATCCTGTAGGAGTGTTAGGAGGAAGAAGCATCAGAGAGGGATCTGGAGAAAGACTAACAATTTCCTCTGTTCTTCTCCTCTTCGCAGGGGATGACAAAGCAGCTCATAAAAACAGGAAGACTGTCTCTTCCTCACTGCCAAGATTATGTTTGTTGGATCCAAGGAAAACTCACCCACAGAAAGGTGGACATTAGCCACCACTGTTAATACCCTCTTTGGATCCTAAGGTGATCCTGGAAGAGTAGCAGAGAATAGAACTGGCACCACAGGCCCTGGAATGACCAGTTCCAGAGAAATAATGAGCTCAACATCTCTAGATCTTGCAGCAGAACACAGAGCCAATTTGAGTTTCAAAGTCAGAATTGTAGAGTAATGCCAGAACTGGGTGGAACTGATAAGTCTACTGTATGGGATCTGGCACTGTTAAAAGTGGTCGTCTTCTCCCACAGCTTCTCCTTAGAAACAGATGCAGTAGGAACTGAAACAGCATTAGGTACCTTAGCAGGCAGTCAGCATTTTTCTATTAATGGTGCCTTTGAAGCTGTGGCAACTTTAGCTGAAGGATAAGAAGCAAGCACTGACAAAACCCCCAACAATTTGGAACCCTTAAGACAGCTTCGCCTTGCTGGAGGAAGCCATTCCGCCAAAACAGGCCTTAGTTTTTAGATCCAATGATTCTCTGTAATCAGACAGCTTAGCAGCTACAGTTTACTTAAGCAGAAGCACTGTCCAGAAGTTCTGCCTGTCCTTGTTTACACAATCACATAGAAAACAGAGAAGAAGACTGTCCTTTTCCCATGCACTAAAGGCCCCAGACATGCTTATCTGACACTGGAAGGACAGCTGGGCACAGCACACAACTTTGGAAGCCTGGCTTCTTTTTCTTTGTAGTTTCACCATCACACAGGGAGCTGACTTTATGAAACCGTATTAAAGGTATCTACACAATATTATACTTAAGACTACCTTACACTAAAATTATACTAAGAACGACAACTATAAACTAACAATGCACTACAGACGGAGAAAATCACAAGATCTGAGGGGCCAGAGTGGTTCACTTCTGTCTGATTCAGAGGTTGGAAGAAACTGAGGCAATAGAGGGTGCAGCAGTCCCTTATATAGACTTGCTCCCAGAACACTCAAAAACACTGGAGGGAGCATAGGAATAGGCACATGTGTACTCTAATGGGCATGGCTTCGATAAGGTTCTTTTGTTAAGTGCCACCAGACAGTGCAACATTCGTAAGTGGGAATATGCAGAGCCACGTGAAGAATTATAGAAATCATAGAAGAGATCTTGATAGGCAGGACTACGTATTATCTACCTCCCTGACATGTATTTGTCTAACCTGCTCTTAAAAATCTCAAACAATAGAGATTCCATAACTTCCCTATATAATTTGGTCCAGTACTTAAGTACTCTTATAGTTAGGAAGTTTTTCCTAATGTCTAACTTAAATCTCTCTTGCAGCAGTTTAAGTCCATTACTTCTTGTCCTGTCCTTAGTGGATAAGAACACCTTATCATCCTCCTTTTTATAACAACCGTTTACATACTTGAAGACTGCTACCATGTTCCCCCTTCGCTTTCTTTTCTCCAGACTAAACAAACCCAATTTTTTCAATCTTTCCTTGTAGACATGTCTTCTAGAGCTTGAATCATTTTTATTGCTTTTCTCTGGACTGTCTCCAATTTGTCCACATTCTTCCTGAAGTGTGGACACTGTACTCCACTTGAGATCTTATCAGTGTTGAGTGGAGTGGAAGAATTACTTCTCATATCCAGCTTACAACACTCCTACTAATACATCTCAAAATGATGACCAATTTTTTTGCAACAATATGACATTGTTGACTTATATTTAGTTTGTGATAACCCCAAGATACTTTTCTGTAGTACTCCTTCCTAGGTCATTTCCCATTTTGTATTTGTGAAATTGATGATTCCTTCCTAAATGTAGCACACTCAATACCATTATCCAAATCATTTATGAATATATAGAATAGAATCAAACCCACAGCAGATCCCTGTGGGATCCCACTCAATATGCCCTTCCAGCTTGACTCTGAACCATTGATAACTACTCTGAGTATGTTTTGCCAACCAGTTGTGCACCCACCTTATAGCAGGTTCAGCTAAGCTATGTTTCCTTAGTTTCCTTATTAGACAGTCATGTGAGACAGTATCAAAAGCCTTACTGAAGTAGAGATATATCACATCTACTGCTTCACTCTCCTTCTCCCTCTGCCTAACTAAACTGAAGCTCCAGATAGTGTGGGAAAGGTTAAAAATAATAACCCAAAACTCAGGATACCAGCCAATTTTGCCTGTCAGAAAATCTGTTCCTGACCCAAAAAAGCTATCCATCCAGGCCTATAGCACCCCTTAACAATCAGCTAAGGCAAGTACAAGAATAATTCATAAGAACATAAGAATAGCCATACTGGGTCAGATCAATGGACCATCTAACCCAGTATCCCATCTTCTGACAGTGGTCAATGCCAGGTTTTTCAGAGGGAATGAACAGAATAGGTAATCATCAAGTGATCCATTGTGTTGGCCATTCCCAGACTCTGGTAAACAGCATCCCTGCTCATGTTGGCTAATGACCATTGATAGATCTATCCTCCATGAATTTATCTAGTTCTTTTTTTAACCCCTTTACAATCTTGGCCTTCACAACATCCTCTGGCAAGGTGTTCCACAGGTTGACTGAGCATTATTTGATGAAACCCTTCCTTTTGTTTGTTTTAAACCTGCTGTCCAGTAATTTCATTTGGTGACCCCTAGTTTTTGTGTTATGAGGAGTAAATAACACTTCCTTACTTTCTCCATACCAGTCATGATTTTATAGACCTTTATCATATTTCCCCTTAGTCATCTTTTTTCCAAGATGAAGAGTCCCAGTCTTATTAATCTCTCCTCATATGGAAGCTTTTCCATACCTCTAATCATTTTAGTTGTGCTTTTCTGTACCTTTTCTAATTCCAATATATCTTTTTTGAGATGGGGTGACCAGATCTGCATGCAGTATTAGAGATATGGGCATGCCACAGATTTATGATATATTTATATATAAAATTATAATACAATATTTTCTGTCTTATTATCTCTCTCTTTCCTAATAATTCCTAACACTTATATTTTTTCACTGCCGCTGAACATTGAGTGGATGTTTTCAGAGAACTATCTACAATGACTCCAATATCTGTTTCTTGGGTGGTAACAGCTAATTTAGACCCCATCAGGTCACCATTCAGGTGATCTCACTGAGTTCAGGAGACTTTTATGCTCAAGGGACTGGTCAAACCACTTGTGCTTTTCCAAACCAGACAATTCTAGATCAGAGAGGATGATAGTGCTCGAGACCCCCTGCAAGTCTGACCATACTTTCTTCCCTTGTTGAGACTGGAGGGGTGTATACTCCCTTGTTGAGACTGGAGGGGGGTAAATTTCAGAGCATAACAGTGCTTCAAAAGGCTGCATTATCATCACAAATTTTACTTTTGGGAAAAAATAATTGATAACACTTATCTGCATATAGCAGAGTATAATATATTCTTGGCAATCAACATGCATATAATATTCTACACTGCATTTATCAAACGTACTGCCTTTCTGCTAAATTAATGAATTTAATCAGTCTTTCAGAGTTGTTTCTTGGATTATACTGAGCCATAGCATAGTCTCAAAGACAGTGAGTGGCTCTTTTCGGAGCTAACAGACAGTGACAGGAACTGAGCAGTGCACTCTGCCCTTATATGCCCTCTACACAGAGCATGAGGATTCTCAGGGCACATGCATATTTTACGGACGCTGCTGGCCGAAAAATTCCCGAATTTGAGTGCATGAGGCACATACTCACCACCATTAATGGAATGTGGACAAATACTCAAAGGAGAACTAACATTTCATTATTAAAATTACAATAAAACTTGGATACTGAAAATAAGCAGTATTGCATATGGAAGATAAAAACATTTAACATCCATTTGCTTCATAAACGCTATCAAAATTAAAAATATTAATTAAAAAAACTATTAAAATGCACTAAGACTGAAGAAACTTGGCTTTTCTCAAATAAGAGGAATTCCACACAGTTTAGAAAACAAACCATTAAGAAACATTCACCCTGAGCAGAGACCATAACATATAGATAGCAAATCTCATTGATTATTGGGCAAATAGGACATTTTATGGGCAGGATATATCCCAATGACTTCATTTGAATTAGCATTTATCATCTACCATACTTTCTTTCTACAAACACTGATCTAACTTCTTTTTAACAATCTTTATTATGTATTTCTTCTCTCTGGTAGGCAGTTCCAAACGGCCACTCAGAATGTGTGCCAACCAATACAATTATTGAACAGCTGGCCATTATTTATCAACTCACATAATTATAAATATTTGATGTCAAAGACAGTTATAGATTCACGAAACTATTGACACAGAATTTAATTTCAAGCCACCCATCTTTTTTGTTGATAAAAGCTCTCTCTGTACTCTTTAGAATGCTTTTAAACCTCCAAACATCTATTCTTAATCTTCTCTTCACAAAGAGTACACATCTACCAAAGTTTCCGTAACCTTTCGAATAGCTAAGATATTTAATTCTCTGTACCTACCAGGTTGCCCTATGCTATACCTTCTCAGTTTTCTTGTTGCTATATGGTGACCAGAAAAGTGCACACTATTCGAAATGTGATCTCAGTAAGTTTCTTAAGGAATAATGGAATTATTTAATTCAGTTTATATTTGTTTGCTATCTTTGCTAAGCATTGTGCCGTAGGGCTTATAAATTTTATTGTGTATGACTTCCAGATTCTTGCCACATCCTTGTTTTACAGAAGATGATTCAGTAAACATGCAAACAGCTCATCCCAATTTCATTTATCTGAAGAAAAAATACAATCATACATACAGTGGAAATCACTCAATGTTTACTGTTTTCTGAAAATACTTTCCTCAGGGCAATGTGATCTACAGTGCAGTATACTGCTTTATAAAGGCTTTGAAATATCAGCTGTGTATCAGCAATATGTAATCTGCTAAAACTAAATGGTAAAACTTTTAATTGTAAAACTTTTATGTAATATTATACAGTATAGTTGCAATTTATAATAATTCAGTGAACAGAAAGTTATATGCAGGAAATCAATTAAATGTACTAAAAACAAATATATTTTTTTCGACTCTGTATAGATACTGTATTTACTATCATTTGCCATTACCGAGTTATCTCTAAGGGCAAAATTCTGTCCTCTGACATACATTAAAGCGAATGGGTATCACTCTCATGGACTTCTCTGGCATTTTTTTGTGACCAGGGTAAGGCAATTTTCCTTAAAAGTGGTAATTCCTTCTCTGACAAGTCTTCACCAGTTAGCCCTATCTTGGGCCATTGTCTCCCAGTCTGTAATATAAATGCCACATCTCTAGACATTTGTCTTGAGGATGTCTTTGAAATGTTTCTTTTGGTCTCCCCATTTCCTTTCTCCTTTGGTGAGTTAGGTAAACAGCAATTGTTTTGGTAAGCATGCATCCGACATGTGCACATAGTGCTCACTCCACCTTCAGCTAGTGTTGGACAATCAGGGCCTCAACAGTGACGATAAGGACACCGATGTGATCCAGGGAACCAGCAGTACTGCACTTCTGGATGCAAGACTTAGCTGCCTGCCAGCGGGCCCTGCATCAGAACCTAACAGAGAGGGCAGACCCAAGTTCCCCTATCAACCCATGGGTGGTGAAGAAGACATAAAGCCTTTCCCCTGATACAGGGGAATCCGCACAAGAGAAGGCCCTGAAGCTAGAAGGATCAAGACCCTGAGACCTCAACCAAAGGGAGAGCTGGAGCCCCTTAGCTGACCAACAGGTTTGTCATTTGCTGGACTTTTTATATACCCCAAAAGGGGTGGTCATAAATGTGTGACCTGGCCAGAAGGCCAACTCAAAAAAGGGGCAGATCATTGCAGGTGCCCAACAGCTGTCTGCAAGGGGCACCCGGATAGAAAGACATAGCCTGCTATGCCTACACTTGGCCCCAAAGGGGTGCCTGCAGTGAGTGAATTCCCTCACACACTCCCAATCAATTCAAAATATGTTATTTGAAAATGGTTTACAAGAGGACAGTTATGCTTTCAGATCTTTTGTCTGTGTAATTAATAGTAATGGTCATATAGTAAGTTAAGTAATTGTTACTGATTTGTTATCCTTAATTTGCTTATACACTCTGACTCCACATTATACTGGATAAACAAAATTGATCAAATCCTGAATGAGCCACAGTGATGCAAGGCTGTATATAGTACAGTGAGTCACATAAAAATATCTTGTAATCTCAGAAGTTCTGAAAGTGATAAGTGATAAAAAAATCACTTTTTTCCCCATCACAGTGACTACTGGGGTTATTTAATGAAGAAAGCTCATATGCTGCACCAGAATGTTACACTTCATAGAAAGTGATTGGGATGGTCAATCAAAAGACCATTATTGTCTTGAAAACTTGATCACCCCAGTTCCTAACCTGAAAGCTTCAAAGACGCTCTGACCATTAGGACAAATTGCAACAGAACTTGGCAAATGCTTGGAAGAGCTGCCGGGCTTCAGACACATGAAGGTGATAGACATTGGAACTTTGTATAGCTTCAGTTCTGAAACAAACAAGAGGCCAGAGAGAGTATTGCTTCTAGTGGGCAATCTTCTGAACTCAAATATTCCATCTTCTAATAACAAAATCTCGTATAAGAGAAGGAGTTTAATCCTTATACTTTGAAAGGCCCTTTTGTGATACAAATTAGACAGCCAACTTCAAATTACTTGCATATTGGGGGCTTTACTTTGTCACCTACTTTTTCATACTTGGTGTGTCTGGAATACAAAGATGCTCCAGGTTAATCATTATGAGTATACTCAATCAGAAATGTTTCAGTCCAAAGAGACTTTTGAAACCACATTTTCATTCTAAAGGCTTTGGATTTTCCTCTTATTCACCAGAATTCTGAAATTATACTATCACAAGATTGCAAAGATGTAAAATCATTTAAAGTAATTAGTAGTTATAAGTGGGCTTTCTATCTGGCTAAACATTAAGGCTCCCCCTTTTGATTTTTCCCCTAGCATATACCTATACAAATACATATATTTGTCTTTATGTTTTGTGTTTCTAAAAGAAGAAAAAAACTAGCACAACAAATTTACTCTCATATTCAGAATAACTGTCCTCAAATATAAACACTTCTGCCAGATCAGCAAAGGAGACAGCCTTGTCTGTAAAGGAATTTTTATGCATAATACTACAGTTATTCTCTCCACAGTAGCTACATATAGCTCCTATAGTGTCCATAGAAGACATTTGATTATTTCACCCCTCCTTTTGTTTTGAATTCCCTCTAATCAAATAGTAATGTTTATGTCAAGAAAACAATTCAGGATCAACAGTGAAGAATGCTAACTACTTCCAGTTACCATAGCCCACAAATTAACTCACTCCTCGCAGGTTTCTGGGTTAAATGCTGCTAGGCACAAGTTAAAAAAATTATTCTTGAAAGCAAACTATAAAACATCATCCAGTATCACAAGTCCCACACAGTTCTCCCCAAAAATGATACAAGTCCCAGTTTGCCTTCTTGTGTATGTACGTCACAATCTGCCATTGACATAGAGCCCCTAGTACACAAGATCTGTCCAGACCTTTCTGCATGGAAGGAACCAGAATTAATGAGCTGTCCCTTAAACTTGTGTCTTGTTTAAACTTGTTTATATGAGGAAACTCCATTATCTTCACATACCACAAAGGTCCCTGGCCTCTAAAACACACACAAAAAAAGAAGACTTTTCTAGCCACTTACTCAAAGAAGAAAACAAGGAAGGAAAAAAAAGACTGCAACTAAAGAAGAGGTCAAGGCATGAAGCTTTGGCCAAGAAAATTAATAGTAGACACAACTACTGCCTCCCCACTGACAAACCGAAGCACTTCTATAAAACATCTCTCTCAGTTGGTATAAGAAAAAACAGTGGAATTACTGCCTAATAGTGACATGTAAGAAGTTATCCCGAAGTATTTCAAATAATGTGTTGTATGTATTAAATGTTTGTTCCCTGAGAAATTATATGGTATGCTCTTTCTGAAACTGAAGCTGTTACTAACAGATTTCACTCTGTAATTCCTTTCTGAAAAGTCTGGAAAAGACATAACCCTGGTCTGTGATTCTGCTGAGAGAGAAGCTGAGGTGCAAGAAAAAGGGAGTGTAACAGAGTTATACATAATATTATCTCTGTATTCCCTCACCTATCAAACAGAAAACATCTGCCAACAACAGAGCTGATTGGAAAATTTTCACCTAATTGAATTTTTTTGCAAAATTGTCTTCATTTTGATGAAATTTCCCCATGGAAAAAAGTTCGGCAGCAGTGTCATGTCATTAAATAATGTCAAAATAACTTTAAAAAATATAAAAATAAAATAAAATAAATTTCTAAATAAAAATTTCATTTTGAAACAAATGTTTGATTTTTTCTTTTTTTTTGCCAAGGAGTAATTTTACCAAAATCAAGACAATTTTGCAAAAACATTCAGTCAGATGAACATTTTTGTACAACAAATTATGCTGTACTACAACTGACCTGTCATATCATATTATGACATAACTGAAATATTCTATTGATTTATTTTTTTATATTTTATTTATTTCATCTTTAAGGATAGATTCCACTTAATATTAATTGAAACATCTAATTTTATTTTCTAGTCAAAGGGCCTCATTTTGTGTTCTACTGAAATAGTTGGACACTTTGAACATGGAAACACTGTACTAATTAGAGGAGAAGCTATTTTTAGTGTTTTAGGGTATGTGTATACTGACGGTGGCAAAGTTTCTGCCGTCAGATCAATCTTTCTGGATTGATTGAGCGGTCAGTGTGGACCCGCTCAATCAATCATGAAGTTGACGCAGTAAATCTACCCCTTCAAGTGGCGTAGTGCTGCACAGACAGGAACACAGTTCCCGCCAGCGCAATGCAGTGAAGATGGTGTGCAGAAGGGAAGCACAGTAGTCGACAGGAGTTACGCAAGCTACTTCTATCAACTGCTACTGAATTTCCAGGTAAGTGTAGACCAGGGCTTAGTGTTTTTTAAACTGTTTTACATTAGTTGATTCCTCCGCTTAGTTATCAGGTAGTGAAATTTTCAAATGACAATATCCTGTCTTCCTTTTAAACAAAAAATAAAACAAAGAAAGAAAGCCAATGAGGGAACTTTCCTTTTGACACTGTGTACTTGTGGCATCCAGTCATTGGAAATGGAAATTGTTTTTTCTGCTTCATTCAAACTTTTGTGTATATCTCTGTCAAAAGCAATACCTTTGAGAATCAGTTTTTGTGTGTATTGATATAATCTTTGCACTTGTATTATCCTAAAATTTAAAACTGAATTGATAGCTGTAACACAGAGGCCCACTGATGGTTCAGTACTATGTCAACAACTCTTATCGGACCTGACATACTCACTACACCTAAAACACTGCTATTAATCTATTTCTAAAAGATGTCATGTAATATATCATTTGAACACTAATGACACTGTGGTCATGAATACCATTGTGAAATGTGTGCATCAACATTACATGAGGAATTACAGATATTCACTGATATTATGCCTTAAAGTCTGTGACCAATAAAAAAGGGGAAACTGGTTTTCTCCCAGACAGGAGGGAAGGCATCTATTTACCTGTTTTGAATGTAAATTAAGGAGTGTGGAATCAAAACAATGGAAGCCCCAATTATGTACAAATCAGCACAGGAATGGGACGTCCACAGAAGGGAACAACAGCAGAAAATCTTCCAGACTCTTGAAACAGCAACAATGAATTTTGGTGGGGAAGTAAGAGGGGTAAAAAGACATTTGACTCATCCATCACTTGAGGGATCAAAGAGGCCAAAGCTGTCAAAATCACAGAACGTTGGATCCTTCAGCCAAGGGGGTTGAAGTCTCTGGCAACTGAGTTTAGGTGAGAAACCTGCTTAGACAAAGACTTTAACTGGCTGAATAGAAGTTTTACTCTTAGAAGTGTATTTTTACTTTTGTTTGTAACAATTTTATCCTCATTCCTTATACCTGGTATCACTTAAACACACCTCTTAGCAGCAGTGAAGCTCTCACTTGCTGAGATGAAGAGGGGGAATATAGTAGCTCACAGTTTTGGGAACCCCAGCAGATTATCACAATAGCATTATAATTTTCACATTTAAATAATGTTACCATCAGCAGACGTGCTGCTATTTTCAACATACATACTCTTTTATTTCCAATGGAAAACAATTCTGGCCTTTTCGGTGTTATTTTGTGAATACAAGTCATTGTGATATAAAACAGGCAGACATGTAAACTGCGAATTAGTGGAAGTGGCAACAGCAAAATACATAAATTTCCAACGGGTGGTGTCAGAACATTTATTTTTACTTGCAAACCTTAAGTGTTCTATTAAGGCAGCAATGAGAATCATCTTTACACCAGATGGAAGATCTGTGTGTAAAAATACAATGCTCTTTGTTCACAGTCATATTAGTGAGTTTGTATGTATGTAATATATTATGCTGCTGCCATTTTTGAAAGGTATTTTTTCACCAAGCACATGTTGCACTAGGGCTCCACACTCTGCAAAGGGTGCTATTAGTTTCAAGTTGCTGACACTGGCCTATAAACCATCTGGTACCTGACTTCCTCAGAAACTGCTTCTCTCTCCAAATTATAGTATTATGGCTGTGGTCAGCAGACATGCTTGAAGTGCCCTAAAATCAGAGGTTGGGGGCTAGTAGCAGTGAAGGATTCTTGACTGGAAATTACTCTGCATTAGGCTTCTGCTCTAAAATAACATGTATTTGCTGACTCTCAGAGCACAGCGCAAGCCCCATTTCCTTGGGAGAGAACCAAGATGTGATGTGGTTAGAAATTTTAGGAAGGTATTTTATTTTCTCTACTTTGTAGTTCACCTACTTAATACATTTATTAGTTGGGCTGGTGCTGGTGCTGTTCTAGATTGAGCTAGCCGTTTCAATTTCTGAAACTTTTTAATGGATATAATATTCTAGTTATGTGCAAACACTAAAAAATATAAGGACAGGTGTTCTTTTCTGGGTTTATAATATTGTAAATATATAAGAACATGGAATGAAAATATATCATTAATATATTACAAGATTCATTTGACTAGATCTCCAGTTCTTTAACATTACAGAAATTGAACCCATTACAATTCTTAAGATACTATATATAACTTTTTTCAAATATACACTATATATAGTATACTATTTTTGAAAACTATATGATAGTAACTACTATATAAAAATAATAGTATATACATTCCCATTAATACAGTATCTGCTCCAGCAGGAGCTTTAAATGCTAGAATCCATTGGCTCTGAAATCCAAGAAAAATCTAGAATTTAAGTTTATATTTCACACCATAAAGAATCACAGCAAGTGGGTATTAATAAGTGCAATCTCAAATTAAAAGATTTAATATTTAACTTAATGGAGGGAATTTGATATTCAAAGCCTTCTTCATTTAGTAAATGTATGCTAATTTTTAAAAGATATTAGACAGATGTGGACATTAGAGAGATGTAATTATTAGTAGTTTCCTGTGAAGCAGCAAGGTATCAAAGCCTGCTTCTGAGAAATGTTATTTTCTCCTACTGCCCAAATGATAGAGCAAAGTCAGAGATTTTAGCAAAAGGCAGCTTTGCCTCTTTCTTTTTAAAATCACAGCTCAGTACTGCATTAGACAACGTTAAAGAACTAATGGGACGGAGAGTAGTTGCTATGAGCAACACAGGTCCTCATTCAAGAAAGCATTTAAGCACATATTTAAGACTTTAGACTTCAATGGGATTTAAGTACCTACTTCAAGTTAAGGATGTATTTAAGTGCTTTGCTGCACCAGGACCCATGAGCTTCCACTTCCTGCCCTAAGCTTTTACAATGTAACCTTCTTTTTGTAAAATAGTTATACTCTTTTTAGCTGTTTTAAGGAAGCAATGAGTAAGCATAATCTTTCAAGCATGCTCTTCCAACATTTACACTCTTATGCATTTACCAGTTACAGAGAATTGGTATGATTCATTTTTTGTAAGAAGTATTTCACACAAACATTGTAGGTATATTTACTATTAAACAAAACTACACTTGCTATAAATGCAATAAAATCATAAAAGTGAATGTTATGCATATATAATTCATAAACACAACTATGACAATGCATACAACATCAAACTAACTGTTGTCTAAACCATGTTAATGATTTTTCATGTCAGTCTAGCATTACACAATAAATGTAATCAATGTACGCAAATACACAAGGAGGTTTTTAGAACTTCTTTTGCACCACATTAGCAAAATACACTGTACACTAAATGTAGTGCACATATAAGTGCACATGTATTGAATCTTGAACATTTAATACAGTATATGCACATTAGCAAATTTAATTGATAGATGACATAAGTGTAAAGATTTCCTCAAAAAGAACTGAACTGCTATGTTAAATCAAACGTGCATTCTCAGAGTACACAATTATATAGTATCCTGCCCTTTGGGAAGTTTCTTCCCAAAATATATCCACCACTGGTGGTTGGTTTAAAGCCCTGAAGTATGTTCTTTTTAATTTTTCCTTTGTAACCTAATTTTAGAGGTTCTCATTATCTTTATAAGTATCAAATCCTTTAATGAATAACAGATTCTTGGCCTCAATATACAGTTGCAATGAGTTCCACAGGTTAGGTAGACTTGGCATAAAAATTTATTTAATTTTATCTAAGGTTGTCAACAAATTGGAGTTAATGCATGTGATTAATGCAAAACAAATTAACAAGAGTTTAAAAAGTCTTCGCAAGATTTTAAAAACGTTGCAATGTAAAAGCAAAGTTATTTGCCCATAACTGATCTTCCTTCCTTTTCTCTCTGCTCTCTTTTTTATACAAATTTGCGATGGGAGATGATGTCAGGTGGAATGAGGACAAATAGATATTTTGGCTCAATCATAACTGCCCATACAATAGACTGATATTTCCCCCATTTCAAAGTGTTAAGACTAAATTCTAATGGTAGATATGTGATTTTGAAGAGACCATGAACATAAAACACAATTTATCTTAGAGACAAAGAAATGGAAGGAACACGTGCACAGCAAACATAATAATTGTACAAATAATACACCATATTCTATATCTTACTGTTTTACAATTGTTAAGTATTTTCACCTTTCACAGCCAGTTGCCATCGTACACAACTGCAGCAGTATCAAAATTACAGACATCTGATTTCCTGGAATTTGTCTCTATTTTCATTCAGTTGCCACACTATTCTCTATCCCCATTTTCTTTGTGACAAAGCTTCAGGTCCCTCTGAACTTATACCTGAGCTCCCTCATGTCTCTGTTACAGTGTGCAGGAAAGTTAATATCACTCCATATGCTGTTCTATATGATTGTCTTCTTGGCAGGTTCACTCTTCAGTGCTCTGTGGTGACAAGGGGTTAAAAAACTCCTGTCTTTGTATTTCTTGCTGGGGGGGGGCTGGAGAAGAGAGGGCGAAGGAGGGAGGAAGGATTTCTTATCAGGTCTACTTCCGTTTACGGCCTGGTGACAGTTTTATGGCTTACTGTGTGGTTTTCTTTCGTTTCTTTTTATCCTTTGCTTGAGACAGTTGGGTTTTCCTAAAGGGATTAATTTCTCAAAACACATTTACACATACGGTCATACAACTTACCCAGGTTTGACTGTTTGAGGGGTCCACACTGTTTCTATTCAGCCCGTGATACTGATGGGGTGAATGAATCCGATAATGGAATGCTTATTTAGCAGGAAGGGAGAGGAAAGGCAGACAGACAGACACAGAGGGAATCCTTTGAAATCACAGGAGCTTTATTGAGCAACGGAGCTACAAAGGCTCATGAGTTAGGGAAGGGGAAAGGGTAGCCTTGTGGCTGCAGTCACTCTGCCTGTCCACTGAGTCACTAGGTTCAAACAGGCCCCCCTTGCTATTCACCCGACCAACTTGTGGACGGATAAGGGCGGCTGAAACCTGTTTTAGTCCAAGACTTGGTCAACAGCTCATAAATCTATCATTCATCATTCATTTGTACAATAACACACACCCTCTGTTCAATTCAAAACCGCTATTTATTGAGGGTTTTCTCTCTATCACAAGTTATCTCCCCTTAACCTTTTACAACTCTTTAAACTTAAAACTTAACACTTAAAACTTATGATTTAAACAGCTAATCATACAAACACAAATACACTAAATAGATACTTAAAGACTTACTTACAACTAAACAACATTTGATTAATACTTATCACATAGATGGATGAACTCAGTTGCAACAAAAACAATAAAAGTTTATGGCCAAATTTCCTTACTCTTTATGTTACGTTCCCGGGTTTTCATCTAGGTGGAACCTCTATCACACTCACACCCAGGTTACTGGTTTTCCTTCAGGTGGAACCTCTATCGCATTCACACCCAGGTTACCAGCTCTAATGCCCTATTTTTTTTTTGAACAGCGAGCTGGAGAGAGGCAGTGATGGTTGATCAGGCCATCTTTGCGGTGCAATTCTGGTGCACCCCTTGTGATGCGTGGCTCGTTCAATTGGCCTCTCTTCTGACAACCTTATATCTCCACCCCAGCGTATTGTTTGCTTAAACCAATTGTGACATTTTGGCTACTGTCCAACCAGCAAGTCCCATGCCTGTGAGGGGACTTTTGCCCCTCTGTGGCAAGTTACACGCCTTGGACTGACTTGCTGTTGCTGGGCAGATTCTCTGATTCAGCAGATTCTGTTTCTTAACGGTCAACAGGTCTGCTGACAAGCCTCCATTTCAGATAGCTCAACTTTCAGGAACAGCTTGGTTTGGGTAATAACTGTCTCTGTTGCCTGAGCATTCCCTATGCTGGTATACAATTACTCATAAAATGGCCTCAGGGCACACATACATTACAGGCTTTACAGAAGTCTATTACAACATGCTCCAGTCCTCTCCATAGAAACATGCCGTATAGAATTTTTTGTCTTTCTGCACTAGTAGATTTGGGCCATTGAGGAGAACATTTAGCAACATCCTCTTTGCAGAGAGAATACAATAAGTGTCCCTGGAATTTCACTACATTTGAGAAGTGTGACTCCTTACACAGAAAAGACCTGCAGCTCCAGGATGAACAAGGAGAAAAATACTGCTGAAAAGTGATTGCAAAGCGTCTCAGGTTTGGAAGGAAGGGCTCTGAATGCATTTCTCATGACATACCATAAAATATCCGAAGGATTTTTGCCGAATCTTGTCATCTGACAAGTTTTCAAGGAACAAAATAACCTGTTTAATTGTTTATGTGAATTCAGACCTCATCTTCATGAAATTGAGAGAGAGAAATCCCCAGAGTTTATATTGTGTGCAGCTGGTAATAAGAACTTTGCAGAAGACAAACAGCAAAGGGGAAGCTAGTTGTAATTTTAACTATGGGAGGAGCTCCCTCTTCCATGTCAGTATTTCTGACCAAAGAGCAATAACTTTTATTAAAATAAATCTGTACATCTGAAAGGAAACCTGTTCTAATAGAAACCAAAAAGGAAGGGAACCATATGATCACCAGCATTTTCCTCTTGCAATATTCATTACCAAACAGCCTAACTATCTAAGACTTATATAGGTCCACCTAATCCCAAAGCTCAGATGAACCTGCGTAATTCCCAGGTATAGACATAATCCTATGGAAATTACTGTGGCTATGTCTGCATTGATGGCAGCAAAGTCGCTGCCTTCAGATTGACTCATCTGGATCAACTGAGTGGTCAGTGCAGACCTACTTAGTCGATCCAGAAGTCGACAAACTAAAACCACCTCCTCAAGTGGCGTAATGCCATGTTCCCAACAGCGCAGTGCAGTGAAGATGGCATGCAGAAAAGAAGCACAGACGTCGATGGGAGTTACGCAAGTTCTCTGAGTACTTTGCGTAACTCCCGTTGACTGCCGCCAAATCACCGAGGAAAGTGTAGACCAAGCCTGTACCAGGAAATCCAACTCCTTCTGGCATGGGCAGGTAGCTCAGTGGCCTCTCTCCCCATCTTTCAATAATCCACTGAATGTAATGCTTCCCATGAGGCTACTTGTACTGTTGCTTCAAGAGCATGCAGTCAAAAGTTGTGATTTAGTTAAATGAAAATAAAACTGAACATTTGCTTATAGTTATAGAACTATTATCTACACAGTATAACCCAATCTACTGCACAAAAAGTCTCAGCCCACTCAAAATATGTGCAGTAACCTTAAAACCAATCCACACTGCCTAAGTGCACAGACAACTGAATCTAAATGGCAGGAATACTACTATACTCTATTCAGTGGAAATAAACAAATGAGTGATGGTAGGTAAGAATATTGCAGAATATAGCAGGAGATGCAGGGGGGAAGATGATGCTATATAGCTGGCACAGAGCCAGAGATACCACAACTGACCAATAATGCCAAACCCACCACTGGCTGGCGGATACCATGCATCACCTCAACAGTAGAACCTGTTCTCAGGTGGGATCCAGCATCCCAGTGCAATTGGTACTTATTTTCTCATTGTAATGCATTGCCAGACTTTAAGGGCTCTGATATGAGAGTTGGGAAATGATAATGGATCTCTGTATTGTTAAGGTAGAAGTCCAACATCAACGAAAGTGTTGGATGAATATGGAATGCTATGTTCTTTGTATGAAAATGATAAGTGAGTGGATGGCTCATGTGTTAATTTTTTAAAGCTACTGATTCTCTGAGCTGAAATTGTAACTCAGAAATAATAATTTTTTATGTAAAGTAACTGATAATGCAGGATTCAAAACACTCACAAGAAAGCTTTCCATAATTTAATGAAAACCAGGATGATAGTCCATCACACAACTCATGTTTTTTTAAATAAGGGGATTAAAATGAATTATTTCTACTACAGAACTAATCATTAAAAGCTTAACATAGATGCATTTACCTTCTTCTAATTCATGGAAAGGAGGAAATGCTGCCAGATGGATTTTCAGTGAAGTAGTCTGTACCCTGATAAGTAAGTACATTAACTCAGGTCTTTATCTGGGCCAAATAAATGGAACCACTTGTTATACTGTTAAGAAAATACTGTATACACATTACAGATACTCAGCTAAGATCCTTGGAAACAACTCAATATTCCTATAACTAAGGACTTACAAGGTGACCATGCTGTGCCCAGCTGTGTCCCTTCAAATTCCTGCTGACACCAGGAAAGCCATTGCTATTAATTCAGTACATTACTAATTAATTTTATTTTGAGATAAGTATTATTCAAAGTACAAATTTATGAAGTGGTCAAGTGTGTTTAGAATTACTCTCAGTCTTCTACATGCAAGTCATGAATATGTTTGGGAGTGCTGGAAAATAAACAAGCCACCTGGATGTAAAACCCTCCGCGTGCCCCCTTTCTGTTAATTTGAATGTATCCTCTGTGAAGACAAACAAGTTAACAAGTCTGTAAACCTGTAGTACTGTATTTCTCCTGTATGATTTCCACTGAAGTCTCACCCAAAAGCTAATCCTGATTCCTTTTACATGGCTAGGGAGAATCCCAGGCATAGTGGAAATGGTATGTTATCACTGAAGGGGCAGTGAAACAGGATCTTGGAAGCCAGGGCTTGGATATGTAGGCTGAAATCAGAAGCCATTGTGCACAGGGAGAAAAGGATGGGGAAATCCTCTCCTTGCTCTCACAAGATAGGGTTTGGCAGGAGCAAGCCAGGTAGAGGCAGGGCTACTGAACCCAATGCTTGCTCTATGGAGTATGGACACTAAAGCAGTGGGGGCCTATTGTAATCTCTAGGCTACACAATCAGTTGTAGAGAAGCATCACTACTACTTTTCATCCCATGGCATGTGCATGTGCTCATCCTCTGTCTCCTAGCAAGCCCAGCTGCTCAGCCTTGGAACAAGGGGGTTGGGAGTTTATTTGGACCCTAGAGTTGCCATTTCCAAACTTTCAGGATATACATCCACTGAGATCTTAGTGCCGTCTAAAGAGTCCAGAAAAATATAAACCATCTTCTCTTATTTGATTTCTTGCAGTTTTAAATTACTTCATATCATGAATACACAACAACTGTGTTTATCCTTCCAGGATAACTATCTCACACAGCTACAACAGATTACATTATTGGCAAATATACTGGAATTATGATAAAACAGATGGTTTAAGGAGGACCAAATATAAAGGGACAGGTAACCATTGGTAAATATTTTGCTCAATAGTCTACTATAGGAGATACATCAAATAGTGATGTAAAACATATTTTACTGGGTTAGTCCAATGTGGCTTTCATCTTTTGATTCTAGAAAAAAAAATAATTCTCCTCCTCAACAAATGTAACTAAAAAAATTATTCACGTCTCTAATTGCAGGAAATATATTTTATTGTTCTTATGTATTCTTCCTGAACTAATATTGTGCATTGTAGATTTTAGGCAAAAATATTTCATGAGCCTGGGATTCATTAAAATATTTTGGTAATTGCTTGATCAACCTAGATGGATAATGCAGTCCATTCCCTCTAGCTCTATTGAAGCTGCAACTGAACATAGAGACAATATTTGATGTGAATGGCCCAATCCATCAGGTAGCATTTCTTAAACCTACAGAAGAAGGAAATACACTTTTCTTAATCCCAACAATCTTTTTTAACCAATTGATTATTATTTCCCCTCAATTTTACACAGTTAAAACATTAACAAATTGGCAACAAAGCAGATGATCACGCACCAGTACAGTGGCTATTAGAATCATTTTGCATCTATAAGATATAGAATAATTAAAATATGCTCATTAGACTCCTGAGCTTGCTGAATATATAACCTCTAACACTCAATCTGCTTGTGATAATAATGTAAGCTTTAAGAATTCTCCAGATCTGCTCTAGGCAACAATCGAAGCGTGCCTAAGGGAAGTAATGAGATCTTACTCTATCAAAACAAAACAAAAAGGGATCAAAGAACAATTACCACTATATAGGAAAATTAAAAGTTTAGAGTAACAAGTATAGCACTATTCTACTACCATTCTTAAAAATCTAATAGTTATCGGAGACATATTTAGTTTCTTTAGTAATTAAAAAAATCTTCCTAGTTTACACTACATATTGGACTGATTATATAAACGAGAGACTACAACTGGCTATTTAGTAATGAGATTGGCCTATATTATACCGAATAGCAGACTAAATGATCTAATGATCCCTTCTGGCCTTAAAATCTATGAATTATTAAAGTCATTATACGAAGTTGCATATATTCAGTAGCTACAGGTAAATATAATGATGAAAACAGAGCAAATAGATTCTACTGAATTAATGAACATTATACTAAATTTACTTAAATAGGCCACAATGCATATGAAATGGTACTTCTGATCTGAAGGGTATTTCATTTTTTAAAAAGCAACTTGGTTACAGAACACATTATGGTGGTGAAGAGAATAACTATATGGCTTCCAAAAGAAAGAGTTCCCTAAAAGAGAGAGAATGAACAGCTAGCCTTACTCAGACAACAACTGAAAGAATGGTTTTAAAAAGTACAGGATTGGGGATACTTATCTGGATATATTATCAATCTATCTAAACTACATATAAGGACCCCATTATTGCAGTATCTGAATGACTTACAATCTTTAATGAAATTATCCGCACAAAACCTCTGAAAGATAGGGAAGTACGATAATTTCCATTTTACTGATGAGAAACTGAGATACAGACTAAATGATTTGTTAAAATCACACAGGAAGTCTATGGAATGTATATGGAAATTATTTACAATTTACAGTGATTGGTCAGGAATGAATGTATACAAAAAAGTAATAATACTACATTTGTTGGAAGGAATGAAAGGTAGTTAAGGTTTCCTCAAATATACTTCAGTTTTCAAGCTATGTATTTTTGCTTTTGTGTCCATATTGATTTGTATGATTTCGTTTTTAGTCACTTTAGCACTTAATTAATAATTGGACAGTAAATGTACTTGCAGATGATGAAGACAAAGATTATACATAAGTTCCTTATTTGTATGGTCTGTTTGTCATTAGAAAGTTTACCGCCATAAGATTTTCCATAAGAATCACACTTTCCATGACCTGTGGATGACGCAGCAACGAGTATAGAAGCTGCTTTTCCCTCCTCCTCAAACTGATAGGTAGCAGCACTGCCCAGAATCTGTACAGTGCTACTTGCTGTGACCCCACCCCAACACATTCCCCTTACCCCCAACCCGTCGACGCTGGGGGTCTGCAAGGAAATCTTGAAAAAACATCCGATGACAGTTTTCCTCAGCTCCTGTTCCAGGGAAATTCTCCCTCACCTGGATCCAGGGCTTTAAGAGTAACTTTATATCACTCTGGCCTCCTCACATTGCATAGAAAGGTAATGAGTATCTCACCCTTAGTTGTTCAGGTAATGGACCCACTACATCCTCCAAATTATTAATGAAGATGTTGAACAAAACTGGCCACAGGACGACCCCTGGGACACTCCGCTTGATACTGGATGCCAACTAAACATTGAGCCGTTGATCACAACCCACTGAACTCAATGATCTAGCCAGCTTTCCATCCACCTTACAGTCCATTCATCCCACCCATATTTCTTTAACTTGCTGGCAAAAATATTGTGGGAGGCCTTATCAAAATCTTTGCTAATGTCAAAGTATATCATGTCCACCAGTTTCCCCACATCCACAGAGCCAGCCATCTCATCACAGAAGGCAATCAGGTTGGTCAGGCATGCTTGCCTTTTGTGAATTCATGCTGATTGTTCCTGATCATCCTCCTCTCCTTCAAGTGCTTCAAAATGGATTCCTTGAGACCCGTTCCATGATTTTTCCAGGGACTGAGGTGAGGGCTGACTTGGCTGTGGTTCCCCAGATCCTCCTAAAGCACCCTTCATCAGGTTAGCAAGCCTGTCTGTGAAGATGTTCTTCCCTCTCTTCATTAGATGGTTCCCATCTCTTCCTTGAAATCCTTCTTGGAACAACATTCCATGGTCAAAGAATCCAAAGCCCTCTCTCAACACTACCTGCATGGTCACGCATTTACTTCCACAATTTGATGGTCCTTACTTGGGCCTTTTCCTTCAATAGGGAGAATGGATGTGAACACCACTTGCACTTCAAACTCCTTTATTTTTCTTCCCAGAGCCACATAGTCCGCAGTGATCCACTCAAGGTCTTCCTTGGCAGTATCATTGCTGCCCACATGGAAGGGGTAGTGGTCTGAGGGTTTGATGAGTTTCAACAGACTCTCCATAACATCCTGAATTCTAGCTCCAGACAAGCAACACACTTCTCGAGTTTCCCATCTGGACTGCAGATGAATGACTCTGTTCCCCTCAGGAGGGAGTCCCCGACCCCACAACCACCCATCTCCTCCTCTTGGGAGTGGTGGTTGTGGAATTCCTATCCTTAGGACAATTCATCCCATGCTTTCCGAACAATGGGGTCTCTCTTCTGATCCCTTCCCATAGATGACACTTCCAAATCATTTTCCACAGTAGTAGCTGTTCAGAGAACCTGAAAACAGTTGCTTATCTCTCAGCATTGGGGATATACGAGATCTCCTCTTTCTTCTTCTGGAGGTCACATGCTGCTAAATTTCTTCCCTATTCTTCACTCCCCCCCCCCTGCACTGCCCTGATTCTTCAGCATGCTCTGCCTGCAGTACCAAATCCTGACTTCTAACCAGAAAGTCTTCAGTTTCTCACATGCAACATAGGGTTGAAACTTCAGTCTCTAGTCCTTTAAAAAAGCAAATAAACTTATATAAAGGTCTCATGTATAGATCCCTTCACAAAAGTTTATCTTCCACCTCAACACTGGTACGGTTTGGGAGTTGCATTTTGGGTGCTCCATCGTGCTATTATTGAAGTCATCGGATAGATATCCTTGTGGCTTATGATTATTAGGACTATATGGATTATTGGCTGTCAGGTACAGATGAATCTTGAGATATTTCAATAAAATTGCAAACTTGATCTTTAATCCAATAACCAGGGTGTTGTGTTTTATTTCTGTATCCCTCCAAATAGCACTAGCAAACACTGAATATTTAAAAACAAAATAACTGTAGACTGCATAGGACAACCTGAATTTTCTATCTGTAAATAATTTACTGAGTATGACTTCTGAAAATACTGAGAAATTGATTAATCAAAGTTCTGTTACAGATGAATAAATTAATAGGAACTCCTAACTGTAATGTGACCAGTATTTGATTTAGTTCAGATTTTCTGCATAGTTTTGTATATCAAACCTTAGTAAAAATATGGATTAGAGACTCACTGTTATTTCATTTATAGATTGAAATACTTACACACAATTAAAAACCTCCTACACGTAAAATAACTTTTAGGCGTATATCTCTGAAAACCTACCATATCACCTGCATTGATCTGTAAGTAATAGAAATCATTTCCTGTTTTTTTCTAATTCTCCAATAGTCTTAAATCAGGAATTAGTTTAATACATTAAAAGGTTAACTATGAAGCATTGTTCGCATTAAATAACTAAAAGGAATGTAGAAATCAAGCATTCACTATGCCCTGCCATTTTTTCCTTGTTTCTCAGCTAGGAAAATTATGTATTGTATTGCGCATTTCATGAGATATGTCATAGTTACAGCAAATAAAACTGACATACTCACCTGCATTCATGTTCTATTTTGTTTGGATTACATTTCTGATTGTAACTTTCACATTAATGAATTCAGGATTTAATTGCACAATATTAACAAATGTTAAGATTACGCTTTCCTTTTCAAGTACCTTGTTTCCAATGGCTTTTTTTGGTGGGAAGTTAAAGGTCCTTACTTGGTGGTATTTATTCTGTAACTTGTGATGCAAACTTCTGAATTCTGCATATCTTCGATAAACATTCCATTCATCATCTTTTATTCTGATATATACCTGCAGGTGTAGACAAGGTTCATTTAAAAGGCAATCATTACATTCATTTTTGTCTCTCTTTGTTAAAAATACTATTTGTCAACTATCTTCAACTTTATGATATAATCTCAGTAGTTTTATGACTATTTACCTACTAATATATCTGATTGCAGACAGTCATTAGGTGTACCTAGGTACATTTGAGAGGTCATTAATTTAATTCCCTTTTATTGGCTTCAGTGGTAATCTACATTACATTGCTTATCATCACAAGACATAGCTACAATTTTGTGGTGAAATATCTGCTAATGCTTTCTGTTGCCATGGTTTCCAGCAGGTTCTACTGGCCATTGCACAAAGGAAAAAATAATTTGGTATCACTGTAATATTGATTTCTGTACATTTAATAGTTTTCCAACTTTACACATGTATGTCTAGTTATAATTCTTATGCCACAAACTTTATTTATTCATCAAAGTTATGCTGAAGCCAGCCACATCTTTCATCAGTGAACAGGGTTTAGTCAAAGAGTATTATAAAATACTGGAGTATAACACTACTGAAATCTTATCGTTTGGAAAATATAAACAGTTCTATTTCTTTTTTACCACAGTGTAATTTAACATACTGGATGTTTTTGCTACAATTCAGTTACCTTCATGAGAGTACTACTAATAATGTGCTAAATGTTCCCCTTCCTGATGGAAAATGTACAAAGGAAAAATGCTCCTGAAACACTGAGAATTAATTAATGGTTCTGGAATTATATTTGGGAAGGGGTTTTTTAACCTTATGGAGGGAGCAGGAAAGGCATGGCTCTGAAACACAGAAACTCCACAATGAACTCGGGACCCAACACTGTGACTGAGTGCATTTGTGAGGACAACTAGTGTCCTCTTTCTTGTATGGCTTCTTGCTTTCCTATCCACAGCAACTTAACTCCTTTAGGAGCTACTCTGTCATTGGTTCCCTCTGCAGCATCTGTGCTCTATTCTTCCCACACCACATTTTCTAATATTAATGTCTTCCGCAGTTTACATAATGTGTTGGGAAAGATCAGAATGACCATATTTCTATTAAAATACAGCTCAAGCCATGGGAGGCACACCTATCCCTGCTTACAGACAGCCTCCCTAACCTGAAGCAAATACTCACCAGCAACCGTACACCATACAACAAGAACACCAACCCAGGAACCTATCTCTGCAACAAATCCCATTGCCAACTCTGCCTGCACATCGACTCTCGTGACACCATCACAGGTCCTAACCACATCAGCCACACCATAAGGAGCACATTCACTTGCACATCTACTAATGTAATATATGCCATCATGTGCCAGCAATGCCCCTCTGCCATGTACAATGGCCAAATCGGACTGTCACTATGCAAAAGAATAAATGGACACAAATCAGACATAAAAAATGGTAACATCCATAAACTCAGTTGGAGAGCACTTCAGTCTCCCAGGACACTCTGTAGCTGACTTGGAAGTTGCCATACTTCTACAAAAATATCTAAAACCATATTCAGGTACCTATATAATTGGCCTAATTTTCAGCAGTGCTGAGGACCTAATCATCTTATTTAGGTGCCTAGCTTTAGATACCAAAGTTTAAACATTTCAGCCCAAATTTTTCAAATATTATAGAAGATAATCACTTTTACAATAACAGTAAAAGACTTTGCATAACTATTTAGCATAGTACGTCACATGGCACCTTGGACTTCTAAAGGAACTAGGGATAGCTACCCCAAACCAGTCATATCAATAAACAGATAGTGGACAAAAGTCTAAGACTTCAAATAATACAATGATCACCATTAAAAAACAGTATTTACTAACAGCTACCACACAAATGGTATTTGAGGGTCTACTGAATTTCCCTATACATAGTACAGGTAATAGTCACAAAATTGTGTGATAACTTCTTAAATGCTAGCTTGTAATGGTTACCATTGCACATCGTTTCACTTGCTCTTCATGATTATGATGGTAGATTTTACCGGAGAAAACCAACAATAATCTCCATGTTAGCATATTTGAATATGCCAGAGCTGTTCAGTTTGGTCTACTTTGATTGTACATGCAACACAGAAAACTACAGACAATTGATTTTTACAGTAAGAACGCAGGTACTATCGTGATGGGGCTCTAAAATAGGTAGCCCACACAGCAAAGTATTTAAAGATTAATACAAATTTTTAAATAATAGCCAGTGAAAGAGCTCTGCTTACTAGATTTAACAGTGAATTAAGATAACGTGACTGTTCATTAATATTTTAAAAGACTATCAGTGGAAATCAGTGGAAAGCACACCAATGAATGAAAAGAATTTGGAAGAAGAGAGTGTAAGTGATCACAGACAGCCATGTTAAGTATGATGCTGGTGGCTGACAATAATCCAAGGGTAATGGATTTCGTATTAAATGATAGAAAACCAAGGGATTTAGACCCCAATTCAACAAGATATTTAACCATGTGCCTAATTAAGTATGTGAGTAGTTCCACGGAAGTCAATAGCACTAAGCATGTACTTAAAGTACCTTCCTGAATTAGTGACCACTAGACGATTCTAAGATATAATACTATAATATATTATACCTTAATTAGAAATCTTAATGTAAAAGAAATTAGATTGAAAGGAAGGATATCGATGCTAGTGGTGGGAAATCATATATGGGAACAGCTGTGAGAAGATACATTTGATGTACTGTGGTAAGAATTGCAATTTTAAATACTTTGTATCCCCTCAGTTCTATCCCCATCTGCCTTTAATCACTGTGTTTAAAATATATTACTCTGGCACATATAACTATTATTCAGAATTTTTCAGGCTCCCTATAAAACAAAATATACCAAAAATATTTTAATGTAATTATTTAATATGGAAATCCTATTTTTATTACTCAAGTACAGAGAAAATTATAATTTGGTGAATCATGCAATTCTATGTTACCTAGTAAGCTGTAACCTGTAGTTAAGTCATTAAGGAGTCTAATAGACTGTAACTGAAGATTTTAAAGACTGAAAAACATAGATTCATTTCTTGTATAAACTGTTAAAGATTTTACTTGCTGTTCTTTGAAGAACATAGATATTGATTTCTTTGAGACTGTAAGGTATGAAGAACTGACATTAAGAGCCCTATGTCATATTGAATTTATTGATGATCATATAATAGAGTTTGAAAGGCATATTAAAGTTCCTGTTTTAGTACAAGCACTTAAAGCTTTATTATCTCAGCAGGGAATACTATTCACAAGTCAAGATATTTCAAGACTGTTAATCCCAACTCACTTGGGAAATCAAACAAAATAAGCCCTAAATGTTAAAAAGGTTGGTTAAGCTTGTTTTAATTTAGTGCTCATAAGGCATGCAGATTGCTACTGTTAGGCAAATGAACTACAAAACATGAGCAGAGAACAAAATATTTCTGTAGTTGAAGTGCTTCTATACATCATGAAATCAAGCAGTGTAGTATATCTGTGGCAAAATCTGGACCCTGATGAAGTCAGTGGAAGTTTTGCCATTGAATTCAGTGGCGCAGAATTTCATCCCTGGTCTTAAATTATGAATTCAGCCTAATTTCTGGCTACTAAATAAACAACAGTCCCAGATGTTATGATAACATCCACAGCCACTTTCAGGAACTGGGGATCTCAAATTATGCCCATGGAGTAGGAAAGTGTCTTCAGTATCTTGAAATAATTTATCAAAAATGAATACACTATATAATAGAAACTACCACAAGTTATTTGAACCAAATTTTTTAAAAAATTAAACAAATGGTCAATTCTCAATAACATTTATAGAGCAGAACAGAAGCCATTAATATCACTATCTTTCCAAAAATCCAGTTCCTTTTCTAATGCCTATTCATGCCTCTGCCTGATTGTTTGTTTAGATTTATTATGACTTTCATTAGTGTGACATCTAAGTACCAGACAAACAGCTTTGATAAGTAGAAGAATTTTACCTACATTTAAAAGATGGGGAAACTTAGACAAAAAATAAGAGTAAGTGATTTGCCAAAGAAGCTTGTGATAAATCTGAAACCAGATCTTTTATTTCCCAATCCAATGGCCCTTCCCATCTTAGCAAAGGTTTGATCAGACCAACAGAGGAATGCCAACTCCTTGTGGTCTGAAGAGAGGGAGCACTATGCTACAGGAATGATATCATTCATAGATAGCAAAAAGAATAAACAAGAAAAATCAGATATCAATTTTAACATTAATATTGATTTTTATAAAGCAGTTTTTCACTGTAATCCACTGTTCTAGGCTGTAAACCAAATTCTCATATACTTGTCCCTGCTAGTCTCTAAACATTTAGTTTTATTAAAATAGGAAAGATAAAATGATTGGCCAAGCAAACCAATACCCTATACTTGACTTGATGGTATTTCTCTGTCTGTTTGGCTGTAACATGATAACTTGTGAGTGCTGCATCCAACCAATTCCAAAATTTCAAGGAATGTTCTAAGCATTGATGTACAGAACCATTTTGGTCAAACTCAGGGCTGGTGTGCACTGGCAGTGGTGGTTCGACGTACTGAAGCTGACATACAGCGGCATCTTCATGGTGCTAGGTTGATGGGAGATGCCCTCCTGTCAACAGTGCCTTACTCCTCTGGGGGAAGTGAAATAATTGAGTCAATCAGAGAGCAATACCCCATTGACTGAGTGGGTCTACATAGACCCGCTCAATCAATGCTGCTGCATCAATCCCTATGGCAAGGTAGACATAACCTCAAAAAACTATAAAGGGGAAATTAGGGACACATGGAGTCCCTGCAATCTGGCTAGCAGACCTATCAGCTTTCACCAGGTCATAATGGTCTATAGATCAAAGAAATGCATGGGGGTACCTTCCACCATAACAATACTCCCCATTTCAGTTCTGCCCATGGTCCCTGAAGAAGAGCTCTTTGTAGTCTGAAAGCTTCTGTCTTTCACCAACAGAAGTTGGTCCACTAAAAGATATCATCATCTCACTCACCTTCTCTCTTGATTGTCCCAATAAAGTTTAAAACACTGATGCCCTGAATGACTTATCTCTCAGATGGAAAGAAAAGAAAAAATAAACTGGGCAAAGTATGGGGGAAAGGGGCACACAGAGAATGGGAGACCTTGGTATAGGTGAAGGAGGGTAACAGAGCTGATGGCATGGGAGAAGAGGGGAATGGGTGAAATACAGAGTCCTTGCATGATAGAGATGGGGAGGGGGGTGTTTGGAGCCCCTGAAATGGAGGGGGATGGAAGAGTGGCACACATGGAGCTTGGGATGGGGAAATGGAGAAATACAAGAAGTCCCTTGTTTGCACCATGCACTGGGGCTACACAAACAACAAAATGTGCCATCCTTTAGTTAATTACTAATCATTCATTGACATTGTTAAAATTCATGTTAGTTCTTTTGCCAAAAACAAACTATAATGTCACAATTTAACAATGACATATAGTATCTCCCTCTTTTAGTCAAATAAGTAAAACAATAAAGATAACAGATTCTGTAATTTTCATGTTTTTAAAAAATATGATTTGGCATTTTTGTGTTAGGTAGATGTGATGGTAAAGACCTGAACCAATTTTGCTAAGAGCTTTCAGAGATGCAAGCTTTCCTTTCACTTGCAGCTAGGCTAAGAGAAAGCAGAAGCTCAATAACAATACTGCAATGATACGAAGATAACCAGTGAACTCACAATGATTTTATATCCTCCAGGAAGAGAAGGTTCTCTCTTCCCCAACTCTTTTTTTTAAGTTTAAACTGATAAATTGAGTTCATATATAACTCACTTATCTCAACACAAGCACTGTTCCTAGTTATGTACAGTGAATTGAGAAAATATAGGTTACAAAGAGTAAATTTTTGAGGTATAAAACTGTGGCTGAGACACATTGGCATTTTTACTATATTTCCAAGACTTTTGTCCTTTTCATAATGATCACCCTGCAATATGACATGACAAATGCTGTAACAACACAATTCTTTGTTTGAAGTGATACACACATTGTACAAAAACTGAACCAGTCTAAAAGTTAATATCTACTTTACATCTTATTTAACATCTAACTGACTCACTATCTCCAAATTATAAATTCCAATTATTATTTTAACCCAATATTTTGCAATAATTAGAATAAGACAATACATGTACATGCAATAACTAGAATAAGACCATACACGTTTGTGTAGTACAGAGCCTACAATGGTTTTGTGGCCACCTTCTTCTGAAGAAGTGTGTATAAATTAGTTAACATAATAATTAGAGAGGAATAATAATAAAGGTCAACTCATTTAGAAAAAGGGAGAAGCATGCATTCGTTCGTTTCAATAAGATGCACAAGTATGTACCTGACAACAGGATTTGGTAAATGACTAAAAAAAATTTCGTTATTCATAAACTTTGGTTTAAGAATTTGGTTTTTTTTAAATTCAGATTTATTGAGTGATATTGTCCAGCAACATATTTAATTTCTAACACTGCTTCTTTGGAGGCCAGTTATTGAACTCCAGGAAGTTGGTTTATGCTAAAAAAGCAGCTGAGTGTACCAGCTGAAATTGGCAAAACTAGAGCAAGCAATCCTCACTAGCCTGGGGAGAATTGCACTAAAGAAAGACTCAGGCTAGCGAAGTAATTCTGAAATTAATCTCTGCTAATCTATTTTACTAAAGATGAACAGCATCTGCAGTTAGAATATTAAATATTGAAACTGGTTGCAAGAAGTCATTTCTTCATGGTTTATTTTAAACATTACCACAACTAAAAGAGCTCAGGAATGTTACAACAGCATAGATTTCCATTTTTCCTCACATTGGTATTCTGCAGTTTGAACTCACTTTTTGACAGAACAGCAACTCTAGCCAACTCCTGATGAGTTAGCAGGAAACCAAATCTGTCTTAAAAGTCTAAACACAGTGAGAAAAACAAGCAAAAAACAAAATCAATACCAACCCTTTGAATGTTATGGGTTGCATAGCAATTTGTATGCAAAATATACGGTTGATTGAGCAATACAAAAGGGCAATGTAAAATAGAACATCATTTTCATGTAATAAAGTTACATTAATATGAAAGTGAAAAAATGAGTTAATCTACAAATTTGACACTTCACTCAGCAAGGTGTATTAACTGCCATCAAGATCTCCCATGTCATCAAATACCACCACTTCCTCAAAAATGAAAAGCAGAAATCAGTTTTATGGACTCCAAACTGAAGATTTTCTGATACTTTGGTTCAATGATCTCAAACAATTAAGCAAAGTAATGCTTTGAGAAGCAGTAATCCAGCAACAAAAAGACATCAGGACTTCATTTTAAAGTAATAAAGAAGTCTATAATGTATACAAAGCCACTACTATGCTTTCTATTGTATCTCTCAGACATTTAATTAACAAGGGAACTACTGCCAAACTGTTTCAGGATAAGAAAACTATTTTTTTGCTTTAACTGTTATTCCTGAATGCTCATTATATATCATGTCTTCTCTCAGTAAGTGTTTATATTAGTTTTGTAAATATCAAAATACTGGATATTTCTGGTACAGGTAACATAGGTTCAACTGCAGCCAATAATCCCTTTCTTATACCATATGAGAAGGCAATGTAGCTTCAATGTTAGCTATTTGTACATGACAACATATTAAAATCTTGTTAGAAAAGGAACATTTTAAGAGAGAAAATTATTCTGTTTCTCAGTTAATTGGCACTGACAAATTTTCAGAACTTGTAAAAGTTCTGAGAACAAGCAGCACCTGACTAGTGCTGTGGCATAATCAGGGGGTACTTTAATTTATAAGATTTGGATGGATGCTGCAAAACCAAATTATCTTCATTAAGTTGGAATATACTCCTCTGTTCTCCTTCATTTATAGCATGCTTTTCAGAAGACAAACTATGCACTTCACAATCTATTTAGGAAGCTTTTATGAAAACAATTTCAACACCAAGAATAAATACCAGAAACAAGGGTGTATACCCATAGCGGAAGTACATAAGAAGAAGAAAGCAGATGCATTTTCAGTATTGCCTTGAGGACAATGGGATTCTGTTAGGAATATAAATCTAAGGTGAATTCTCTAGTTATCCCCAAAGTGTCACAAATAAACACAGATGCAAATTATATTTTGACACAGCTGCAAGACTTCATTTATGGTTGTTAAGTTTCCTCTTTGAAAATCATCCAATTTAAGAATTCTGGCAGTAATCATTTCAGAGTAATGAAAAACAAACAGAACAATGGTAATTTTCAGTTGGGATATGAGCAGTTTTGTGTTGCTCTTTCTAATGTACATTTAGCAGAAACAAATTAGTAATTACAAGGACCAAAATTTTATCTCAACAATATTATATTTTTACTTGCATGGACACGACAAACATTATAATGCATTTTAATGTATATACGTTTTAAATTATGTATTTTAATTTATAATCTTCAACTTTTTAATGAATAATAGACATCATAAAAATGAGCAGCATGTAGCATCAAATATAGCCAAGGAGTGTACATCCGGGCATAAGCCACAAGAATGCCCTCATCATTCCCCCAATTACAGGTGAATTGATGACAGAAATGACAAATTTTTCATGGGTATTGTCCAAAATAACTGTGCACATTGGGTATTCTGAGGCCATATAGCCCAGTCATGCAGTCATTCAGGCAAAACTTTCATTGAAGTCAGTGGACTTCACAAAGACTGAAGAGCCATGCCTATAGTCTTCTATGGTATGGTTACAAAAATGCTCCCTTCTTCTTGTATCTCCCAAACAAGCCCTTTCTCCCTTGGATGGATCCGCTAGAAAGAAAGAAAGCTGGCGTTCGTTGAGCCATCTCAACACTTTTTATTCAAATATATCTAAAAATGGGGTCTAAATTACTTTCTACAGTGATAAGGTCATTTTTCTGTGGCTAACTCAGACAGGTCCAAATACCACAGCCCTACTCTGGGCATAAGCTTTCTCTTTCATTTTTATAAAGTCACAAACTTGGTGATTACTGCAGCCCTCAAAAACCAAAGTCTTTGTGGCAAAGCTAAACACAAATTAGCAGATAAATAGCCTAGGACACAATTTTCAAGTGAGATTTGGCTGCTGAAGCTAAGCACTGTTTTAACTTGTGTCCAGAGCAACCTGATTGTTGGGACAGTCTCATAGGATATGCAAAAAGGTTCTTTTTTCTTTGTTACAGCAACAACAAACATCAGAAGATAACGTCTTTATATTGTGCAACTCGTTGGCATCCAATATATTTTGAATAAAATTGTTTATTGTATCAAGCATAACCCGAGAAGTATTTTTAACATTCCATAATATGCTCTGCCATTGGAATTCTTTTAAGGGCTATCTTAAATCCCCTTCACGTGCTTTCACAAAGAACTCCAGTCAATGGAGTTCCTCTTCATTAACAAAGTATACATAGTGGACATGGGCTTGGGAAGTTTATGAAACATTTCTAGGGTTTCCAGTAGTTTGGGGGCATCTGGCAATTCTAGGGCATTCATACCAAATTGATATGTTTTAACTGTAAAATATTTTATTTTTTTTACTCCACTGAGGGTGGCTGGTCATAACATGCTTTAGTGTTAGATAAGAGACAAAGCCCTCATCTCTGACTAACTGAAAATCCATATAATGTCCCTGTTCAGCCAGCTCGTTCAAATTATAGGTTTGTTTCCAATTTGCACATGTGGGCTGTCCCACATAGGTGCTTTTGAATGACACTGAGGATGAAATTGATACCCTGTTGCTACGATAGTCATGGTCCTTCATAAAGCTACTGCTCTAGGCACCTTAGTTTTCTTCATCGGACCAAATAAAGAACAGAGAAACAGGGGGAATCAGACATATAAATACACATTCAATTTCCACCCACACAGGAATAAGGGTATTAGCATGCTGAAACCAGTTTGTCATCTGTGCAGGATAAAAGCATCATAGGGATTTTGTAGGTCAGGGAGCCCAACTCCAGCAATGCCTTGCCTATGGGGAATTGTAGATTTTTAAATGATAGTAGTGGGTGTTGTCCAGGGCCTCACATCAATGCTCCAATAATTCTATTAAATTTTCTAAAACAACACAGAGATATTTACAGGTAGACTGCTTAGAATATAGAGGAGCCTAGGCAGAATATTCATTTTTATTGTGTTAACCCTTCCCCACAGGCTCAGGAAGAGAGGATGCTTCCTGTTTGTATTACTAACTATTCGAGAGAGCACAGGATCAAAATGTATCTTTACTAGTTTGTTATGTGTAAGCAGAATGGTTATGAAGAAGATTTGTACTCTCTATTATCTGCTTATCCTCTTCCTGACAGTAACACTTGGTGACATAACTTTTTTGCTGTTATTTGTTTCTTTTTACAGATGTGCACCTAGTTCCATGAATAGACAGACTGATTGTTTTTAGTAAAGCAAGACCAAAATTGCAATGGACGAATGCTTTGCAGGACAAAATAAAAGCAAAACAGCTGCAGAGATGAGCCTTTCCTGTTCAGAACATTTCAGATGCTCAGAACATTAAGGTAACTTACCTCGCAGGCTGCAAAAGAGATATTTGTTACCTATTTTGCCCTCCAATCAGTACAATACCTCTTCTACAATGACATTACATTTGTGTTGTTTTGCTCCAAAATAAATTGTAAAAAGAAAAAACCTGAGCATACATAGGTAAACGCCACCTTTAGAAGGGCTTGAGTTATGTTCTTAAACATAGGAAAGAGGAAAATTACAAAAGCTAGCAAGGGACAATGGATTTCCAAGATCTTGATTTTAAAAAAAAAGGTTTTATGAGATGCAATCTCTCTGATTGCTCTCTGTATTTTCCTTGTGGTTATTCTAAAGCTTCTCTGTTCTCTCTACCTCATGTTGCTCTGATACATATTCAGCTCTCACTAGGACAGCTCTGAGATGCTTGCTGTTACTTAATGTACCCTCAGGCCACTCATCTTCCATCTCAGAAAACCATGAACCATGTCTTTTTCTCAGCTTCTCTTAAACTGTTCTGGGACACCTTTTGCTCCATTCATTCTGAACTCTTCTGGGTTGGTATCTCTGATATCACCACAAGTCTCTCCCTCTGCCTCTCCTTAGTGCCACAATACTCCTCTTCAGTTTCACTAACAGCTACTAAAATGTTCTATCTCATGTTTCAGACATGCTGCTCAGCGGTTACACAGGCCATTGCCTACAAAATTCAGCTTTGGAGTTGATTAAAAATTAAGGGCAAGATTTCCAAGAGTGCACAGTGTTTGTCTAACTGTTCCCATTAAAAGCAATGTTTGAACTCCCATTTGATTTCAGTGGGAGCTGATCATTATTGAAAATCCCACTTCAGGAATCTTTTTTGATCTTCCTTACGCTTTTCTTCTGTTCTACTCTGTGTACACTCCCAACTCTAGTCTTCTGCTTCCATTATCTACCAAAATCTTCAATTTTCCATATATCTCCTATCTACCTACTGTCAAAGTCATTATCGAAACCCAATACAAATCTGTTTCCTACAGAAACATTACAAAGCATGCTACTTGTTTCTTTTTGTCCATCAGTGACAAAATACTCCCATCATAAAAAACAGATCCCTAACACTTTCTACACAGATATCTGACTCGTACTGTTTGTGCATAAATGATACATTTTAGTAAAATACATTTTGCTTTACTGCTACTATAAACAGTGTTTTGCAATTCTGCTGAGATTCATTTATACATTCGACAGCATTCATGACTGGTGAGAACGGTACATCTCAAGCTCTACTTTTATACGCACATGGAATATGATTTCACGTTGTGCGGTAATATGAAACAAACTTCTTTAAGCAGAGTCCCATCATATGTAACAATTTAATCTTACCGTAGTCCCAATAAGTGTATACATTTAGATTTTTTCTTCCTGTCATTGATCTACAATTATTCTTTCAGACTGTTGTAAGCTGTGGTCATTTTAAGTTTCTCATCTGAATTTATGAAATTTTGTTTCAGAAATAGGTGGCCACGTAGCACGTGAATAATGTTTATTTCAAACTCCTCATCCCAGTGCTCTTTGCTGTCACTGCTTGTAGACTCTCTTAAAAGCACATGCCCTGTAAGATCTTTCTAGGTTGTATTTCACATTTAATCAGTTCTTGTCAATTTCAGATGGCTTCAAAATTTGATGACAACATGCCCCATTGTCATATAGTAATTGCCTCCATATGTATGGTAAAATAAAAAATATTTCACTCACAGATTCACTGATTTTAGGGCCAAAAAGGATTACTTTGATCATCTAGTCACTATAATGTCTTAGTCTAGTTGTTATTCACTCGGCTTCATTATGCGAGTTGTGATCTTCTCTATTTCAATTCTAAACTATTAGATTGTGGAAACAACCAGTGGGTACTCTGTACATGGATTCCTAATTTGAGGGAGACAAGTAGGAAGGAAAGCAGGACTAAACACCTGGTCAAAAGTGAAAGAGTTGCAAGTCCTTTCTTCAAAGAGCACTGCAGGAAAGCCAATTAGCTAAGTGTGGGCACAGGAAGAGCTAAAAGGCCAAAGGGCCTTATTACACATAGGTAAAACAATTTGATCCATGTATAACAGACCCAATAATATTATTCAAACTTCTTTACTGTGCATGAAGATTAAAAGAGGGAGATGTGTTTTATATTCAATTGATATCTCAAAATGTCTTTACTCCCTCAATTTCCTATCCTCCACCAAAAAATCCTTGCTTCTCAAGAATTGTCAACTTTCTTTCCCGCCCCCTTTGTGCAAAGTAATTTTTATAATTATAGGCCATTGTGGAGAAGATAAATGAATTCTTTACAGTGGTCTTCACTGCAGAGGATATGGGTGCCATATGTCATTCATTGTTCTTTGGGGACAAATCTGAGGAACTGTCCCTGATTGAGATGTCAACAGAGGAGGTTTTGTAGCAAACAGATAAATTAAACAGTAATTAGTCACTAGATTCTGATGGTATTCACCCAAGAGTTCTGGAGGAACTCGCATATGAAATTGCAGAACTGACTAAGGTATGTAAGCTATTGCTTAAATCAGCCTCTGTAACAGATCACTGGAGGGTAGCTATGTCAGGCCTATTTTCTAAAAGGATTCCATAGGTGACCCTGGCAATTACAGGCTGGTACACCTAAATTCAGTTCCAGGCAAATTGATTGAAACTATAGTAAAGAACAAAATTATCAGACACACAGATATACACACAGACTCTGGGGAAGAGTCAACATGGACTTTTGTAAAGGGGAATCATATCTAAAAAACCTATTAGAATTCTCTGAGAGAGTCTACAAATATGTGGACACGAATGAACAATTTGATAAAGTGTACTTAGACTTTCAGAAAGCCTTTGACAAGGTCACTCACCAAAGGCTCTTATGCAAACTAACAGTAATGCGATAAGAAGGAAAGTCCTCCTGTGGATCTGGTTAAAAGACAGAAATCAAAGGGTAGAAATAAAGGGTCAGTTTTCACAAGAGATAGAGGTAAATAGCAGTGAACTGTACTGGGACCTGTACTGTTCAACACATTCATAAAATGATCTGGAAAAAGGGGTGAATAATGAGGTGGCAAAATTTGAAACAATATACAGTTATTCAAGACAGTTAAGTCCAAAGCTGATTGCAAAAAGTTACAAAGCGATATCACTAAACTGGAATGATTAGGAGACAAAATGGCAAATGAAATTCAACATTGGTAAGTGCAAAGTAATACACACTGAAAACATAATCCCGACTGTACATATAAAATGATGGTGTCTAAATTAGCTGTTATCACTCAAGGAAGAAATCTTGGAGTTATCATGGAAAGTTGTCTGAAAACATACAACCTTCGCTCAATGTACAGCATCAGACAAAAAACTAAGGGTACATCTACACTGTGGGCTCATCAATGCAGTGGTCAATGCTCCAGTCAATGCTGATAATCCATCTCCCAAAACAAGCAAGGCTGCGACAACAGGAGAACGTCTCCCACTGACACAGTGCTGTGAAGATGCTGTGGTACATAAACGGAAGAACGTCGATGAGAGATACACAAGCTATGTTATGTAGTTTGCATATCTCCCATCAACCATTAGTATAGATGAGGCCTAACAGAATGTTAGGAAAGGAATAAATAAAACAGAAAATATCATAATGCACTATATTAATCCCTGGTATTCCCACAATTTGAATACTATGTGCAGTTCTGGTCGACCTATCTCAAAAAGAGATGTATTAAAATTGGAAAAGATGTAAAGAAAGGCAACAAAAGTGACTAGTGGTATGGAACAGCTTCCATACAAAAAGAGATTAAAAAGACTGGGACTGTTCATTTTAGAAAAGAAATGACTAAGGGAGATACAATAGAGGTCTATAAAATCATTAATGATATGAAGAAAGTGAATTGAAAGCGTTATTTATCCCTTCACATAAAACAAGAATTAGCGGTCACCCAATGAAATTAATAGGCAGCAGTTTAAAACAAACAAAAAATGAAGTACAACATCAAATTGTAGAATTCATTACCATGTGATGCAGTGAATGCCTAAAGTATAACCGGGTTAAAAAAAATTAGATACATTCATGGAGGATAGGTCCATTAGCCAAGATGATCAGGAATGCACCCCATGCTCCAGGTGTCCCTAAAGCTCCAACTGCCAGAAGCTGGGATTGGATAACAGAGGATCACTTGAAATTGTCTGGTTCTGTTCATTTTCTCTGAAGCATCTGGCACAGGTTGTTGTCAGCAGATAGGACAGTGGGCTAGATGGACCATTGCTGACCTAGTATGACCATTCTTATATTTATCTGACAATCCTCTTCCGCTCTGTGAGCCTGAGCAACAGCAGAGCTAATTTGAGTGGTGGAAGACTGCAGCCCCTCTCCTTACCACACCATTGAGTTTTAAAAACACTTTGAGTCTGAATACACTGAAAAATACTCCTTTGGAGGGAAGAAATAAGCGAAGAAGAATGATGGGGAGTGTTTTATACAAACATTGTAATGAACAATATTGTGAGAATGGAGACTAATCCATTTTAATCAGCAAGGCTGTTGAGAGGCACAGGGGGTGAGGAAGGTAAATTATGAGACGATAAGTATATTCCTTGATGATAATCTTGAGGGGATTCCCTGTTTTCAAGGTAATAATAGTATCCTGGGCCGTTAAGCACATTTGCCTTCAACTTTATTTTATATAGCTCAGGAATGGCTATTCCTTTCTTTTTTTAAAAAAAAAGTCACCCTCAAGTAATGATATAAATATTGAAACATTTAAAAATGAGATTTATGGAATACTAGTTTCATTACCTTAAGTGCCACTTGTTGGTAATTACAGCAATGGAAAGCATAACAATATTAAATTTGCTCTAGAATTTGTAGTGAAGTGAAATCTGAATTCAAAACGTATGTCTATAACAATTAATGAGATACTTTAACTGAGAAATATGACAAGGAAACTAATTTTACTACAATCACCTTGTTGTTACGTGACTATGAAAAGAGGCTGTATGTAACTACCGCCACCTAAACGTATAATGTGAATGTAAAATACTTAAAAATATATATATATATTTACATAGCTTTTTACATTTGTTTGTGTGTGCTATGAATAAATTAAGCAAGGAATGGTTTTGTGGTAGCAAAAAATCAGACCAAGGAGCTTCTGGATATGGGATTTACAACACTGTTTTGCAATAAGCGGCATAGATTAGTCCAGTCAGGCTAACTAGACAACAAAATCCCCTCAAGATACCCATGGAGTTGTGCCAGATCAGAGTAACCTCAACCAAAGCCCTAACTTGGAGACAAGGACCTAAAATTAAAGTTCATCAATGTTTAAAATACAAAGAATCCCTAGTCGCCCTAAACTCCCAGGAGTAGTATGGGCGTCTCCAAATGCAGTTAGTTCTTTTAATGGTGACCAGTCCAACTGGCAGCTCCAGAACTTTTGCTAACAATCTACAGTATTTCTACACTGTTGCTTTATGCACATTCTTAACCAAGCCTGCTGAAAACTATCACAAACCTTATAAGTAAATCCAAGCCTTCACATTCTTGTCCTTGGCCCCCCAGAATAATGGGGAAATTACAGATCCATCGAATTTACAGCCAGAAGGGACAATTATGGGTAACCTAAAATAACCTTTTGTATAACAGAAGTCGAAGAATATCACCCAGTAATTCTAGCATCAACCCTACAACTTCTTGGTTGAATTAGAACATATATTTTAGAAAATCATCCAACTGCTGTTTTTAAATCTTAAAACTTCAAGTGACTCAGTATCTACTGCAGCACCTGGTAAATCATTCCAGTGATTAATTACCCTCATTGTTAAAAATGTGCACCTAAACTTAGGCCCGGTCTACACTTACCTTGGCGATTCGGCAGCAGTCGACAGGAGATACGCAAGTGACATAAATCACTTGCGTATCTCCCATCGACTTTGCAGCATCTCCTCCACGCAGCGTCCATACAGCACTGCGTTGAAGGGAACAGCGCTCCCTTCGACGCAGCACTACTTTGCTTTCGGAGGTGGCTACCCTGCGTTGCTTCCTGGATCGACTGACCGCTCAGTCAATCCAGAGCAATCGATGAGACAGCGGTGAATTTTCCACCGTCAGTGTAGACCCAGCCTTAACGTGTCTACCTTCAATTTCCAACCACTGGATCTTGTTAAGCCTTTGTCTGCCAGATTAAAGAGCTCTCTACTATCAGAAATCTTTTCACCAGGACTTATAGGCATTAACTGTATTATCATTCTTCAATTTGCTATTGATTGCTTCCTGTTTCAACCTTTCCATTGTTTTTGCTGCTAGGTTGTGCTGGAGGACCAGAGTCTGGTGTATCTGACTGTGGAATATGTTGTGTGGACATAAGAAAGGGATTTTGGGTCTGATACTGGGCCTCTCACTTTTTGCCACTGCTGCCTCCTGAGTGCAATTACTGAGCTACTCCCAATAATGTTTCCTGGGGGTCACTTCCTACCAGTCTGGAGCACCTCAGTTTGGGATGTGGTAACTGGTTTAGCAGACTCTCCTAAGTCTTATGCCTAGTCTTTATACTGCATGGTTATGTCAATGTCAGCTGCCTTGCATTGACCTAGCTGTGTAAGTGTCTCCACTTATATTTGGCTCCTGCCTATGTAAATGCCTCTCTACACAATTTAGTAACACCACCTCCCTGCGCGGTGTAGAGTCACGGTCACTGTAATCAGGTCAATACAGTGGCAGTGTAGACACTGCGTTGCTTACATCAATTGTAACTGGCTTTCAGGAGCCATCCCACAATGCCCCCCACTGACAATACCGTCGATAGAAGCACTCCTGGTGAGGGACATGCACCACCGACACACGGAGCGCAGTGTGCACACAGAAGTGATTTAATAATTGTGGTGGGCTGTATGCTGATGTAAGTTAGATCAACATAATTTTGTAGTACAGACATGGCCTTAGTGTCCTGTTCAGTCAGTCCCTCTCTCTTGAGAGTGCAGTAACACAGCTGCACTGGTGTAGCACTTAGTGAAGACACTGCCTACATCAACAGGAGAGCTTCTCCCCATGGGCATTGGTACTCCACCTTCCTGAGAGGTGGTAGCTATGTTGATGTGAAAAGCCCTCCTGTCACCATCATGCTGTGTACACCGGGAGTTAGGTTAGTATAACTGTGTCACTCAGGGTTGTGGATATACCAACGTAAGTCTGTAGTGCAGAGCATGACTTAGAGCTTTCAACAGCCTAAGAAATGGGAGTCGGGATCTAAGCCCCTGGTGGTAGAACAGCCTTCAACAAAGCTGTTGCCACTCCTGGCACAGTTCTCAGCCTTGCTTACTGGTGTCACATGGAGTTAATTCCCTCTTCTCCTGGACTACCAGTGGCCTTTTAAAGTATTCCTCCACTAAGCATGTGTCTTGTACCTATTGAGGGCTGTGGCCTCCCTACTAAAGTAATGCTCTACTCCCTGCTCTAATTGAGTGTGGGGCCTGTAGACCCCATCTATTCCCTCAAGTTCTTCTGCAGGGTTTGAAGTTCTTTGCAATTCTTTTCACCCTCGTTGGTCATTTCCATGCCACGTGAGATTGTGTAGGGCCTCTGGTGAATTTAAGTGCCTCGTTTGCTTACTCTTTGGTCAAGAACTCAAAAAAATTATTTGTGGGGGGGGGGCAGACAGGGGGAAAAGGAGGACAGAAAACAAAGGAGCAGTTCTAACTTATGCCTGTAGAGAATTAGGCATAGTAGAGTTCTACTCTGTCACATACCCTCTCCACATACATCATATGAAGGGAATACCCCAAAATGCTGAAAGAGAGGAAATGGGTGGCACAGAAGGTAGCAGGGCTACCCTCCACCACCTTTCCAGAAACAGAATGCAGTGGGAATCTCCACTGACTGTTTCCTGCTCTAACACACTTTGCACTGCATAAACAGTTCAAAGTGTTGTTAGCAATTTAGAGACTTCAGCCCTATATTTTTATAGCTATTTAAAAATTATACAGAAAACTTTTGCCTGAACATAAATCAGGAATAGTCAGAGTTGTCAAGAACACAAAGGAGAATCCAGGAAGTTAAATTTTTGTTGACTTAATTTATTGTCTTCATTAGAAATTAGGCTATGTTAGAATACGAACTTTAACATTATGGTTGCTACCACGATTTTGATTTGGATGTCAGCACAGACTGGGACAAGTTAACATCATGTCAGCTACTGGGACCATGCTCTTAACACAACCTAATTTTCAAAACAAGCCAGCAGGAGAGTTAACATATACCTAGTGAAGATCATCCTCCTCTTTTGAACGTCACGCCTCTCAATGACAGTTCACCACTGCTCATAATTAACTGATGTGCAGATGACTAACCCCTGAATTGTGTCCATTCACTGTTTTCTTGCATAATTTTCAATCACTGAAGTATGCAGTAGCCTAGATATGCTATGATTTTTTACAACATGCTTATGAAAATGACATTTAAATTTGACAAAAAATATAGGAAATCTAGCTTCTAGTAAGTGAACCAGAGCATTACACCACACATAAATCAATGTATTTGTGTAATTAATAAAATAGGATCCTGATTATTTGAACCCCCGATTCTGAACTCTTCAACTGCCAACTTGTCTATCAAACAATTTACGCCCATTTGTACAATTAATTTGTATTAATTGCCTTCTGCTTATAAAAGACTTAAAGCAATTACCTATTTGCATTACTTTATTCTTGTTGAAAAGGCATGGAAGAGAAATCAGGCTGCTTTGACCTAATGGTAAAAATTTTAGAGAACAGTGGACAGGCTTGAAAATGGAGGGAAAGCAGTACTTCCAGCAGGTTAGTATGGCAGGAGTACATCTACAATTACAGATAAGGAGGTTGAAGAAAAATGTAAAGATTTTGCTATGTTGATGGAGACCTTCCAGATGTCAAAACGTGTTGGAATTATGCAGTAGTTTTGCTATTTCTCAATACAACATCAAATCTGCCTGACCAAGGAAGTTTCTATTTTTTGTTATAATTTCTTTTTAAAAAATCATTGCTGTAAAATGTTCTCTCAGAAAACAACAATAAAACACCAATGAATAAAGTAATCAAGGGCATCAATCTTAAAATTGTCACTTATGTTTTTGCAAATTCTAAGTAAAACCATAAAATCAAGGCTGAAACAAAAGGGAGGATGCTGACAAAAATCCAGCTTGAAACCTCCTGTGAGAAAATGAAAAATCTTCCTTCTTCCAGTTACCAATGAAGAACTCAAGAGGAAGTTGACAACAACAATTAGCATGAACATTTCTTTGAGAGGTGATTTGTGGATTAGACATGGGACACACATGGAGAGTTTATTAATAAAGATTAATATGCTAGCTAGAAGGAAAGTCACTCAATCTTTGAATTAGTGCTTACATACTATGAAGCTGTTGAGCATTTTGAAAAATGCATGCTGTACATGAATGGCCACAGAGTGACTGCTGTAACTCTTCATATATATATTTGGTATATTCTTCAACAATGCCTTCAAAGTTGCTTTCATACTTAATAAAAATCTCAGATTTTTGCCAAAACAAACAAATTCTCCGACTGCAGGAATTTTTATTAATTTTATAGCATAACAGTGAGTAGCAAAGAAGCAGCTCTAGTTTTTAATCTTAATTGCTATCAGTTACAGTATTTTTTCCTCCATTGACTCCTGATTAAATAAGCTCCCTACAATTCAAACAGATTTAAAGTCACCCATGCTGTTTGGAAAGTCAAAATTCTACTTATTCATCCACTAAATTTTCTCCTGCAATTCACCTATGATGCTATTTCTGTTTAGCAGCAGGTAAAAATTCATCATCTGGCATATATTAACATTCACACAATTTTCCATCTTTTTCTTAATGTCTTTTTATTCTGTCTGCTGCTTAACTTGATAATTATTTTTCATTGAAAAGCTTTTGTACTTTTTTCTCCTCTTATTAGAGTTCCTCAGTTGCTGCTACCAGTTAAATAATTCTTATAAATGTACTCATTTTTGTCCATGTCTGCTCACCCATAAAGTAACATCCTTCAGCTGCCCTCTTCATGTGTCTTCTCACGTTGAGCTCTTTCTAACATAATTATACACAGGGTCTCATTTTCAGACATATTAAACACTTTCCCCTCCTACTTACTTTAAGAGGAATAAGTTGTTAGCACCTTTGAAAATTAACTTAATCCAAAAACTATAGTTTTAATTTCTTCCCCTTTTTATAATAACCTTTACACACATCCATATCCTCTACAGTTCAATCAACAACTTCTTTTCCTCAGAATTCAACAACACAACCAAATTTCCCTTTTGTACCTCTCTGGTATTATCCAGATTCCTTGAGGCCTAAGGTGAAGTTTCAACTCTGTCTGAAATAGCCTATGATCTGATTAATACTAACATCAGAAAGCTTTGCATTTGAAAATTGTTGTTTTTCCATCTTCTCAGTGCAATAATATACAATCATTTCCCTTGTCACCAACATGAAGAGATATAAATGCATTTCCATGTTCTGTGATGGGATAAAATAATGTTTTTCTTATGATCAAGATGATTCTTGGAATTGAACTCATTCATTTATCCTAATTGTTTGCTCCCAATCCATGTTAGTTCATTCCAATCTAGTAGAATCTGGTAAACCCTTTAGGCCATAATACAGCATTGAATCAATTTCCTGTAATCAGTAGCACGTTTTCGTAGAGACTTAATACGACAAATGCAGAACTCTTCAGTGTTGTTATACTAGGTTACTGCAGATGATACACAATCTGGAACTAAAGATTTACAACATAACACCTCTGAGGTAGTTTTAAAATCAGCCTGATGTGGAATGGATTATATCTAACAAAGGTGTAAATATTTTCTTTTTCAGAATAAGTACAATTTTTCCAAGTCATCTTTCTGTATCTTCTACACACCAAATGCCCTTCAATAGGGAATAATAATAAGAATATAATGGAATTATTGTGGCTGCTACCTCCATACCACATTGTTTGCCATATATGCAACTCCCATCATAAAAAATGCATTCATCCAGTTTGATCTCTCAATTAAGCATTCTTGGTGCCAAATCTATAATTTTCTAGATCCCTCAAATAGCCCTTTTATGTGCCAAGATAATCAAGAGAGGAACTTCCTAAGTAGTTTGCTCTATGGTTTTGATGTGCCATTTTCTTCTAACAGATGGTGATTGATACAAAATCATTTTTGTCTCTTTTTAAATCTTGACACATACTTCTTGCTCACTTTTTGTACATATGCTGAGTCCATGGCGCACAACTCCATTGCCACAGCATGTCAAAGATCTGATGTACAACATAAGAAATATAAATAAGTATCACTTAGCTCCAAAGTGTTTCATAGGACAGCAGGACAGAGAATGGAAGAAGCAATTGTTAAGGAGACAAGCTTTACTTAGCCTGTGACTAAATAAAATTTGAGATTTTCAGTTGCTGACCTCCTTCGCTCATTCTTGAAAACTGTTTTCTGGCACTGTGATATTGCTGACGCTCTTTTGAAGACAGATTATAAAAAATGCTGATAATTTCACTATTAGATGGTCAGAAGAAAGTTAAAAGTCCACTCTTACACACAATTCTGATGAGTTAAAAATTGGTTAATTGACATGACCATCATGGTGAGTACAATTTATTAATCTATTTCACTTGTATAGATTATTCATTATGTAAGACTGTTCATCATTAGAAATCCATGACAAAATGTGCAATCAATTTCTTATGATACACTCACAATACAGGCGAATAGGCAGAGTAACAGGAATATATGGTCAATTAAAAAAATGTTATGTATCTCTCATCGAGCAAATTTATATGAGTGTAGCAAGTTGAAACAACTTAATTGGAAAACCACAGTTGCAATACATAATTTGTAGGGGAGTTTGAAGAATACTTCCTTTTCAAGAGACACATTCTACCCAATTTGGGCATGGAGTGGACACAATGAAACCCCTCAAAATGGATAATCATCATTATGACACACAGATCAGACTTTGATGTAAAGCAACATTTAACCACTACTTCAGGAGCCGAGAAATCAGTGACTCATGGACATTTGAAGGAATTTTTCTGGCAGGGGGGAAAAGGTAGCCTAAAACACAAAGAAATATTTCCTTCCACTATGGCCAATGAATAAAAGTTCTATAAATACTATATATATATATAGTTAAAAAGAACTTTCTATGGTAAAAGGAAATTTGTTAATAATGTAATGTGCTACTGTATATATTTTATAATCTGGACTTTAACCAAATGCCAAATAAAGGTTTGAAAAGAACCAGAAATAAACCTGATCATCTTTAATAGAAGCAGTTAAAGCAATATTAAATGAAAAGGTCTGATTTCAAAATGTGTTAAATCAAGTACGACAAAAATTTAGTATAGATACCAACCCATAATTAAAATAACTACATCACTAATGTGTTTGGGTTTTTAATCCATAACTTGTGCTCGTGTTTGTATTTCTGTAATTATCAACTGCTGATGAACAAGTAGAATGTCATGCACCAACCCCTGGAATTTGCTTGCTGGACATCAACAGCAGTCCCTCTTAAGATATATTGAGTTAGAAAGAAGAATAGGTAAGTGCTGACTTTGGGTCAGATTCTGATCTCAGTTACACCATTGTTACCAAGATCAGAATCTGGCCCTTATGACTGCCATTAGTTAACTCATCCCTCCAAATGAAAAAAAGTATCAGTGGCTGCTGAGATCAAAGATTAACAAAATTCGGAGTGAAATTTCAGTATCACTTTACTATAACAAAGGCTTCATAATTTATTTATTATAGAGTTAAAAGGATGAAATTGGACAAGTACAGTTGTTTGTCTATCTAATTCTATAGCAGCACAATCTTTAATGGTTCCTGAAAAATCCTATAACTGCTGCATTTGTTTTGGTGTCAAAAGGTAAGTTATTAATTCAGTGATGGCATTTATTAATTCAGTGATTGTACCAATGTTTGCTACTGAAAGGAAAAGCAAAACAGCAGAAAATTTCCACTACATTTAGAAAAAATATCTATCTTTAAATCATTAATCAATTGCTAATTAAGGACTGCATCTACTTCCAGTGAAGTCAACAGAAAATTTACCATTAAACTTCAGTGACACAGGATCAAAACGCCAGAACTAGATACCACAACTCTTTTTCTGCTGTTAAGCTACGAGTTTAACCTGACACAGGACAGCAGAGTCAGGCTCCAAATATGGCAAAGACATGTTGATGCAAAAATCAGCATAGTATATTTCTGAAAACATCAAGTTGAATACACAAATAAATAAAACCAAAGTAATTACGTTGCTTTTTGAATTAATCTTGGAGGAAAGAAAATAAGTGTAGTGTAATCCACAACGCATTATTCTTTTTCTTCTCTTTTTTAAGAAATAAACAACACAATTTCAGGTCATCCAGGAAGTGTTAAGTTACATATAAAAGTTAAATGGAGTAATTGGATAAAATTAAGCAAAGGAAAGTCAGGCTAAACATTAGAACAAAGAATTCTCTCAATAGTTAGATATGACAGACTGAGGAACAGTGTTCCCAGTGACTTAGTGGGAGCCTGATCAATTCGGGGCAACTAGAATAGCCTGAAGAATGCATTTGCTTGCTGTATAATCCTGCATTATCAAGAAGATGGACTGAATACTCCCATGTGTATTATCAAGAAGATGGACTGAATACTCCCATGTGCCTTTTCAATCTCTAATTTCTAGAATATGATCATATGTAAACAAAAGTTTCTGAAACTCCTATTTAATATTTTTTTTTCACAAGTTTTCCTTAGATATTCATTTACATTGATTTCAGAGTACTGTACACTTTAGGATTTTGCACGGCTAATGACATTTCAAACCCACAAACTTTTTCCCTGCAAAAGAGATACTTTTGAGATCCCTCTTCCATTATACACACTTTTCTTTTACAGTGATTGGTGGGGGAACTGAGTAACATTTAAATCATCTATTCTCCCAAGATGTTTAGAATGCAATGTGGCAGCATCAGTAGGTGGTACAGCTCAGTGGAGATAGCTTGTAAAAATGAGGGTGGAAGAAAGTAGTGAGCAATTAGTAGCAGTTTAGGAAGACAGCATAAGAATAAGAACAAGTTAGGAAAGGAAACCCCCACTCCTCCAATACATAGTTCCTCTAGCAAGGCTGGGGGAGCTTTGGAGGGCTGTTTATGACACACTGGGGAAGGAAAGTGAAAGCTATAGAGGAATATTAAAGAGAAAAAGACAAGTCTAGAATATATAAGGAACACAAGGCAGAAATCTTAAAGCTAAATTAGGTTATCCAGCTATACAGGTTACCTTTTCTTATTATTTTGTACTTCTCTGAAACCTCCATTATTTTGGTTACAAAATAAATCTTTTTAAAAATGAAATTTTTTTGTTGTTGTTTTCCATTTCAAGTATGATCTTGTTTTATACTCAATTTGTAGCGGCTCCTTGTGAGAGCTACAAAATTGTGCATACAGTGTCGTTTGTAGGCAAAGGCGTCCAGCTTCACCTCTGGAGAGAGAGAAGACAATGTAATGAACTGTGGTAACACATATGCAGTCACCACAGTAGTCAGCAACAATTAAACCGGAGACCATTAGCATAAAAAATCCATTATTTGAACCAAAGAGCCATCTCCATTAGTTGTAAGACTGTTTTAGTCTCTGCAGTTATTGGGTCCAGCCATTAGAGGGATATATGGTCACATGCTCATAGTAGGTGAATGTGTTACATACCTCCTCAGAAAAGAGTCACAAAATATGTGGGAATAAACACTTGCTGGATGAGGAATGTATTTTTCCTTGGTCATGTCCTTGTAGAACCCAGGAGCCCACACCCCTGATGCGATGTCTGTGCAAAAGCTGAGCACATGACAAGCAACGTTCTTCCTCGTACGCTAAATGTTCCCGTGTTTGTCTCACATCTCCATGGTCCCTTTGAAACATTTTGGTGTCGGTTTGTAACAAAGCAGGTGCACCTGGTTCCCAAGCAGCCTGTGCTGTGAAAATCAGGTGTTTGACTATTAACTCAATGGAGACTAAACAGAGAGACTACACAAGCTCATACTGAGTGGCTAAAGTCAAGTCCCAAGTTGAGTGTTGTAAGCCATTGTTCATAACTGGGGCTATGCATATTTTTCAGTTTCTTCAGCAATTTTGCAAAATCAGAAAAGAATTCAGTTTGGTTAGAACCCAAAATGAAATATTTTAGATGTTTCAACAAATTGAAAAATCAGTCATCTGCCTAGCTCTAGTTATGAACCATCACATCCTCCTCCTCGAATAGTTTTGTCAGTCTACCAGCAAAGCTTTTTTTGCTAAAAGTATTTGGCAAATACTGACTGAATTGGACCCTAAACTGCATTTTTCAGCAAATAAACTATTTGCCTGAAAAATTTTGACCAGTTAAGTTCATAACAAGATAGCATTTGAAGTACTGTGAACCTTCATTACTCAAGATAAATTAGGGCAAATGAATGATTGGCAAGAAACTTTCAGACCATAAGGTACTTACTTTAATTTTCTGAACTTGAAAAGCCTGTAAGAAATATCAGAAAGAAAATGAAAGAAAGACTCTTTATCAGAGAGAGGGAGGGCCTGGGTCCTTTGAAACAGGGAAAAATTAGGGAGAAGAAAAATAAAAGATGAGGCTGCAAAATTAAGGATTACTTTATGATAGGCAACTGCCAAGAATGCTGCTTTAGGATCTATCCTGGTGAGCCACAACCCCAAGGAGAACTATGAATTTGTGATTGTCTTTATACTAACATTTGGCTCAACACCTTATTCCATTTTTTTGAAAAAGAGAAAAACAATTTTTCAAGTTAAAGAAATACAGCTTTATAGTTTGTAATGTTTCTAAAGCAATATATTTCCTATTAAGCTTCTCCTCCTTGATACTGTTAATATGCTGTATCAATACCCACAGATCAATGAACCGAATAACACAGAGAACAGTAGAATAGTACTTTACAAATAAAGTATTGAAGACTCAGAATGGAGACGATAGCTCCCAACAAATGAGTCAAAGAACCAAGTACAAGACTAAAAATAATATTTCTTTTAACAGGCTTTAAAATAACAACACTGTTCCGCTAACACTCTCAATAGTAGAGGGACATTAAATGCCATTAGAGTATTTCAGAGAGGTAGCTGTGTTATTCTATATACAGCAAAAATGAGAGTCCTGTAGCACTTTACATTTGTTAGTCTTTAAAGTGCTACAGGACTCTCGTTGTTTTCATTAGAATATTACAGGCTACGAACAATAGCTCAGAGTAAGTGATTTGCCAGTGTGGATTCCAGAAATGTCCTGGAGGCATCTTATCTGAGGACAAAAATGGGTAGAATGCCTCCAATGCAGTGGAGAAACTCACTCAGAAGTACCAACTATTATATCTTTTAAAAGGGCACAGTGTGCACTCTCCCAGGGCCAGGCTCTGGTTGTTGGAGGATGCTTGTAGGGAAGAAGCTATGTCCACAACTCTAGCATTCCCATGAACACTCATCCTGAGTAGAAGACACCTCTGTTTTGCTATTCCATCCCTCATTACATGCACTCAAGGAACATCAGCACTGCGATACTATTTTCTTCATTGGTGGGTGCACAAGGCAGAAACAAAGGATTCCCTACATCCTCTTCACTCCTTTGGAGCGATAGAGCAAGAATTCAATGAATTTGCCCAAATCTGAGCTGAAATTGCATTCCAATGAAGCCAGAATTTAGCACTGTATTTTCAACTGTTCATCTCAGTCCTCACTGCAAATGTCACCACACCACTGCACTGCTGCTAAAAGGTGCATCAACAACCTCAGCATAGGAGATGGGTATCTTATTTGCTTCGAACCAGCCACTCCAATTAATATTGGGCCAAAGCAGATTACAATTTTTTTTGGTAACATGTAAACTCTTAATGACAAGATCTGTGCCTCATTTTACTGTAAACACACAAGTAACAGAGATAGATGGTAATCTCTATGCTTCATTTTAATGATCTGTAAAACTGCTAACACACTTCATCATATCATGAATATTATTTATATTTGAAAAGTTCTTTGTGCCACATATGCAAAGTTTATTCAGAATTATTCAAAAGCATAAAAAAGAATACAAGACTTCATAACAATTGTAAATGTCTTATTTAATACTGCGAAGACACAGACATTCAGCTCCAATGAAGGTCATGACGATTAATGACATTTCTTTTTTCTTCCTGTTATTCTCTGTAGTTTATCAGCATTATTCTCCTGGAAAACCTAATTCTCAGATGTGTTGAGAGCCAGTTATTTTCATTAGGCCCTGAGCAAGATATTAAATCATTTACAAGGGAAAGGCATACTAAGAATAATTGTAATATCCCTCTGTCATTAATTATTTACATTTCATACCAACTTTTGCATGATTTTTTGTTTCACTAATAATAAAAGGTAATAAAATCATTGTATGCTTTAGTTTTCTATAGTCCATTTCTGTTGTGGCTGCATATATTCCTTTGGAGCTAACATAGGGCAATTTTGACTGAATTTGAGTTTAAGGTGGAATTCTGAACCATTATCCAGGTGATTTTTTTTAACTGACTGGCAACATGTAAAAGTGACCCCATTTTCAGTGAATGGGGATGGAAAGGTATCTTTGAAGTCCCTTTTGAAGAGGATTTTGAGAGTTACAGCATTTGATAAAAGTCACATTCTTTGTTCAGAGACGAATAGTCCAACTATTTTTGAAGAAATATTATTTGGGAAAGTTCAAAGTGCTGCAGACAGCATGTTTGACAAGGGATGTAGTTTTAATTGTTTGTATGTTTCACATTAAGAGAGAGATTTTCATACAAACCATGTTAAAACAACTGCATTTCCAGTACGTGCTGTAGATATTTCCTCTTACTCTAACACGAGGAACACGGTCGTGGTCAGCAGAAGCACTCAAGCTGGACCCACTGTGATGCTGCTGACACAGCACACCCAGTCAGAATCCGCTAGCTCTGGAACTTGCCCCTTTGGTCAGAAAGTCTTTGTATTATGCTGTGAAGATCTTCTGGATGGTAGGGTTTGGGTGAAGGTTATGTGCATGGTAAGTTCTTTGGGTTGGACAAAATACACATGTATTTTGAATTACCAACCGGTTAATTTTGTTCTATGAGGGTTTTGCTATGTTGCTGGGGAATTATGTCTTGTGTGCATTGCCTTACTAAATAATTGTTAGGGCACCTAGAGATAACCAAAACACAAATTAAAAAATCAATTAATAGAAAGGTGCAAACTCAGAGATTTAACAAGTATGTTTATGCTTCAGCCAATCATTTACCCATCTAACTCATTACTGAACTTCGGAAAAACAAAATTTATACTTGTCAATGGCAACTGAAAAGCAGCCACCTACTGGATTGAAGTGCTGTACTCTTTTCTGCACAGCATTCCACTGTTAGGCTGCATTTGGTCTCTAGTAGAAAAATGTGATTTGTAATAATTGATGGCATAAATAATAAAAAACAACAAAAGTTCAAATATTTTTCAAGTGTTATAACAGGAACTTATTTTTAGTTCCTCTCAGTGAGTAGTAGTTAATGCTTTTGTAAAATAGAGAAGGTGAAAGCAGCCCTGGATTTTCATACACATATTACACCGGATTAACTTTTGAAAGTGTTTTACATTTCATTAGATATGAACTATATATAGCCAGTTCTCCTGGGAAAGAAATAAATATTTTTCCCCATGGGATTACTGTGAATTGTATTGATGGAATTATAAAAACAAAAACAACCACACCTGTCTTCTTGGGAAATCTTCACTGCTTAGCTTGGCTAGATCTGCTTGATATATACTACATATATGGAGCCAGGTCATCGGCTGGTGTAACACAGCAATATAGTAAAGTCAGAGGTAAACTGATTTACCTGCTAAAGATCTGGCTCATAGTACATGGGAATGGTGGAAGAAGTAGAGAAATCAGTGACAAAACTAAATAAAGAATGTCAAATTTAGAACATCTTAATTTATACATGACTAACTCAACTGGATCCTGAAGGAGAGATTATAATGTATTCTGCTTGGACCATGTTGCAACTTTAAACATGATGAAAATACAAAATAAGCATAAAAGCAATGGACAGGTTTACTGAGCTTAAAACATCCTTGAAAATGCAATCTGGCAAAAGATGATAATTTTTAGGCAGACTGGCAAAGGGTGTCAGACACCTGGTTTGTAAGTATGAAGCCCATTTTACATAAGACAAGATGATTTTATTCCAAGTCCTTTAACACTTGGCTTAAGAAACAAAGTATTATGTTTATGTATTTTTCTCTTAGCTGTAGCCATTATTAGCATCATTACTGCTCATCTTTCTCTCAGCTCCCTGAGTTTTTCTTTTTACATTTTTATTCTCCATTAAATGACCTCTGTGCTCACTAAAATGCACTCTCAATAAAAGAAAGGAATTATTATTTAAAAATATAAATCAATATCGTATATTTGCTGTTACCATGCATTTTGTATTTAATTCAGAATAGTAGTAGTATAGAAAAAATACCAGGAGCTGTCTGAATATGAACTCCCTGGAGCCACATTTAAATTTAAACTCTTATGTGGCAGATATCTAGAGAAGGAAATCACATCTGTGCTTCCTGAAGATTTTTTTCACTGGATAATTATTCACTCCAGACAGTCATCATTATTTGGAAGCAAGCCCTTTCGGAAGGCTTAAAATCAAGATAACTCAAAATCACACATTTTGCAAGCCTCCTTCATTTTACTGTCCAAAAATCTTTGGTGCAGTCTGCTTTAACATTCACTGCAGTTGTCAAACTCCTTCTGAAACCAAATGTAAAAAACCCCATATAGCACAACTACATTTCTGTTGACTCTTTCTTTGATGGAAAAATACACACAATCATATTCAGGGATGATCTATTAAATGTACTGTTGGCCAACAGCTTTAGTTTATAATTTCAACTCGTTCAGAATCAGGGAGGTTGTGGGGGAGCTCAGACTGTCATCAGGGAGCAAGAATGGCTTTTGCTCATACTGGAACCCCTCGTTAACTCCTGCTAGTATGGGGAGAAGCCCTGGGTCTTCTTATTTAAAATTAAATTTAAATTACAATAACCTTTATTAAGGTCTACACTTACTATAATTATTAAAATCTTTTTCAATTTCATTTAAAAATATTAAGTAGTACATGTTTGCTGCCAAGTTTTGAAGAAAGTGAAGACACACTGAATTGGTGGAAGTCACTGATTAAGTAAGCAGTTGGAACCAGTTTGTTGAAATGCTAAAGTGACTGTCACATACATTAAGGAGTGGGGACCTTAGTCTGACTTGTTGAAGAAGGTGTGTTGTCCCTTTAAGGGCAGCTAGTGAGTCAGAGTTATCTGTTGCATGGAGGAAACTCTATATCAAGTCAGCATGGGGATGCTGACCAGACCCAACTCTCCTCCCCAGATGACTGGAAGAGAAGGGAACTATTTATGTCCATGTCTGTGAACTAAAAGCTCTCTTTTCACCTGGACTGGGAAGAACTGCTCCCACCATCTCACTCTTTGAAGTAGTGAAATATCAGGTTTCATCATGTTCCATCTGGGCATTACATCATGATCGATGAGGGCTGAGGGGTGCCTGAGGAGGAATTTTTCCCCCACCACCTGATTGGCCAAGGCAGAGTGGGGTTTTTCACCTTTCCCACAGCACAGGTTGGGGGCCCATTCAGGGGCAAAAAACAAAAGAGGGGTTAGGCTATAACGTTGTAACTCATTATGTAGATCAGATAAAATGTATTGGGAAAGGATTTAAACGAGGTATTCTTTAAAGGAACAGAAGTGTGTTGGGATGAGGAGGAGTTGGAGAGTAGGGGCTCCTATGATTTGTAAAGCAGGGAGTCAACACCCTTCCCTTTATAGTCCCCTTAACTCTCAATTGAGGAGCGGTGGCAATAGGTCCCAGCAGTGGGTTGGCTGGGGATCAAGATGGGTAAGGGAGAGCAGGGCTGCCAGCAGCTCCTGTGTATATGTAAACGGTATGGAATTATCTGCACAATACAATGTTATTTGCCAGCTATTCCCTGATATTTAGGAATCAAGTTGTGGCTTAATTAAACCACATCCAGTGTCTCCTGTATGTCTTTTGGCATAGCCGAACAATAGCTTTTGACAGCAGTACCCGCTTCTGTAGGCACAGAGAGTATTTTCTTCATTTCAGTTTATTCACCTAGTTCAGTTCAGTGACTAGTTCTTTCAGAGTTAAGAAACCAAATGGGAGTTTAAAAGGAGGAATGCTTCTTTGCTTCTTTCAACATATAAATAAAACTAGGTGTGAGAGCATGAGATCCACTAGCTCTAAAATCTTGAAGGATCTGGTGACCAGAAAAAATCAGTTCAGTTCACTAACTATAGATAATGGTTCTGTTGTGAAATAAACAGGTTAAGTTTTAAATGCAAAACATGTTCTGAGAAACTTTTATTTTTAATGTATCCAACACATTTAAGTTAGTTTTATTTAAATAATAAAACACAAATTTAAAATGTTGCTTTTGTACATTTAATTTAATTCCAATTTCCATCTAACTAAATCTTGACACAAATCACAAGTAAAAATTAATCATCTACTAAAGAAAAATGCATCATTTACTGTTTTCTAACATAATAAAAATGTAAATATTAAGAATCTGAATAAATATAAATTAAGATATATAACCACTTAAATAAATTATGTATTCTCCAGGTTAGCATAAAGAAATACCAAATTTAGTGTAAAAAGAGTGTTTCTCACCTTCTGCAGTAACTGATGTTCTTCGAGATGTGTGTCCTGTGGGTGCTCCACTCCAAGTGTTGGTGTGTCCTTGCATCCTTGGTTGGAGATTATCAGCAGTGCCTGTCCGGGTTGCACACGCACTGTCCCTGTCTTGCAGCGCTGTTGGCGTCCTTCTCGGCACACATGCAACCTGACCCCCTGTTCCTTCTCTACTGAAGAGCTGCAAAGCTCAAATATGAAGTAGAGGGGAGGAGGATGGGCAGTGGAGCACCCACAGGGACACACATCTCAAAGAACGTCAGTTATTACACAATGTGAGTAACCCTCTTTTCTTCGAGTAGCGTCCCTGTGGGTGCTCCACTTCAGGTGACTCTTGAGCAGTGCCCTCAATTAGTAGAGGAAACTTCAGAGTTGTTAGGTTGAATGGATGAGAGTACTGAAAGTCTGATTGCTGCATCATGTCTTGATGCCTCATTGATTATGTAATGATTTATGAAGTGTGGGTCGAAGCCCAGGTAGCTGCTTTGCATATTTCTGTGATTGGTATGTTACGCAAGAAGGTTGCAGATGTAGACATTGATGTAGTCGGATGTGTCCTGACCGTTTGGGTGGTGTTACTCAAAAGTGTAATACAGTTGGATGCGGATACAGCTGGAAACCCACTTTGATTACCTTTGGGTGGATATGGCGTCACCTTTGGAGTGTTCTATAATGGACACAAAAAGATTGGGAGATTTCCTAAAGGGTTTTGTTCTTTCTTGGTAAAATGTGATGGCTCGACTGACAGCCAGCATATAGAAGGCCACATCCCGCATATTAGCATGTGATTCTGGACAAAACGTAGGTAAATAAATGCTTTGGTTAAGGTGGAATGCTGATGACACTCTGGGGAGAAATTTAGGATGAGGTCATAGCGTTATCTTATCTTTATGAAATATTATGTACAGTGGGTGGGCAATAAGTGCTGTGCGCTCACTTATGCATCGTGCCAATGTAATTGCTAGTAGAAATGATACCTTCATTGACGTGTGATAACAAACAAATCGCTAAGGGCTTGAATGGTGGCTTGATAATGGTTCTTAGGACTAAATTGAGGTCCCAAGGTACTGTTGGCAGCCGTGTATCAGGATACACGTTTTGTATACCAGTCATGAAATGTTTCACAATTGGATGTGCAAAGATTGTGGTATCCTCTACAAGATTGTGGAAGGTAGTAATAGCAGCTAGGTGTACTTTAAGTGAGCTTATTGATAGTCCTGCTTTTTTTTTTATTTGCAGGAGGTAATCCAGTAGGATGGGGATAGGCGCTACTGTTGCGTTGATTTGTCTCTGTTTACACCATAAGGAGAATCTATGCCACTTCTGGAGATGTTTTCCTAGTGGCAGGTTTTCTGCTATTCTGTAAAATATGCCTCACTGATTCTGAGCATTGTAGTTCTGTTTGTCAGAAACAGTTAGGAACCATGCCGTTAGATGTAACTTCTTCAGATTCGGGTGCGTGATGCATCCCTTTGTCCTGGGAAAGGTGTTTTTTGAATAGTGGAAGAGAGATTGGCATGCTAATCGACTTTTGTGTCAGGTAAGTAAACCGTGTTTGTCTGGGCGATGGTGGTGCTATCATCATCATCTTTGCTTTGTCTTTGCATATTTTGTGTATGGTTTTGGATACCCTGGGAATAGGTGGGAATGCATAAAGGAAACCTGTACTCCAATTGATGAGGAATGCATCCCCCATTGATTCTCTGCCCAGACCTGCTCTTGAGCAGAAGTAATGGCACTTGTGATTCATTGTTGTCACAAATAGATCGATTGTGGGGTAACCCCATTGTTGGAATATGTTTTCCAAGACTTCAATGTGCAATTCCCACTCGTGATTGTTGCTGAATTGTCTGCTCAGATTGTGTGCGGTGGTGTTCTGGATACCAGGTAAGTATGCCGCTGATACGTGGATATTGTGGCCTATGCACCAGTTCCAAAGCCTTATGGCTTTTGAACATAGGGTGTTGGATCTTGCCTCTCCTTGCCGATTGATATAGAACATACATGCCATGTTGTTCGTCATGATTTTTACAGTTTTTCCCTGCTACGAGAGGTAAGAAATGTTGACAGGTTTATAAGTGTCCAGCAGGTTTTATGCAATTTGCTTTCCTGTACTGACCATTTTCCTGAAACAGTGTGTTCTCATCCACCATTTTAACGATTGCTTGATCTTTTTTGGCATTACCACATTTTTGTATTAACAACTGTCTATGTGGTTTGTAAACTGAGGCAAGCCACATTTGAAGAAATCACATGTGCAATCATGCACATTGTACTACAAACGTGGTGGCTGCCATGTACCCCAGCACTTAGAAGCATGTGCATACATTCAAGGTTGAGCTATTCTTTATTATAGATTCCAGGTTCATGATCGTGTTGAATCTGGTTTTTGGGAGGAACACCCTGGCAGTGACAGAATTCAGGTGCACACCTATAAACTCTAGTTGTTGCATACGCTGTAGATATATGTTTTGTAGTTGATCATCTGCTCTAACATATGAAATAATGTCCTTGTTGCGTGGATTGCTCTCATGTACGTATGTGCCCTTATCAAACAATTGTCCAGACAGGGGAATATAGTAATCCCTAGTCTGCGAAGGTAGGCGGCTACAACAGCAAGTATCTTGGAGAAGACCCTTCGAGCAGTAAGAAGGCCGAATGGTAACACTGCGTATTGATAGTGGTTGCCTATTGTGAATCTTAGGAATCTTCTGTGAGCTGGGTGAACGGTAATGTGGAAATATGCATCCTGATGGTCAAAGGCTGCAAACCAATCCCTGTTTTCCAGCACCGGTAATATGGTAGCCAGAGTGACCATACTGAATTTCTGTACCCTTATGAACTTGTTCAGTTTTCTTAAATCCAGAATGGGTCTCCAACCTCCGTTTTTCTTTTGGGTGAGGAAATAATGGAAATAGAAACCTCTGCCTCTGTGTTGGTAGGGGACATCCTCTATAGCACCTATTTGGACTAAATGTTCTACCTCCAATTGCAGAAGGTGATCATGAGTTGGGCCCCTGCAGATAGATGAGGAAGGGGTTTGGATTGTAGTCATAGAAGTAAAAGGGATAGGATACCGGGAGCAGATAATTTCTAGTACCCATTTGTCCATTGTTATGCTCACCCAGTGATGGTAAAAGGGGTGTAGGCAGTGTTTGAACAAGATGGTGGATGTTATGGGCTCTGGGTGTGGTGAGCAGGGGTGGTTGTGCAGACCCTCGACCAAATTCTCAAAATTGTTGTGTAGGAGGGGCAGCCTGAGATGTTAATGGCTGTTGGTTTGTCTGCCAGCGGTGCTGAGGTCTGTGTCTGGAGCGTGGTTGCTCATACCGTCTGTTGTGCTGGTAATGTTGATACCTAGAGTTACATGGTGGTACCTGAAGGTTCTCCTCCTTGTTACAGGTGTGTAGATTCCAAGCATGCAGAGCATGGCCCTAGAATCCTTCTTAGTATGAATAATATCATCAGTCTTATCGGCAAAGAGCTTCGCTTTATCAAAGGGAAGACCCTCAATAGTCACCTGGAATTGTTTAGGAAGGGCTGCGGAATGGAGCCATGATGCCCTGCGCATGACGATTGCAGTTGCCACTGCTCTAGCTGCTGTGTCTGCAATGTTGAGGGAAACCTACAACATGGGTCTCGCAATGAACTGTCCTCCTTTTATGAGGGACTGAAACTGCTGTTCTCTGTACACAAGGATGCAATCAATAAATTGGGATATCTTCACATAACTGTCAATCATAATTTGACAACAACATGGTGTAATTTGCTACCCTCAGTTGTAGTGCAGCCGAGGTGTAGATCTTCCTGCCAAGTAAATCTAGTCTTTTGTCCTCTTTATCATGTGGTGTTGATCTGTTATGTTGTTGTTTGTTCCTCTGGTTAGCAGCTTCCATGACCAGTGAGTTAGGAGCTGGGTGAGTGAAGAGGAACTCGCTATCTATAGCAGGGACATAATACTTTTTATCAGCCCTTTTGCAAGTGGGAGGGATAGTGGTGGGGGTGAGCTCCATCAGGGCATCATCCGTGGCAAGGGCGATTTTAGAAGAAGCTGAGGTTTCCAATATTCTCAGTAATTTGTGTTGTGAAGCTGCAACCTCCTGGAGTGGAATCTCCAAGCTGTCAGCTACCCTCTTATACAACTCCTGAAACTGCTTAAAATCATCTGCAGTCGTAGAAGATGGGGGAACTAAGGCCTCATTTGGTGAAGACGATGAGTTGTTTCAGGTCCTGTTGGCGGAGGTTGATAGGATGACCTTTCCTTGTATCTCTGGGAAGTTGATGGTCTACTGTGTGATGTGGAATAAGCTGACCAGGTGTCCCATCCCGGCCAGTGCATGCAGTATGGGAATGGTGGAGCAAACCATGGGGGTCCAAGGCCACGGGCATGATGGACATCCAGAATGTGGACGGTGTTTAGTAGGGTGTCTCCTAAGTTGATGGTTGTTGAGGGGAAAAGGTAGCTTGTTCGTCTTCATATTCCTCATCACTAGAAAAGGAAATAAGGGAAATGAGGTCCTCCTGACTGAATTGTACTGAGGCAGTGTTGGTCCCATATAGTGGTGATAGTGGGTAGGATGCTAAGAATTCCTCCTCACAGTGTCTGTGCTTTTTGGTATGCTTTCGTGGGGCAGGTGTCGTTGGCTCTGTCATTGGTATCGGTGCCATAGTCTGCTCCATGGCAATTCTTGGTGCAGACATTTGTGTCAGTGCCGTCGGCACCACTGATGTTGTTGGCGCCATTGGTGCCTGTAGGAAGGTGCAGGGACCTTCCCCCGCGGCTGGGGCCCAGAAAGGGCAGCCACCGCCCCAAACACTGCCAAGCCCGGATTTAAACCCCCCGCCTGTCTATCAAGGCCGGGAGCCGACCGGGATAGGCCCGGGCGACTGGCCAATCCCTTCCCCCGAGGGCGGGACTTCCCCCAGACAAGGGGAAATAAAAGGCCGGGCCCGGCGCTCAGTCAGGGGCCGACGGTCAGCAGGGTCAGACCTGCCTGCCTGCCAGCGAGAGGCCCGGCCGGAGCAGCACCGGGCCAAACCTCAGCGCAGGCCCTGGCCGGACGTAGCAGACTGGGAGCGACCCTCCCGCCGGGGAACCGACGATTGGGTCGGACCCCCGGACACCCGGGGATGGGACGAGCCCTGGGACCCTCTGGGTTGGGAAGGCCCCTCTGAAGCGGGGCAGGACCTAGAGGAGCTACCTGCCGCACCCCCCGCTGAAGCCGGACCGGATCTGGAGGAGCTACCCGAGGCTGCGGCCCCCACCGAATCCTGTGATCTAGAGGAACTGCCCCTCGCAGAGGAGTTCCCGGACCTGCCACCCGTGGGCGCCGACGGCCTCCTGAACCTACCCCGAGCCAGCTACCCGACGACCACCGAGGAGGGAGGTACCAGGGACGGGCGGGGAGGAAGTAGCCCAGGGGCAGCCCCAGTTCGGGCTGCGGTGGGAAATCTCCTACCGCTGGCGTGTTACGGCTCGGACCCCGCCAGAGCAGCGGGAGTGACCCTGCCGCTGCTAGGGCCCTGGGCTGGGACGCAGTGGAGTCGGGTGGGCCTGCGTCCCCCTCCCCCCTTCTTCCCTTTTGCCTCAGCGAACCTCCCAACCCCTCCTCCAACCCGGCGATAGACTGCCTGCTCGCCCGCCCTGCCAAGGGGCCGGGGCGAT